>VWZS01007271.1:7707926-7967278 GCA_013397075.1 Rhabdornis inornatus
GAGCGGGGCGGGGGGGCGGCGGGGCCGGGGCGCCACCCGGAGCGGAGCAGGGGGCGGCGGGGGCGGGCGGCGGAGCCCCAGCTCCGGGGATGGAGGGGGATCCCTGCCGCCACGGCCCCCTCCCTTTCTCTTCCCCCCGGGCAGGGAAGAAAGGGGCACACGGAGGGGGACGTGAGTTTTTAATGGAGACCCTCTGAAAAGTAACCTGCAGGGGTGTCGGGGGGGGAGAGGGACAGGCGCCTTCCCCTGCTCCGCTGCTGCTTCCGTGCGAGAGCCCCGGGGGGACGCGGTGGAAGCAGGTGGCTGGGAGAGGGGCAGCTCCCGGGGCTGCTTTTTTTAAGGCTCAGAGGGGGGTATTAGGCTCGGCGCGGGAGCTGCTTGCTTTCCTCCTATTCTCACAACTGTTTCAACCCCAAAGCTTCTCCCCTGCCTCACCTGCTTTGTCCCTCCGGCAGCAGCAGCAACTTCTCACCTGTCTCAGTTTGAAAGCAATAAGGGGAAAAAAGAAAGGAGAAAAAAAAAAAAAGAGCCTAGCCCAAAGCCCACTCGCCCCCACCAATCCAGGCAAAAGGAGTCCCCGGCAGCTTTCCCGTCTCTCACCTGTTTCAGCCCTAAAGCAGCAGCTGTGTCCTCCCTTCCCTCCCCCGGCTCAGCCCTGAACCAGCAGCAGGAGCAGCCGCTTCCCACTCGCCCTCGCCCGGAGTTCAGGATTCCATTGTCCCCCACACTGCATTTGGTGACATCACTGACACACAAAGAAGGGGCACTTCGTGATGTCATCAACGCATGCTGGGAGAGAAAACAAAATTCTGGGCTTGGCAGCGACAGCGCTAACACACAGACGCACACAGATACAAACGCAGACCTTTCAATTTTCCAAAGGTAAAAGTATTAGGGATTTTTTTTCCCCCAGTCCCCTGATGGGGAGCCCGTCTGCGGGAAAAGGCGTGTTGTATTCGCTAGCGTGTTGTAATCGCGAGGCGATTTACTAATTTCTCCGAAACCTCTGCTGTCCATCTCTCGCTCCCTGTCCATCCAACGGAGAAAAGTGATTTGGCTGGAGCGACCCCCGCCCCCGGCCCAGGCGCGGGGAGCAGCCTCGGTGGCAGCCGCGGTTCTTCCTGGAGGTGCCGGACCCACTCGTGAAGGGACAATGGAGTGGCATTCCCACCGACCTCACCCGGGGCACATTTGGCTCGGTGCCGCCAGTTTCCACAGCCTATCGAGGGATCGCCTATCGAGTTACTAGTGTCTTCAGTGGCCGAAAATACACTGGACTGTCACCACCACGCACCACGATAATGGATCGGAGTTTGTATGTCACCCTTTCTCCCACGGGGGGACCTCGAGGTGATCCGCAGGCACACAGGACTGCTGGCTCCACAGGGCGCTGTTACGACATGACACCTGGGGAGTCCCGAGTGGTCAATTACAAAACGGAACCGCAGGAGCGGCGGAGGCCGGGGGCGAGGGGACATCCCAGGGCTGGACATCTCCGCTTCGCAGCGACCGCGGGGGGGAGCGGGGCAGCCGAGGCTGGCTCCTCCTGAATCCCGGGCTTCCCGTCTGGCGCTGCCGTTCCCGGGCTGCCAACATGGCCCTAGGGCGGGCGCGGGGCCGGCCGGGGGAAGAAGCCCTCCGCGTTCCCCGCGGCCAGCCGCCGTGCCCAGCTGCTGCCTTCGGGCTCCCGTGGGACCGGCGGTGGGAAGCTGCCCCCCGGGAAGAGCCTGTCCCTTAGCTAGGGCAGAGGCTGAGTGGGGATGAAACCCTGCAGGCTGGGGTCGGGTAGTGGGTGCCCGTGGCTTCTTTTGGGGTCAGCTGTCAGCCAGGCTGCCTGGGGATGCTGAGCCTTTCCTCCATGGGACAGCAGCTTCACACTTAATGACTCAACACAAGGATCTGCTCATGGCACTGACCTTTCACCATTTATAACCTGTAATCTTTGAGCCAGAGGTACCCCTAGAGTGGACATCCTTGCAGGGACAGTTTTTTCCTCTGTCCCCCTCTCCTCTGCTTCCTTGGACTTCTACATCTGCTGCTTCTCTGTCCTTATCCTCTCTCTTTCCCTTCCCTCACCCATTTTCTGCACACATCTCAGCAGTACCTCATTTCCCCTGTGCCAATCCCTAACCCACCTACACTCCCCAAACTTGTTGCCTAGTCTCCTGTTTGAGCCGTGTAGTGTGCTAGATATGTACACCCCAGTGACACTGTGAGTGTCACCCTGACAACAAAAGGAATTCCACTGCAGTGTCATGCTTAAACGGTCTTTGTGTGTGGGTTTTGATTTTAGGGCTTTTTTTTTTTTCCAGCTGACCCTGCTCTTCAGTCTTTATTACCTGTAGTACCATGTATTAGGCTTCAGTGAACTTTCTTCCAGAAACAGTTTGCTAGCAGAGACAACCCACCCAGTTTGACCTATGGGAATGATGCTTGGGAAGCTATGGTCATCCTACCTTCTAGGAACTATAGAGCTGTCGCATCTCCACCATTCACCATGGCCATGAAAACACATAATAAATGTCATGAGAACTGGCATTTAGATGAAAGTGGATCTGATTACCTCATGCCCCTCATTGACAAAACGAGGTCAGAATTCAGTTCCTGAAAATTCCAATGAGCCCCTCTGCCAGCATTTTCCTAACTGACCCAAGGGGCTGTGGAGGATGGGGCTGGCAGTATGGTGCTGTGTGTCAGGTGAGAAATGCAAAAGATGAGGACACAGAGCAAGGTGACCAGGCTTAACAAATTTCACTCCTTATATGGAATAACTCTTTTAAAACAGAAAATCTTCATTTTCACCACCAAAAAACCCCAAAAAAACAAAACCAAAAAACTCTAGCCCTTTCCTGTTGTCACAGGAAACCTTCGGCAAAGTCAAGTGAGACAATTGATATTAATAATGAAAGCCCTCCAGTTCTGTAGTAAGGGGCAGGGAAAATGTAAATATTGCTACAAAATCACACAGGCACTTTTGCTATATTATGTTAATAATCTTGGTGGGGGGTTATCTGTAGATTAACCTTTTCTATAGCACACAATCCTTGGTAACCCTGTTCAAAGTAATAATATGATAATCAGCAGCAGCAGTTATTTACTTTGAAGCCTACCCAAAAATGCTTTTGCTGAAAGCACCTACTAATGTCAGAGCTTGAGCAGCTGTTACAGTGGCAACTCCCATTTTATGACTCACGTCCTAGGTCACGGTTAGGATCAGCAATGGGCTGTTCTCCTGTGCTAGCCAGGCCATACCCAGAGCACTGGAGAGAGAGGGAGCCAAGAAGCCGACTTCTATGCCCAGAAATGTTTTTGCAGCTTGCCCTTCTTCCATGCTTGGCCTCTCAGCTCTACATGGACACGGAAAAAAGGGAAGAGAGTAGAGTACACGATTCTTTTTCCACCAAATAGAAAAACTACCTCCTCTAATCAATCTCATCCCACCTTAGGAATTTTGACAAAATGCCACTGATCTGCTTCTCTTTCTCTCCTGTAGAGTGTGTACACTTTATTGGGTGAGCTTTCCTTCTTATCAGTGCTTCCTCTTCCTGTCTCCTTAGTTTTGGGGCTTTTTTTATTTTCTTGGCCAAGTTGTGCAAAGTACTTGCAGAGGAAAACTGACCCAGATTATTCATTTTCCCTGTGCCCCAAGCTTTTTTAATCGATGGTGCTAGTTCAGTGCAGCAACTGAATAGGATTAGTCACTTTTCCCTCTGGATTGAGTTTGGAAGAGGCTGAAAAGATAAATTACTGGAATTCAGTTGCCTTTGGGGCTTTGAGCTTAATTCACAACAGAAGGTAGCCAGTTCAAATCGCTCTTAGTCTTCTGTTAAGGGAAGGTGACTCAGATTAGTTCTTTTGTACCATCTCAGTTCCAAATACCTTTTCAGCATTATTTCTGGCTGGTCTGTTTGGGTCTGAGCCAAAGCACCTTATATTCCAGCAATTCCAGTGAGTTTTGTGTCAGACCTTTTGTGGGGAGCGGAAAGAAATTATCATTTCTTTGGCTCTCCTAATGTCGGATTGCTGGTAATGTCATGCTTGCAAGTGACAGTGGCAAAGTGAGAAACATGCTGATACCTCACACAGTCCTGTGATGACACACTTTGTCCTTTCTGTGTGACCCTGTGATACAAAGTGAGGTGGCAAGGAAAAGTTACAATAAGCTCGGGACTTATGATACAACTATTTGAATAAAGCTAGACAGAAACTCTTCCAAAAGAGGAAGGAACTTCATTCAAATGAGACAAAACGTAACAGAGAAAACACAAGTGGCATGTGTATGCAACATAAGATAGCGAATTTGCTGGTTGGTTTCCTGTTCACAACTACCTTGCCATAACTTAATAATGCTGTCCAACTTCCCTTGCTGTAATTTTCTCACACAACACAGCTCTTAGTCCTCAGAATTATATCTTTTTCAGTTCCTTACAGAAGAATGAAAGGGTCCACAAGTAGAAAAAGACTTGTTTCCTCTCCTTTTATTCCAGTACAAAAGAGGACTTAGTTGTGAAGGAAAAGTTTGGGTCTCATTGTCAGACTCTTTACTACTTGGTTGTGGCTCTGTTTGAGATTAGTCCTGGGACCTGAAGGCCTTGCTGAGAGACTCAGTGCAGACAGAAATGCTGAGGTCTGTTTTTGCCTTGTTAAGGTCCTGGTTAAACCCTATAGATGTAGAGACCGGCCGGCAATTAATTACAAAAGCTTAAGTAGAGAAATATAGCTGCATATAACTATACATATCTTCTGCCTCTACTGTGCTCCCTTTGTGCATCTCCTGGTATATGGTCTGGTTCGTTTTGGTAATTGAAAAACTGGAGATGCTTAGATCAATTCAATTTCACAGCCTCATAAGAAGTTTCACGAGATATATTTCCAGGGGCTTCTGCCTCACTTCCAGGTGATAAGATTGAGTCTTAGAATTGCTTTACCTTGAAGATACAATGATTCACTGCTTTCTCAGTTTGCCCAATCTATAGCTATTACTTAGCAATCAAGACTGAAAGATATGTGGTGCTTCCGTTGTCTGTGTTTCTGGCATTGACTCCATATTCCTGATCTTCATTTTCTATCCTGTAAAAAAAGAGAATGATGTTTATCTGGATTTAGACTGAAAGTATAAATAGAGGTGCGCATTCAGACTTCACTCATAGCCACTCATTAGTCTTTTTTGTCACTTCCTTTTTTGTACCTGATGGATTGATCTCCTTTTAGGCAGGATGCTGCCTCTCTGTTCTTCCAATGGTCTCTGTGCTTCCTTTGGGCTTTGCAGTAACCGGCTGTGCTTTTTTTCATAGAATCATAGAATAGTTTGGTTAGAAGACACCTTAAAGGTCACCTAGTTCCAACTTCTCTGCCATGGGCAAGGACACCTTCTGCTAGACCAAGGTGCTCAAAGCCCCATCTAGGTTCCCTGGATTGCTCTTTGACTTTTTCTCTTCTGGCGGTGCATGCTCCCCTCGTTCAGATGTTTTCCCTGTTTCTGCCTAATTTTCAGTTTACAGGAACTGCTACTTTATTGATCATCAGCCTTTCCATTTCTACATACCCCTTTTCCTTGGCAGCAGTACTCAGTTTCTGAAGAAACTCAGATAGTGGAGGGATTATACTAGATTAAACAGTAAATGGACTATCATCAAACAGTACTGCCATAGGAGAGATCCCAGGGTGATGACATTCCTGTTGTCGAGTGCTCTGGAAGAGATGAAAAATGTGGGCCAACATGACCCAGACAAATGGACTCCTGGAAGTGATGGGTGAAACTGCAGCAAATACACTACTTTTGCCTCTCTTCTCTTGCTAGCATGCAGGAAAGCAAAACTTGATGTTTAAACTTGTGTTTGCTGTTTATTTGTCACCAGTAAGTGGCCAATGGCAATGTCCACTGCTGGAAAAAATCCACAGCTGACGTCTGGTTAGGTTATGACATGTCTATTCTGGGATAATACCAGGTGTAGCCCAGTAAAAGCCGGTCTAAAAGACTGGTTTGCCAGCACAAAGTGCACCTCCCGACATTGCATTTTGTCTGTACAACTGTATTGCCTGCACAGCTATCCATGAGATCTTTTTCTGGTGTAAGCTTAACCTCGGAGTGTCTCTGTCTTGAAACAAAATAGGAGAACTACTGTAGATGGCTTATTAATAGTGTAGGCTCACAGTTTGTGCCTCTGCCTTTGATTTTATCACTTTGATAAAAGCAGATTAAAAAGGACAGTATTTATCATATGGTCACCGGAATGTTAGATTGACATGGAATACATACCCTGGAAAATCACTCATTGTGGAGATGCAGATCTGCAATAAGACATATAAAATGTCAGTCAGTTGTACTGAATGGGCTATTTAAGAACTCAGTAATAAGTGGAGAAAGTAATTTTCCTAGTATTTGAGATAAAAGAGTTTCTTGCTTTATAAATAATATTTACACCTAGAGTCCTTTCTTCCTGCACCTTCAAATATTTCTCAGTGTCACCGTAAGTGTCTCCCTGGCTCAGATGGGTTAGTACAAGAAATTCTGCTTTGATTGCTCATATGCTGAATTGGTAATATTCTAGCTTATTCTTTCTATTTAAAAATGAGAGATTTCCCATCTGCTACAATTCTGTGGATTTCTAAATCCATCTGAGGGAAAAAATCTACATGTCCTAACTTCTTAGGAAATGTATTTAGCAAGGATTTCAATTGAGTCTTTCAACCTCTGGCTCCTCATCTAACAAAGGTTTTTCTCAACAGAGAAGGATCAGGTGAGGTGTTCAGGGCTCAGTAATTTCACTCTGTGGCTTGACTACAGTTCAAGACTTCAATGGTCTTCAACTGCAATTTTTCTCCCTAGGCCTTCTTATTATCAGGGCCTTCAAAAGGAAGCAATAGAATCACTCAGACTTTTACAGATCTCTGATGCTGCATTCTTGAGAGGCCAGTGTATTGCAATTCTTTTCTTCTCTTTTTGTCTGACCAGTACATGAAAGCAAAGAATAGAACATGAGTCTGATTGTTAACCAGTACTTATATTTAACACCTGAATCATATAGTTTTTCATCTTTACTGAGTGATAAAATATTCTTAATTTCCCATGTAAATAATTGAAACAAAAAGTGTGAGTTGTTAAAAACTCCAGCTTTAGAGAGCTCTTAATTTCAAAACTTCTTACACATTATTGTCTATATTTTTCTTCCTGATATAGACCATGGTAACTCTTAGATTATGCCAAAGGTTATAGAAGTGTTCACAGCATGGACTAAAACTTCACACATAACACTTTTTCATTATCCCTTCTGTCATTCATGTTCATGAAAGATCCACATAGCATATTCAGCAATTGCTGACATGGAAGTATAAGTTTAGGAAGCCTAAACATTTCTGAGTACCTGTAAAATACCTTTCGTTGTTGTTGTTGTTAAATACCCTTGTGCTATTTTGTTCTGTTCGCATACCATCATAAAAGGTGTCTTTGAAATGTGACTTCTTGCTAAGCTAAAAAGAACGTCATGTCTGTGGCCTGAAGGGCAGCTAGATATTTCAGACTTTATCCACACAGACACATTTCACCCTTCACATCAATGTAACCATACAGATACAGTTGAACAAGCATAACCCTACCTGTGAACTCCTGTCCCACCATAAAAATGCTGCTTCCAGTTCAATTAATAGCCTTTCTGGAGCAATATAAGTCGAAACTGGAAAAGGGTTCACTTCTAGAGTGTTCACCCAAGGTACTGTATAATTATATAACATTATATAATATAACAACCTCTTTGGTTGCACAGACTTGCTTTGGAAAACTTTATCTATGGTGTAATTAAGTTTCTTTGCCAATCTCTTCATTCAACATTTCTGTTGAGTTAGAACTGGAGCAGGAGGAACTTCCTTTAATGCTGTGTTTGCAATTCTTTCTCAACGAATTTATTGTAGCTTTTCTACCCCTCTGGCTTTTTCTTTTATTTCCCTCTCCCAGTAGCCTGAAGCACTGTCTTTCTCCATATTCATATGACCATGATTCTCTGGTTGTTTTGTACCTTTTCAATTTCTTCTTCCTTTTCTCTTAACCCTCTGCAAGTGATCCCCTGAATTTTGGCCAGTATGTCCAGTCAGCCAGATTTTTTCTCCCATCATCTCCAAGCATACAAAGTGGTCAAATTCCCCCATTCTTTCCCAAGTAAATGCCACTACATGAGTTCCTTCTCCATATTTCCTGTTTCTTCCAGGCTGCTCCTTGAAGACCCTTGCAGCTATCCATGGAAGCAGCTTTCTCTTGACTGATCAGTAACACAGCAGATGCTCTACAGCCTCTCAGGTCCATGGCAGCCTACAGCTGAGGACCACTACTTCTTGCATCAGTTGATGTGATACAAATAGGAGCCCTCTGGACATGAACTTTTCACTCCTACAGCATAATTGGGCTTAAGGCATTACCACAATATGAACAGGACATAATAACATAATTGCAGAATTTTAAGTCCTGTTTCAAGGGTTTTAACTCCTTTATTTTTATTTTTTTTAACCATACCGTGTGTCAATAGATATTTCCATAAAAATGTTTCCCAGCCAAGAGACGTGTGTCTGGTAAGAATCCAGTGATGTGTATGCTTAGAACAAAGTGGAAGAACATGCCTCCTATAGAGAATACAATGTTTAAGGTGTCAGTGAAACTGCACAGCTCTGTGGCACTTTGGGTGGCAACTGTACCACACCCTGAAAGGTTTGTTTTCAAAACTGAGGTTGAAAAAAAAATATAAAAGACACTGAACAACAGATATCAAGAGTACTTCCTCTGCTAGGTATAGTCAGAAGGAGAGCTGCTCTTTGAAGATTTGCACATAAATTGTCGTGTCCTCAAAAATGAAATTTGCATTTCAGATCTCAGAATTTATGTATTGAAACTACATGCAGTCTTTACAGCGTAGGCTGATATGAAAGGCATATTAATATGATTTTTTTTAAAACAGCTAATAAGGAAATGGAGTCCATTTTTTCTAGGAGTTTGTTGGAAAAGAACTTGGAGATTTTTAAATAGCAGAGACAGGACCAGCACCTTTCCAATGACACTTCTAAATTCTGCCATTATTTTTGATTTAAACATCTGCTAATCTCAGAAGATGCCCACTTATTTTTTGTCCATGCCACAGAAAGCTGACACTCATCCTACTAAATATACAGTGTCACACGGGACAAACAATGCAGTACAACCATCTGCAACTGTGGGTTTATTTAAAATGACAGTATTTCACCAGTTTACCTTTTATTTACATTCATCGAGCCTCATGTACTGACTGATGAAGTCAACAAGATTCTTTTCATTAGTTTAATATGTTTCAAATCAAGCCATTGGGTAGGAGCAGATTTTTAGAAGCAACTCATTAGTGGGAATGCTGCTGCTTTCTGCAACTCAAAGATTGCCATTGGGGGAATCCTTTAGTTGCCTTAACACCCATGCTGTAGCTGTGTGTTGTGGTTACCCAAGTATTGTGGATTTCTTTAATTTACCTGCCTTAATATCCATTCAGTTATGTTTTTTCCACTGCTGTGAAATATTATTTTCCTGTCTTTCAGTATCTGTGCTATTGGCAGCCCTTCCTCTGTGCTTATCAAAAAAGGAAGAGAGGGGACAGTGTCACGCTTGAATGATTTTTTATAAGGTTCGATATACTGTGGGTTTCACAATAAGATAGCCTGGCCAATGGAGTTTGTATATATAGATTTTTCAGTTTTGTTGCAGCTATGGGATTAGGCAGCACAGTAAAGGAAAAAAAGTGAAGAGAGGGATTCTGACTTTGCCTTGGCATAACTATTGAGTTCAGCAGCTTACTCCAGATTTACACTGGAATAAAGGGAGCTCAGAGTCAAGCCCAACAGATCACTTTACAGTGCTTTTGGAGGCATCAATTTACTCAGTCACTTGGAAAATCTTACTCCCCTACTGCCAAAGGTCTGGGACAATTCACAATTCTAATATATTTGTGGGCCTGCTCTGTGGTGTATAGATGTGTTTGCTTAGTAGAATTAGGAATCTGTTAAGCAAATTTCATACAGTATGCCCTTCCCTCTCTTATGCTCAAGGGCAAAGTAGAAAATAAGATGCACAGGGAATTTCCCACCCCTGTAGGAAGACAAAAAACTAATGAGTGCTGCTGGCCTGTAGCAGACCTGGATGTAACCTCGTAGCCACTGTTTGCTTACACAGCCCTCAGAAGCAAACTCAGACACAGGTCGGAGTGCCGTTGTTCATGAGGAAAAGGATGCCACGAGCCTGCTGTGAGGAGCCCTGACTGATAGGATTTCTCCCACGCTCAACAGCAGCTTTTCTCCCCTTCGTTGGCTGGACAGCATTTTCATTTGTCTATTAAACGGCTTGATATACCTCCCTTGTTCTGTAATTGAACAGGCTTAAGCAAACTTGGAGATGTAGGCGAAAAGGCTGTTTGCTTCCTGTATCAGTGGCAGCTACATGAAATGTCAGCTTATCTATGTTGCTGTTTGGAGTCTTTTTGACAGATTCGTTTCGTTGGTTTTTTTTGGTCCCCCCCAAGGTGTGAATTGCCACTTGGCAAAAAGTACCTGGACACTAGAATGTGTCATTTGGTGCCCTAAATGTTTATGTCCAAACCCCTGCCACTGATGACACAACATGCTGCAAGAACAAAAGTCTGTTGGCTGGAGTCCGAACTGGTTTCCTAACTCACACCTGTGCATTGGCAGACAAGCAGCCATCAATCACTGACTCCTGCGTATCCTGGGTACGCTCTTATGGGCAGGGCTGGAGACATTTCTGAGTGCTGAGGGGAGGGATTAGGTAAGAAAAAACAATAGAAGAAAAGTAAGAAAGCAAAGGTAATAGATTTATAGGAAACAGGGCTGCAAAGGCTATCAGGAGGCTGAATTGACAATGCTGGTGTAATTCCTGACATACGAGATTTAAAAAAATCTCTTTCAAACGTGTTATGGCCACAGAGCCACAGATACAATTTGTTAGAAACAAATTACTCTCTACATCTGCTAAATCTTAAAGCACCTTCCCAGACTGGTAGACAGGAATTTGAGTTGCTGTACAAAAGTTGCTATATCTTGTTTTATTCGAGTATGTATAAAGAACCTGTATAAAATATTTATCTACAGGATAGAAGAGTATAGGTGTGCATGATTTCTGTAACACTCTGTCAAGAAATGGAAATTTCCTAGAGTAGAACTTGTGTAGCCTGCTTGAAATTTGGCTCATAGCCAGCTTGTACTACTTTCTGGTTTATGGATGGATTTTGTGTTTAAGAAGTAGAACTAAATAAAAGCAGATAAAAAAAAAATTGACTACTGTGCAGCTAAATCATCTTTAGAAAGGTATCAAGGCCATATCTTCTCATTAGTTTCTTTCTTCATTAGTACTGGAAGAACAAAGAACAAAGAACAGCATTTACTCTATATTCTAAAGATTAATTGAAGTGGGGGATGGAGCAGTGAAATTGAATTAGTAAATTATTAACCAATTTCTAAGTAATAAGAAATAATCTATTACACAGGCTATCCCTCCATCTAGAGATTTGTCTTAAGAATTTATCTGTAGGAGAGATGGAAGGAATAAAGGGATACAGACTACAGACAATCCATCAAGTCAGCTATTGGAACATGAATAATGAAGACCTTTGAACTTGGCAAATCTTCCAGATCTCTCTCTCTTAACTGTGACTTGCAGATTGTTTCAGGGTTGCTGCTTAATCTAATAGTCTCTTTTTAATTTCGCCGCCCCCCCTCCCCCTCCCTTATTAAAAATGTTCCTGTTATAATCTCAGCATCTGACAGCAAAAGCAACAGTTAACAAGGCCTGAATCTGGCAGTGTGTCAGCTCAGGAACTCCCTCCAGCTTGCAAATACAGCTCCACCCACTCACATTTTCAGAAGAGGAGCCTGGTGCCAAGGCAGTGCTGGCAAGGTGGCAACTGGGGAAGTGGAGGTTCTGGCTGCTTTGATTTCTGAAGCTGCCTATGAACAACTGGGTTCTTTCTTCCTTTTTGAGTCAAACCTCACTTTGATGGCTGGAAGGTTTCCTCATTGCCTGTTTCTAAGATTAAAACTCTGATTTAGTTTTAGAAACCAAAATAAGTAATACTAGTGTCCAACTGAAACCAGTAAACTCGCCTCATGTAAAGTTCTGACTAAGAGGAAAGGTCTGGCTCTCACGAAGAATACTTCTCAATAGCCTTGTGGTTTAAAGGTGTTTTGAGGCAGCTCACAGTGGTTAGAATTTAATCTGTCCATCCCTCCTGGCCCCTGGCATATGGGATGCACTTACAGCATGTGTGAAAATTTTGGGAAGGAGGAGGGGAAAAGGTTTATGGGGTACTCACAAGCGTCTTCACCCACCCCAGCTTCCCAGTGGAGGTTATGGCTGTTCTAAGTCCACCTGGTCCCCTGGTCTGGGAGGGGCTAAGGCCTTTACACCAGGTGCAAAGCTTTGTTTCTCTCTGCCTGTACGGTGGTCTCCTTCTGCCCTGCTCCACAGATGTACCTCTCAGCTCACAGCTGCAGCCCACAATACAGGCACAGTCTCTGCTCAGAAGTACAGATGTGTTTTGTCCCAATGTCCAGCTGTGCTCCACAGTTTATCGGGCCCTATGAATGGCCTTGAAGGATTTTAGAGATGGGAGTGGGGAGGCCAGAAGTTGGGTTTTTGGAGAGCCAGTGGTACCTACTGTGCAAACACACACTGCTGTCTCTCAGACTTTTGCTTAGGCTTTAGTGCAAGCCCACAAATGAAGTACTGCATTCTTTACTCCCACCTTTGGTGTTAAATGAATAGCTGCTTGACTCATTGTACTTTATGCAGAGTTTTCATGAATCACTTCAGTTCCAGGTGTGAGCCTCTCTCCCCAGTCTGCTTCCCTGTGTGTCAACATCCCTGTGTCCTTCCCATCCTAGCCCAATGGCTTAGACCATCTTCCATTCATTTCCAGGGCCTGCCAGGGGTGGGAAGTCACAAAAGGACACAGGTGAAATTGTCCTATGCCTGGGGTTCATTTTCACCTCAAATGGTGCTCCTTTTGTTCCCTATTAGCCTACAGCTCTCCGCTCATACTCAAGAGGGGCCTGAATCCAATTTATCCCTTACTCCTTCCCTGTCACCATGATTGCTGGCTCTCATTTGTAAAGAAGAGAACAGCTACACACCTCAAGTAGCTGGTTCAGAGTTTCTTCAGAATATACCCTATCTCTGAAAAAGTGAGAGGAAGCTCTTGGACTTGTTCTGTTCAGCTTCACTGTGTAATTGGGCCCTAAACCACCTCAGACCCAAGGGTAGATCCACAGTGATTGCCTGTTGTCTGGCAACACTGACTGGTGATGATTTCTCAGCAGAGCTTTCGCCTGGAAAACTTAATTCCTTCTTAAAATGCCCTCATGACACTGTGTGCGAAGATGAGCTTCAGCAGCAGCCACAGCAGATGCACTTCTGGAGCTGGCTCTCCCATCCCTCATGCCTCATGCAAAGTTCTGCTCTTCCTGCTGCTGTACAGAGACACACTGCATCTAGAATGCATAGATGCGGAGGGCCTGCACAAAATTTTTCTGACTACAATGCATATGATGCCCTCTCTCAACACTAGTCTGCATGACTAGTGACTCAGGGGCAGGCTTACAGTCTCTGAAAAAGTCTGTTTGTTCCTTCTTATATCCCAAGCCCTTTGAGTTAAACCATGACAAAGGAAGATACAGAGATTGCAAAGGAACAAGGGATTTTCTTGTAATTTCAGCATTTATTTCCTTCTTAAAGATGCAGCTGTATAAAATAAGTGATGTCCTGGCAAAGGCTAGTGTTATGCTGTGCCAGACAATTTTATCACCCTAGCCCATGAAGGCTCTAGTGTACAATATAAAGCTGCTTTGCTTTCCAACGTGCCAGTTTTTTCACTGCCAGACCTCACTTGGCGGCGCCAAGGAGTTTTCCTTCAAAATCAGCCCGTTTTCAGCATCCTTCTGCCCTGCTGTGGGTACCACGGGCGCCGATCGGAGCCGCCCCGAGCAGAGCGGCACGGTGGCGGCGACAGGAGGGGGAGCTCGCAGCGCGCCGGCTTTAATCGGCGAATTAATTCAGCAACGCTGCGAAATCACCACTGCGGCTGAGATATCCACAGGGCCTCTTCCCACACCTCCTCCTCCCCCACCCCCCGCAAAAAGCAAACAGAAAAAAAAAAAAGGGAATAAGGGGGGATTATTTTGGGGTTCAGGTTAGGATGGAGAATCTAAACTGAATTAAAAGGGAGGTGAGAGGCAATGCGGCTGCCGGGAAGTGATGGAGAGGGTGGGTCTTAATATATATTTATGGTGCTAGCAGTGATGAATAAGATGCTTCCAGTAGTCAATAATACCTCTGCTCTGGTAGACTGGGACAGGTTCACAGCTGGTGTAGGCTCCTCAGTTCACCTGAGAGATCAGGGTTTGTGCCCACTTACACTAGCACTGAACTTAGTTGTGTATGTGCTAGGAGACCTGTGAAGAGAGCAAAGCCCATGCCAGTGGAGAAGCCTTTGTTTCCTGAAGTGAGACAGAAAAGCATCAGCTACCACTCTCAACATAAAATCACAAGACTCATCAAGCTCTTCTCTGGAGTATGAATTCAAGAAAAGGGTACTCAAGTCTGTGCTGTTACATGGAGCAATAGGGGCAGAATTTGGGTTCATGCACAAACTGCCTGCCACACATTTTGGCCTGACCCAAAGCTCAGCCCAAGTTAACATCAAGCTTCTCACAGTTAGGATGCTTTCCTGGAAAATTCCTCTCAAACTGGGGGCACCACAGTTTACTTCTTTTGCTTTTGCTATTTTTACTCTTTTCTCTGAGAAGTCAACTGAAGGCAGAATCTGGGAAAAATTGCTAGCCTGTCAAAGCACCTTCCCGAAGACATTTCTCCCCAAGAATGCAGAGGAAATTGCAGCTTTCAGAATGCATTTGTCCAGACAAACCTAATGTCAGTTGTTATGGATCTAAGCCACAAGGAAAACCTGTGTTGGTTTCACAGCAGTAGTGAGAGCAGGTTTTCATGGAGGTAGGACCGAGCCCTGCCTGCCCTCGTGCACAGCTTGCTGGTGCAGCACTGCAGCTGAGCTCACCTCTAAAGTGGACAGTAGTTTTCCTAGTGCAGACAGCCCTGAAGAAAGTTAATCTCCTAATATTGTAATGATAAATTAGAGAGAGATTTCTTTTATGGCCCCCCTAAGTGCCTGCATAATTCTCCTGTATAAAATCCATGAAAACTCCCAAATTTGATAACCGTCAATCTCTCATAAGATAGCTTTTTAAGGTTAAACATCCCCCTCCTTATCTATAAGCTCATGACCCTCATTATTAGTGCAAGCTGAGCATATGACTAGTAAAAAAGAGCTTACCTCTTGACCTGGAGGAGAATGAATCTAGAGAGATCAAAATGTATAGTGCCAAATTAAATAATTTCCTGATGAGCTCTCACAGATAGAGGGTTGCATCTTCCCTTGCTGTGGAAAAGGAGCAGGTTCTCTGCAGGCACAGAAAGCTTTCTACAGATACAGCCCTGTGATACATTTAAACAGAATGAACCTCATTCTAAAACCTATCTAAAAATGTTAGTAGAATCATGAACACTGACCTTAAAATGAAAAATGATTTGCAACCTTTGCAGAGGTGTCTTTATCATAGTGCCATATTTTAAAGTATTTTATCCACTCAGCTACACAATCTTACCATTCATTTGCAGTTGTCATTTTACCTACAAAAGAGTTCACTTAATATCCCCCAAAGCAAGAGAAATGTAATGAGTATTACAAGAGGAAAATTATTACTACTATATTATATAGAATAGCTGTAAAGTTCAAACAGAGGGAGTTGTGTGTGCACACCAGGATTCATGCAAATGACGCTTAATAGTTTAACGCTGCATTAAATTTTGCCTCCTGAATAAAAATGCTTCTTTAGTTATTTTTCTAATAATCTATGTAACTTTGGGGAACTAATTAAGGCAAACCATTTCCAATGCGCCTGTTTAGCTGCCTATATCAAGCAGCCTGATTTTTAAAAGTGCTGACTACTGAAGCTATAGTAAATATTTTGCATCCCTCACTACCTGGTAATTTTTATGTGGTCAGTATAAATTTAGAAGCCCTATGCCAGCTACCTATGTGATACTTGTGGTTTAATTATTTACCTGCAAGATCATAGCTCCCAGTAGGAAAATTAAATCTAAAAAACCTTTTTAGTAAGCTTATTTAAGCTTATTTCTCCTTTCCTTCTCCCCCTTCTGCTCTAGGAAAAGATGCCAATCTATAAGACTTTCAATGTAAAGGTGTTTCTGTAGCTGCAGGAAAATGCTGATATTGCTTCTTGATTGCAAGAGAAGCATGTGACACATAATTAATCCACATATGGACAAGGATTTCTTCCAAGAGTAGAAATGGAAAACTCATCAAGAGCACATATGACACCCTGGATCCAACACACATGCTTCCCTAGGACTACTTGGCTGCTTCACATCTGGTTGGCTTGGAGTGCAGGCAGAGCAGCACATGACTGCCTGCCTGCTTTCATAGAGATGATTGCTGGTCTGAAGCCTGGCTTTGCGTGCAAGGCTTCAGTTTCATCAGCTCAGCGAGTGCTACGGTGTGGTTTATCTTGCTTGGACTAGGGTTTTGAATGTATTCATTTGCTTCCAGTGAACTAACACTATCCAAAATGAATGTTTTTAATCCTAAGCCTTTGACTTGGTGTATATACAGGTTTTGTATTGATGTAACTGACACAAGTGCTAGCATGACTTTTGAAAATTTTTTTTTTTAATCCAGGGACATATCCCGGAGAAGAAAATCCCTGCCGGCATCTGACTTGAAAACTGCATACAGAGGCCTTATTTTGACTACTGATACAGATGCTGAATTCTCATTGAGTTTAGCAGAGGATCTGCTTTAGAAAGGATGGAGATGTCATGTCTTATATCACTGTGTTGGCTACTGGAAGCAGCTATCCAGTCACAGGGAGAATTACTGAGGTCTCAAACAGGATGCTGAGATTCACATGGCTGAGCACCTCTGGAAAGGTTTAGATTTGGTTTTCCAAAAACTTATATTATTCCTCAACATGCAGATGAACTGGAAGACAAACTAATTCTTCATTCCTGGATGCCATACATTATATGAAGATTAACAGAGCTGTTTGTAGCAAGTGCTTTGGCTACGCTGTTTACTGCTTCAATGAGAGACCAAGCAAGATTTTTATATTCCTCTTCCATAATATTTAATGAGCAATATTTATGCTTATGTCAGAGATATGCTTTGAGCCATGATTATTGTCTGCAATTTTGCACTCTAATATGATGTCCAACTTCAATACTCACTGTTATGAGGCACCATTATGAGTCAGTGGTCCTTGTCGTCTGATCTTACACAACATAGAGAATGGTTATGATTTAGGAGGCTGAAAAGGTCTGTGAATGTGAGTAGTGAATTATGGAACTGTTGAATTTTTGTGTCCTGAATCTGAGGAGCAGCCAACCAAAGCAACATACATACTATATATATATATATATNACACATGGACACACAGAGAAACAGTACAGGCCTGGAAACAAAAATGCAACTCTGTACGTGTGTCCTGAATCAAATATACTAAAATGAATCTCAACACATTCTCTCAAAAGCATCCCATGAATAGAAAAGTGCTCAGACATATTTGACCCTGCTACCAGGGTACCATACTTCAGCTGCTCTGTAGTACCTCACTTGAAGTATCTGACTCATCAGTCATGCTGCCTCCCTTGTACCACAGGCCAAGCAGATGGGCACAATCTCCCATCTTATGGGAAGCTATTTGTTGGGCTTTGAAGGCAAGAGTCTGAGCTCTGTTTCTGAGGGAAAGAGATGACACAAGGCTAATTAAAGAAAACATAAGGGACAAGACCTTGGTGTAGCCAAAACACTGTAAATGTATCAAGATGGAAATTTGCATCACCTCAAGACAAGGACTGATGTGCTTTGAAAACAGAGCGCCTTAATGAAACAGGGCATAATTTCTCTTTAAATATCTGTTACCTGTTACAGGTCAGATCCAATCAGCACTTCAAAATGCAATTGATAGGCAATGGTTGAAAAATGACTTCAAGCTTCCCTCAAATTCCCTTCCCTTAGTAGAATTGTATTCAAGGTACGAAACTTTAATTGATATATTTGCACAGAGGCTTTTAATCCTTCTCATGGAAAGATGGAAGGAAAGAAAAGCAGAGAGTGAGCAACACTCATGCACGGGTTCGTGAAGGCGGAGGGAGGGGGTTTAATGTCAAGGAAGTTGTCAAATCCAGGAAAAAAAGTATCAAAAAGGGCTTTCACAGTAGCTCTCTTGGGGAGAACAGTTCTTCAAGCAAGTTCTCTGGGGGCTGAATCACACAATTCATTAGAGACAATTGCTGGGTAAAATAGCAGCAATGATCTTTGAAAAAGAAAGGTCCAATTTCCACTTCCCATTTTGTCATAAGCTGTCAGGAAGTGTTACACAGTGCTATTTAACAGCTGTTGCTGTTCTTAAAGATGGGTGATGTAATGCTGCTAGAGAGCCTTGCCCACAGGAGATCTCTGAAATGGGATGGAAATACCTCTGACCCCCAGCCCATAACGCTGTGAAATCTTAATTGCCCTGGTTTTCTTTCTGAATTCAAGAAATTCCATTTTGTTCCCTGGGGCATTCCTAGGTTGGATTTTAACATTTTTCTTGCAGGGTTCTGTCACCAGCAATAGTCTCTTTGGATGGTTCCAGGTCTGAGTGAGGATGCAGTGGAGAAACAAGAAAGAGGATGGTGCGAGAAGAGATGATGGTCATTCAACTAATCAAAGCAGGTTTTTTAATAGCTAGTCCTAGGTACCACTTCAGCACGCTTTTGTTTGACTGCTGACAGGCAACAGTTCTGTAGTGACATCTACACTCTGTTAGGAGGTTTGGAAATGAATTAAGACTGCATTTTAAACAGGGTCTCACTAGCTCTTGTTGACATCCTCCTGATTGACACCAGGATGAGAGGAGAACCAGTCCTTAGGGCTTATGAAAAGCCCCCACATTACTAAACTAATGTTTTTGTACATAATTAAAGCTGGTAGATTGTTGGTGCAACCTCAGAGAGATCTGGATCAGTACCTAGTCACTTTGGTCCACGCTCCTGCTGTTCTTCAGGCAGCCAAATGACAGCAAGATTTAGGAGCTGTGATGAATGTGTTGCAAAAAGCACTAGAGTGCAAGAAGATGGGGAAGAGGCAAGCAATTCCCTGCTTCAAAGCACCACCCAGCAAAGACTCCTAACTCAGTGGTGCAGCTGAGGCTGTCAACCCATATCTGGTGGCGATGGTTTGGATGGCGACACTGAGTTGTTCAGTGTTTGCTCCACTCCATGAGCCCAGCTGATGCTGCGAGGTTTTTGTAGTTGTCACTATAAGTGCTGTCAGCCCACTGCAGAAGGGTCCCACCTGGTAGAATGGTCCTCCTGGTCAGCTCATCCCACCTGCAGCAGCTGTGGAATGCCTTTTGTTGCAAGGCACCATTAGGCACATGAGGGGCGAGTCTCGCTGGAGATGGATCTTGTGGGAAACTGCAGTGGACAGCCTTGTTCTTTAACAAACTCAGCATCTCCTGGGTTTGTGTACTAAGAACACGTTTTTATGCCTGCATGCAGATAGTAGGTGTTACTTTGCAAGAGTTCATATTTTAAAGTCTCACAGTCATTGGTTTATATGAACTGCCAATTCAAATACTCCTTTCATCACGCAGCTGCAAAGGAGCTATTATTGGGACACCTTTACCACTGATCCAGTCCAGCAGCAGACTGTGCAACCTGAGACTCTTAGGAGGAAAGAGCTCACTCCCACTGCCACTAAAGACAAGTCTATTTTCACAGTGTAAGGGATCAAATGCCAGTGGGAAGAGCCAAGAATTTTCAGGCTTCTCAGAGGAATATTATAAACAAAGCAGAGTAAAAGCAAAGGTGTATAAAATGCCTTGACAGTGCCTTTTAAGAGAGTTGCCATGTGTTATTTTAGCCAAGTCTTTATTCTTTTCTACTTAATGTCATGTGCTAAAGTTCTCAAAGCTGCTGGCAATACTCAGTGGAATAATTTTAGAGCAACCTTAATAGAATGAGCAGAATAAAAGATTGTTCAAATATATTGTAGCAAGATAGTTTTTTAATAGAACAAGTTATTCAAAACAGTGATGGCTAGGGCTTGTGAACGGAAAAAATCTCCCCTGTGTTTAATTACCCCAGCCTGTCTTTATTTCCCTTGTATAATTCTAAACACTGTTCGCTTGTGCTGGATGTAGTCCAGTTGGAAAGTTGGTATTTGTTCAACGATGTGTTCTATTCACAGGCTGGAGATCCAAACTGGGTAACTACAGCCAACCATCCTATCTGACCTCCCACATAATGTAGGTTACGCCATTCCACCCTGCAAAACTTGCAGTGGAAGGAATTACTCTTTGCCACTATTCCTGATTCAGGAAAGCATTTCTATTTAGAGCAGTACTTAAGCACACACTTAACTTTAATGACATGCTTAATTCCTATTTAAATGTGCAGTGAAGTGCAACTTTTGAGTTTTCACCTTTGTGAGCAAACATTATGGAGTCCAGTAACTTGAAAAGTGTACTTTATGACTCCCAGAGCAAAGTTAAATCTGAAGAGTTTATTCAGAACAGTCAGATAGCTTGCTGATGTGACCTCCAGGGAGGTCAGTTTTATTTGGGGATTTTCAGGACTATGGGGCTGCACTGGGGTTGCCATTTGCAGTATGAAGCTGCTCAGGAGCTATAAGTGATACCCCTTTTCATTTCACTCAGTAGAAAGGATATATGAATCAATAATATTTCATTAATTCAGTAACAACCTCTGTTAAACCTCTCAAAAGACAAGAAAGAAGAGAAGCTGATTTTGTCTTAATTTCCAAGGTTTTCTTCACTTGCTTGGGGAATGGAGAAAATCTCTGCTGCACCATAATACCCTACCTAATTGAGCTCTTAGATTAATGTTTAAACTTCATTTGCAAGTCCATTAATCAGTTACAAAGGTACCATTAAGGAAAGGATTTTTTTTTCAGATCCACTTCTAATTCACATTTCCCCTCGCAACTGTCCAAGGCAGTGGCAGTGGCTGCAAGTACTGTATTATAGATATTGTACTTATACCAGGGGGGAAAAAGAGGCTACAGAATATTTTCTGTGGAGATAATAATATACAAAATTACATGAAGTTCATATGCTGGTATGAGCCAAAAAGGGATTGGTTAAATCTTGAATCTACTGAAACTTTCAATTATCAAAGAAAAACAATACTAATGCTCAGCCTCTTTTAAAGTGATGATACCACCTTTGAGAAGGTGTTAGATTGATTACACTGAAGATCTTTTCCTAGATCTATTACCTGCAAGAGATGTGCGGCATTATCCACAGATTCTTCCTGTGAACTCAAATCCTGGCACAGCCCAGAAATTTCAGGTCTGCTTAATTTTAAATGCTTATGTAGTCCTCAGCCATGTTGCTGACAAATGCTCTTTGCATTTGAAGTGAAATGTTCCTTTTGAACTTCACATCAGAGCAGGACCACCAACTTCTCAGTACTTGGGATAGCAGACCATATAAATGCTAACACACGGCTGACCTGACCAAAGCTGAATGGGTGACTTCAAGCCAAAGACTGTCTCTCCCATTACCTAATCCCTGAGACATCCAGACTCCCATCCTCATCAGCACTTAAAAAATAAAAAAAACCCTGGACTTTATTTTTGTAACTGTTCTCAGAAGATAAACAAAGCTGAAATGAAGATCAAGAAATGAGCAGTATGATATTATACAGACATCACTATTTTCAGGCAAATCAAAATTTTGCTGTTATGTCTGTGTAAGTGGGGAAACCTCTGCCTACCCAGGGTGGTCGGCCCTGAGCTTTGGAAGGCAGGGCTTTTTAGAGGTAGTTGCTAGTAGTCAGGGGTTTAGTGACCTCTTCTAAATCTCCTGATGTATATATTAACTTCCTAATCCCTATGCACTCTTTGCAGCCTGCTTACCCCATCAGCCTAGTAATCTCTACAGAAAGCAGTGATTGGGAAGGAGTTTTGCAGAGTGCTGAGAAGAAAGTAATCCAATTGCTACAGTAAAGATAATATTGTGCTAAAACAAGGATATCTTCTGCTGGTCAAAACTTCTCTGATTATGGACAAGAGAGGCCTTTCCACCAGGCTTCTTGGCTTAAGAAGCACATAGCATAAAACCATGGAAACTCTAAGGTCTCTCCCATGCTGTATCACTGGCCTGCTGTGGTTTGACAAAAACAGGAATGATAATTGTTTTATTAGCACTTACCTTTGTAGAGCACTTGGAGATCTGTGTATAAAAAAAGCGCTGTGTAAGTACTTCTGCAATGATTTGCTGCTGCCTTTCTGTCTCCACGTGCAGAAAAGAACAAGAGCAGAGAACAAAAAGAGGAGCAGGTAAGAATGGTTAATAAATATTCAGCGTACGATGGTCTCTCTCCCCAGATAAATGTAACAGTGCCAATGAATGCAGAGGAGGAGAGGGGCCAGCGAATGGCAGAAATGAAAGTGTAGACAATGCCAGTATAATATCCACAGATCCTTGTCTCCATGGACTTCAGTCACCGCTGTGTGCTTGAAGCTGGTCAGAAGAATCCCCAGCAGAGGTATCTGACTACAGGCCCTTAACACAGGATCACTCTGCCTGCTTTAAACATGAATTAAAAGGAAGGAGGAAGAGCCCCCGGGTTCAGCGTCAACAAGATCTAAACTACTTGACATTCTCGTTCTGAAATGCCAGCTCTTAAATTATCAAGGCCTTTTTTCTTTCCTTTTTTTTTCCCCAAGAGCTCTGTATTTCCCCATGTAACAGTGAGCAAACATTTTATCAGCAAATACCAAGGGGGTGGGGTGGGGTGTGTGTGTGTGTGTGAAAAATCGGCTATCTAGAACTGATAAAGCAATTTGGCACAGACACAGCAGCTATCACTTCTAAATGGCTATGGGCTTTCCGAGGTTGAACAAGCTGCAGGGATAAAATTCTGGGGACTGGCTGCTCTGAGGGTGAAGGGGAAGCTGTGACATTCCTGCTCGCTCCAGTGCCCGTGTTCCTGGGACTGTGCCCTAATGAGAGGGGTGATGCTGCCCTGCCGTATGGCACCAGTCCGTGACACTGCGCTAACAGCCTGCTTGGGACCATTACTTAAGTGATAATCTCACCGCTCCTTTGTTTTATGAGGCAATAATCTGACTCCCACGTGCATAAAATGAGGCCAAAGGGTAAATAGTTTGTTATAATGAGGGAACAACATTAAGACTGATGAAAACTAGAGGTCAGTGTTATTATTTCTGTTATGACACCCATTCATTTAATAATCCTTCTGTTCATATCCTAACAGCAGGGATCCATGTCCTGGCTTTTCAAGGCAGTATCTGTCCCCCTAATAAAGGCCGATATTATCCTGCTGTCTCTCGTATCTAACTCGGCTCGCTCTCGATGTGGTTCCTCATTAGGATCACATCTGAGAGGCTCCCAACATGGCTGTGTGTTGAAGGACTACTGGAGAAGGACCAGAGACACTAAAGGGACATTTATCTGCATGGCCTCGAGGTACCAGCGGCAGGCTGCGGAACTCATCACACATTTTCTGTTTCACAATGAGCTTCCCGCTTAGAGAATGCTCCTTCTTCTCTGCTGCATCTTCCTCTTCCCCCAAAGTATCTACTCTCTACTGACAGTTTACCATTCTCAGTATGTGTTAGTACATCAGTGAAGCATTTCTATAGATCTTTCTTTGGGTTGTTTTTTTTGTTGTTGTTGTTTGTTTGTTTGTTTGGGGTTTTTTTGGTTGGTTGGTTTTTGGTTGGTTGGTTTTTTGTTTATTTTTGTTGTTTCTTGTTTTTGCATAGTTGGTCTACTTAGAATACATCTGAACACAGCAATATTACTGGGTGTTCTTAATCACAGAATAAAATAAGTAGTGTCACGCTTTCTGAATAGGAAAAGTTTCCACGTGTATGAAATGTATATAATGGTATTTATAATTTTGTAAATCATCTAAATAAATAAAATATTTTTATATAGACATTTATTACAATATACAATCTGCAAGTATTCTGTATCCACCCATATTATTCTCTTGTCACTTAGTTAACCTCCTGTTAGGTAAGTTCTTTCTTCATCTTACTACTGGCACATATTCTTCTGCCTGTGGAGTGTATGATATATAATTATTATTACTATTTCTACTATTATTATTATTATTATTATTACTTATGGTGCTATGCTGGCTAGCAGAGGCAATATAGTGGAGTAATGTACATTGAACAGTATGTACATCCTTTTTTTTCACATCAGCTGTGGGCAAGAACATTATTATAAAAACAGATGGGTGATAGAAAACACCAGCAGATCAATAGGGGCCTTATTGTATGTTTTCTAACTCTTTTAATGTACAGTATTTGGTATTAATGTTACTTTAAAAAAAATCTTACTAATATTTATAGTGAGAAAATTTGACTTACAGTTCCAGTGATATCAGCAGAAGTAGGGTTGGCTCTAATGGTCCACATCCAAGATCTTTACTTTGCTTAAGCACATTTTTTCAGGTAGTCCTAAAGGCCAAGTTTTCAAGAGGTTTGATGAAACAGCGAGGCAGGTAAGACAGACAGAAAAGATCATTTTAGAAAAGGGCATTTTTATCATAGGAGCTAAATGAAAAACTATTAGGATTAGTTCCTTTCAGGTCTTCTAGAATACTGTCTCTTGATTTTGAGGGAAATAGGGAAGTTGAAAAGCAAAATTATTTGGTACCGCTAAGGTGAAACTAAATTTTATGATGGGAGTCAGCAGCGTCCTGGTTATGGAAAAGATACTGTATCTACAGAATAATCCAAATCTTGGCAAAATAGAACTTGTTGGGTGGTTTATTTAAAAAAATAAAAATTCCTGCAGGGTGGAGAGTTTGAGACAATATAGATGGGCTTCCCTGGTGTGCGTCCAGATAAATGCCAAAGTAGCTGAAGTCCATTCTCTTGACCAGATGTGGAACCAGACAACTGCATAATGACTGACTGAATGACAGTCAATCTGATAGAACTTCTACTCAAAAAACTCTGTGGAGACTCCCTTTAATTTCAATGGTCTTTGGACTGGGCTTAGTATTTACTGTTTGTCACACATAATAAGGGGAATCTCCAGATTTTTGTTTCATTTGCTAAGCAAATGAAAACATTCATTTAAGCAAGAATTGAAAGCATAGATTTTCGGTAAGAAAATAAAGAAAAAACATTTTCCAAGTCTGTTAGTAGGAAAGAATTTAACAATGGAAATTCTCAGACCCCAAAAATAAATTAATTTCTTGCCCTGTAATACTATTATTAAAGAGTAAAGTTATAACTAAGGTAGCAATTTTCTGGATGTTAGAAGCATCCTCCACTCCTTCCTAGATGTTGAAAGCACCAGTGCATCCTCTCCCAGTCATTCATATGCTGTAGTACCAGAATCCATTCCTTTAATTCACTGATGCACAGAACTTAAGGTGAAAAGGGATCATTAGATATTTGGCATAGCCTCCTGTGCATCACAGACCATTAAATTCCTTGCAGTTATATCTGTAATGAAGCCAATAATTTGCATTTGGCAGAGGCATAGCCTGATTTGGAGATGCCATGAGACAGAGAATGACTTGTTCCTTTGGTTATGTGTTCCAATGGTTGATCACCTTCACTCCTTAAGAAAAGCCCCAAACAAACAAAAAAACCCCTTACTTATTTGATTTGAACTTGCCTGGCATTAGTTTCCAGCCATTAGTCCTTACTACAAGCTTCTCCACTAGGCTGGGGAGCACTTCTATTTCCTGCTTACAACAGAGGTGCTTTCTGCTGTAATTCAGTGCCTTCAATATGCTTTACAACAAGCTAAAGCACTAAGCCCTTGCATCTCTTGCTGTAAAGATTTCTCTCCTTTCGGATTTGTTTCAAATACCCTTTAAACCCATGGACACCAAAACCAGATGTTGTATTCCAATATAACTTGCTCCAGTGTTTTACCCAGAAAATAATTTCCTTAGTCCTACACAGTAATCATCAGTTCAGAAGTCCCAGTGTAAGATTGCTCATGTTTTATCACACAATTGCCTTTGGAGTCCATGCTGAATTGCTTTTCTGCTATAATCATTTTCAGGTCCATTCTTCTACAGGATGAAGTCTATAGCTTTGGCTTGATTCCATACTGCTAAATGAATTGCTTTACATTTCACTGCGTAAACCCACATTTTGTCAGAATGATCCAGGATTGCTAAGCTCTTGGTCAGTTTATTTGAGTGGTCTGTACTGATAATTGTCTTTATGTCATCTGCAAATTTTATTGGCAGTGATTTTATACTCATTTCCAGGGCATTATTTTAGAGATGTTGAATGCCGTTGATCCTAATGTTGATGCTTACGGAAATCTGATAGAAGCTTCTCAATACCATGTTATACAGTTATTATTACTTTTTGAACTCTTAGTTGTGTGTTTCCCAGTCCACTGTAGGCTATTTCTGTGGAAATTGCATAATGCCAAATTTAAACAAAATGG
This sequence comes from Rhabdornis inornatus, assembly GCA_013397075.1. Taxonomy (NCBI): domain Eukaryota; kingdom Metazoa; phylum Chordata; class Aves; order Passeriformes; family Rhabdornithidae; genus Rhabdornis; species Rhabdornis inornatus. Next base: position 7,734,510 of record VWZS01007271.1, read on the forward strand.
CATGAAACACTATGTCAAACATATTAGCTGGTAAAAATAACTACATAGTTATAACATATTCAGTTTGCTTCACCTGTTTTCCACAACTTCTGTTGACTGGCAATTATTATATTTTGGCCCTCCAGTTCTTTATTAATTGAGCCTTGTATCATGACTTTTTTTTCTCCCCTGTGATTGAAATCAGCCCAACCACTCTGTACATGATGTGGTGACCCTGGAACCTTGGGATGACACCTGCTAATGACCAACACAACAGCTATGCAATTTATTGTCTGGTATATATGCAAACCTAATACAGGGCAAATCTCATATGTAAAATGTACTCATAAAACTTCTGTAAAAGCCAGCTTTGTAGCAATTGATCTCACAGGTGCTCCTGAAGATCATGCACAGCTCACCATAAAATAACTGTGGACACAAGTTATTGTTACAAACATCTGGGGAGCCAGCCAGGACTGTGGATTGTGTGGTCTTGAGATGCTTGGAGTTGCTAGCACAGGCCCAAGCTGCAAAAGTGGGGCAGACTGTCCTGCATCACACCAGGACCCCTTCCAGCATCTGAAGCAGGCAGGACCATGGGAGCATTCAGGTAGCTTTCTCTTCCCAATGACAAGAAGTTTTCTGCATCTCCTCTCAGTAAATGTTTGGGTGGGTTTTTCTGCCTCTGTACTGCTTGACACGGATGTGTATTAAGTACTGGCTGGCACTTTTCACAAGGTCTAGTGTGATGTTTGCTCTCTCTCTCACATTCATCCCAAAAATAAATGACACAAAAAATTAGCATTAAAAATAACAAGGTGCCCGGAGACATTATTGCCTTTATTAAACTGCATACACATCGTAAGACATATGAGCAGTACTCACAGGCAACTGGTGGTATCTTTTGTCCTGTCCTGTCTACAAGTCATTGAAATTCTGAGTCTCAATTTCTCCAATTTGTGCATACCCAATAAACAGTCATTAGCACCCGGTGTATTTTTATTCTGTGCTTGAGAACAAAAAAAAAAACAGTCATAAAAATAGAAAACCCCACAAGGAAAAAAACACTAATGCTATTGAGTATTCTGAATAAAACCAGAACTTGTTGGAACCCTACAGTATAGATAGCTGATGTGCCAAGAGTACATCATGAGCCTCCCTGAGCTCAGTCAAGGTTTTCCTGGTTTAGATGGATAGAGCAAACCTTACTTTTTTTTTCTTATTACTTGTATCTATTCAACATGAGTACCCAATTAAAATTGCGTGGATCAGGACTCTGATTTGTTTGCAGTGCAACTGGTGGAGAAGCTCTGACATGAAATTAGGCCTGAAGTGTGGTGGCAGGAACCCACCAAAAAGGTGCTCATGGAACACCCCCTGGGGACATGTGTGGTAGCAGGAATGTTGCGAAATGCTACATGTAGCTCCACAGATGAAGGAAAAGAAAGCCCAGTGATTCAGTCCAGGGGATTAGGAAACCATGTGTCTGCTGATGAAGGGCCATGTTTTACAGTTGAATGACACAGACAGTGTATGATCCAGGTGATGATGGACAGAATGGGAAGTACTGAAAGACAATATTGTAGTCATCAGCCTTGCTGCTGGAGGGGCTGTGAGCTTGTTTCTCCATTGACAGTCTTGCTTGCATTTGGCAATACAGCTGTTTGTACTTTCAAAGAAAATAGAAGCAGCAATATGGTATTGCAAGGTCAGCTGCAGTCATATATGTTATCAGTGCTATCTGGAAACACATGAAACAACAATCTCTTTCCTCACACCAGTTTAGTGCTGCCTTCTTGTGTAAAAATTGCTTACACATGAGGAGCTGAGAGCGGGTTTATTTTTCTTCCCGTGTGCAATTCTTTCATGGCTTGTGCAGCCTTATGTCTTGAAGAGTAGCTCCTGCAAAGTTGGTCCATTCCCACTAACAGCTCTGAAGGCAATGGAAGTGGAGATGCCACTGTGGGAAGCACCACCCTTGCACCTTCTGTAGGTTTTAAAGGAGGTGTTGGACCAACAGTTCAGAGGGCAGAGAAAGGAGTGGTGATGGCCTTCTCCAGCCCTTTTGTGACTTGTCCAACACTCACAGCAAGGATGACAGCAGGAATATCTACCAGGAAAGATGTGGAATAGATCTATCTAGTGTTGGTCCTAACACAGGTTGTCTCCAAACAGCAGAAATACCCTCCTGTCTCTGTTTATCCACCTCTGTGGGAGTCAGCTCTTTGCAAAAGATTAAAAAAAAGCTTTAAGGCAGGATAGTTGCCCTCCTTTGATGGGTGGCAGGCACATGGAGTCTCTCAGGTGTGAGAGCTGCAGCTCCTGCTGACTTGCATCTGTCCCCAGGGGCGAGGCAGGCAGCAGGTGCAGGTGCTGCTGGCGTGGGCAGCCCATGGTTTCTGTAGGTGTGCAGCCTGAGCAGGGACGGCTGCCACAAATTCTTTTCATGGGAGGGACAGGAAACAGTGTTTCTGTAGCACAGTGGAAAGCAAACCATTCACTGCTGTCAAGGTTTCGTCTTCTCACAAATAAGATCTTTGTTTAGAAATGTGGCTTTGTAGTTCTGTGAGAACTGGTAGAGTTGCACTTCCAGGAAAATATTAATGATTAACCATAAATAAGTAACGAAGGGTGAGACCCTTGTGGTGTCTGCTGAGAGATAGCAGTTATTTTGTCATAGCTGACAAAAATCCTAAGTCTGTGGCCTGTTCAAACTTCCACTTACCCAAAATCAAGGCACGTGTCACATTGTAATTCTCCACATTTATCCAGAAAATTCTTCCCTCCCCTCAGTACATAACCCTGAGGATTCCTACCCTGAACCTCCCCTGGCTCGCTGCAGCAGATCAAGGAGTAAGGACTCATATTTGCCCAGATTCAGCAAAACTGGACTGAAAAGTTTATTAATTTTTCCAAGGTAGGAATTAGTATCTGATCTTCCTCCTTATTCCTCCTCCATCAGCACCAGCTGCTACAATGTCTATTGCCCTATAAAACACTTTTTGTTGGATTCTGGTGCCCTCAGGTGCCCTTCTCCTCCCCCCACCTCCCAGATGAACACCTGTGAGAGGCAGATGGTACAGCTAATCCAAAATATATTTCTTGAGTCCACGTAGAGAAGCTGCCAAGCTGCTGATTTTTTGGCACCATGCCTTGTGGCATCCATGGCTGGTGAGAGACGCAGATGCTGCCTGAAAATAGCTGAAGAGGAAATTCTCCCAGTGTCTCCAGAGGTCCAGGGAAGGCGGCTGCTGCTGCTGCTGCTGCTGCAGAGTTCATGGGCAGATGTCCCACTGGAACCCTTGTGGGAATGCCTTGTGAGCAGAGCTTCTTCCCTCATGTCTTAATCATCCCTTTCTCCAGCTCCACTCCAACAGGATCCACGGGTACTGCCTTTCCTTCTCACCCTGAGTGGTGAGAGGCCAGCTCTGGTTGGACATGGCCTGGCAAAAGAAGGAAATGTGTTTGCATAAAGCTGGGAGCTGTTGTTTCTGCCTGCAGACTTTGTGTCCATGCACACTCAGAGACTCCAGCAACAGACATCTCTGTTCATTTGTTTTCAGAAAAGATAAGCACTGGCACATATTTATGTCTGCCAGGGGTATATAATACTCTCTTAACCACTGAGCTTTGTCAGAGTGGTTGCACAGGTAAGAGAGGGCAACTCCTCAGCAGCCAGCACCCCCAGCCCTCTGAGCTGCAGTGACAGGGTCCCTGGGATGAAGCACCACCAAGAGTGGTTCAGCTCCTTCCTGACAGGAAGAGTGCATTTCCAACATGTGGTTGTGCCTAGGAAGCAACCTGGCTCCCACATGAAGAAATGGACTCTGTGGTAGGATTCATGCCCAGGCACAGCCACAGTACCCCTCCTGACATTCAGATATTCATCAGGGCCTATCATAACTGAAACTGGAGGCCAGCAGTCATGAGGAAAAGGAGCTGAGACCAGTGCATCAACACATAAGGCCAATAAAAAGTATCAAGGAGTCAAGAAACTGTGCTCTTCCTATTATGTGGGGCTTCAGGGCAGTGCAAGTCCTTCCACTACCTGGCTGGTTCTGATAGGCACATTCTTATTGCCCAGGATCTGCCAAATGCTTTGTGGATAGGAGGGAGAGCACAGTCCTTCCCTGAAGGTGATGATGGTCATTGGCAGACTAACAGTAAGGAACAATTAAGATGAAAAAGGCATGTCAGTGTTGGAAAGTATGTGGTTTACCCCAGTATATTTTGAAAAACTGGAAGAAAATGATAATTTTCTTTTCATTATTTATTCTTCACAAATTCTATAGCCTTAAGGCCTGTACCTCAGGGTCTAAGCTCCTTCATTGCCAGTATTCAGTTCTTTTATGTACATTTTGCAGAAAAGTACCTCTTGCTCCTTCCTCCAAAACCAGAGCACTACACCCAGCTCCTTAAAAATACAGGCATACCTAATCCCACTGGGATCAAATAGACTTAACCTGATTTAGGTGCCTAAATACCTTTGAGGATCTAGATATTAATCAGCTCATTTAATGAGCTCCTGTAGTCAAAATGCACAAACAAGATCTTAAAGCCAGTGGCTCTGAGACCCAGTGCAGAATAGGCTCTCCAAATCCAGACACCAAGGCAAAGAATCAGGGCAATTCTCGAAAGGTAATACTGAGGTGAATGCAGGTATCCCACTTCCAAAGCAGAAACACTCTGTCTGCACTGGATGATGCAGTAATGATAAAAAAAGAGCAGTTTCTGCAGCAGACCTGCTTTCTGCATTTCCTTTAAGGCAGCCCCTCCTGCTTCTGTCTTCAGAAGGAACCTGATTTCTTGCTGAAGAGCAGGTGATCCAGAAGCAGGAAGGCACCATGGAGAATTTCAGGTGTGCCAACAGTTTTGGGAAAATCCTTCTTCCCATTAAAGGATACAAGTAACAAATCAACATCAGCCACAAGCAACTTAGTATAGAGGCTCGAAGGAACTCACAGCTGCGGCTGTTCTTGCTGCCACAGAATGGAAAAGAAGCTCCTTCTTAAAAACAATAATGCTATTCTCATAACCACTAAACCCACTCTACTACAGAATATAACTCCACCAGGTACTCTTCGAACAGAAAACAAAATTAAAAAGAAGAAAAAAGGTGCTTTTTGACTGGAGAAGTTTAAAAGAAGAATAGAGAATGCTATAAGCAACAAGAGGCAGTATTGCTGCGCAGCAACTCAAACATAAACAAGTCTGGGCTGTGGGTTTTGGTAAAGTGTCATAAAAAGAGACAGGGAGAAATTTCAGCAGGAAAACAAGATTGCTTTTTCAGCAGTTTATAGGCAGCCTGTGGGTATGAAAATGTAGATGATGAGGGCTAAATAGTACTATGCTATGAACTGTGGCAGTGCCAGCCCCAAGGCTCAGTGAGGACTCTGCTCTCATGAGCAGATGGCAGCTGAGCACGAGGGCACAGACATGCATAACAGCACCCAGCCTCTCCAGGAAGTCACTTATCTGCTGCCTTGCTCAGGAGGTCTGGCACAACCATGCACACATGATTCATGCTTGGGCTGCTTTGTTGAAATGCAAACAGGTGTTATAAAAATATGAGATAGTCCTCTATGCCTTTCACAGGGGATCTTGACTTTGATCATATAAGAAATCAAAATTTTATGTTATTTTATATCATTCAAAATTTCACTGCCTCTGGATTGGCTGACAGATCTCAGGAGCCTTTTCTAACAGTCATATCAATCTGGGGAACCGTGGGCCTGTGAGTTAATACAGTGCAGGCACCATGACAGCAATTTGCACTGCGAGTTCATCTGGGAAAAGCCATTTCTGGGTATTATTACATAGAAGGGTACATTGATACTAAGTTGTGTGTGTAACCTTGGAAAATGAAGAGGTAGTTTAACAACATCTATTGCAGGAGCTGATTTCCACAATAATCAAAACAGGTGATAAAAATAGTTTATGGTAATAGTTATCCATGGTGAATCCAACTCCCTGATTTACTTTTTAAAAGAAATGTTGAATGAGCTGAAGACATGAATGGAAGCAAAGAATTGGCTCCACAGCTGGCAGAGATGTCTGGTGCTTCTCTGTGCTCCTCAAGCAGGACTGGGGTGTAGAAACTGTTTAATAAGAATTGCAGCATTACATGAGGCAACAGAGAACCCTTCTATCTAACCACACCGTGACCCCTCAGCATTGCCTGCTGCACTTGAAGACACTTCTCTTAACCCAGTACAGGGCACAGCTCACCTGCTTTGGTGTTTATCAGGCAGCAATGGGCCTCGATACTAGCAGCATCTGCAGGATACATCAGAAGGGGAAGAGGGAGCTGGGATAACCACAGCTTGAGTAATGGCTACTCTTGGAGGAGCTGACACTTCTGTTTTATTCGAGTGGCAGTCACCAGGCCTAGGGCTGTGCTGGGTTTTGGCAGTCGGTCTCCTTCAAGGCAGCTGTTTTAGAAATCCTTGCATATTTCATAGATTGCTCCCCATTCAAGTCAGCACCAGTGCCCACTCCAGCCCTTCTCTTGCTCTAAGTGATGTAGGAATACTCAGAGCAGCAGATCTGGAAAAGAGCAAATGGTAGTGAACATCTTTCCCTGGGCACTTGTGGAAGCGTCGCTACACCTGACCGTACTCCAGGCTACTACTCTCTGTAAAAGACCTGCTCATTTTGAGGCTTCTAGCTCAACCCTCAACCCCTCTGACACAGCAGCCTGGATGAGAACTACCTTTTCCTTCAGATGCAGCCAAATCCTGCTGGACAGCCTGATCCTCTGCTTGCTGGGGTGGCAGGATTTCTTGAGTTAGGACCAGTTTGGCACTTCTACAAATTCTGTGAAGTATTGGTGCAGGAGCAATGCTGCACTCCTGAAGTCAAGAAAAACTGAGGACTAAGCCTGAAGAGACATCTTTAGAGTGCTGATATCTTAAAAACATGTCCCAGCTGCATTTTCAGGAAAATATGCTCCTTTCAAGATTGTTCTCCATGTTTTCTTTTTCATTCTAGCAGTGCTCAGGGTGTTAGGTAAATGTCACAGCACTTCCAGTGAAAAGAGGCATTAGTGCAAATCATAATCAGGCCTGAGGATTCAAATCCTCCCTCCAGGTACATCATTGTGACCCTGGCTCCAAGCGGGGGGCACTGCTCCAAGCATTAAACGGGGAGTTCTCTGAGGTCAAGATGGATTAGAAATTCAGCTCAAGCCCCACACAGCTGCACTGTAACCAGTATGGGAATCCCTGCGCACATATTCACCTTTTATATTAGCTTTCACTGTAATTAATGTCCTTTTGTACTCTCTATTTCATGTGTACCAGTACCAGATTCTGAGCTGATGTAGATAGCAGTGATCCACTGCTGTTAAGTGAGTGGCATTATTTTACAGCTGTTGAGGGGATGGCCCCTGGCTATTAATTTTGCCTTTTTCCTCTCTCTTGACAGGAATAATCTCTTTTAGAATTTGAGACTAAATAAAAACATCACCCCTTGGATAGCTGAATTCTGTCATTCCCTCCTGGCCTCCACTTCTGCTTGCTGCCAGTGGAAATGAGGAGTGCTGAGCACCTGGCAGGATCAGGCCCTCGGGTGGCTCAGGGGCTATGCCAGCCCTCTAATTCTGGGGTAATGATAATAATCGGGCTTGCACCAAGTGTTGACATGTATTTATTAATTGCAAGGTGCGGCTGGCTCTGCACTTTGCTAAGACAAACACTGGCAGAACAATGTGCACAGAGGATGCTGGAAGCCATCCAGCCATGTGTCAGCAGCAGCTGAGAGGGGAGGAAATTGCTAACTGTCCCACACAAGGAGGCAGGGCACTCCAAATCCGTCTGGAGATGGAAGGATCTCCTTTTCTCGGGTTCAGCTTTCCTCTTGGAGAAACCTTTCCTGTTCTACCACAAAGCCCCTGACCTCGCCGTGGCCCCAGCAGCTTGTGACACAAGACCAGGATGACACAATTGGAGCCAGGCTTTGTGCCAGGGCTGGCAGTGATTTAGTGACGTTCCTAGAGAGCAGGGGGAGGAAGGCCCTGGCCCACAAGCTGAAGGTTATTTGGGCAGAGTCATATATTTAAGGTAGGGATCACATGAATCCCAGAGCGGTAGGAAGGGAAGGCAGCTTGCCTGCCTGCCTGTGGGGTGGCTTATCTTACAGAGATAAACTGCTGCATGCTCAAGGAAGAAACCAGCAATGAGACTGGGACAGAGAAGAGCTTTCATTCTTACTTTAGTACTAAAATAATAAGTAACAAGTGACTACACTGAATATATTTACTGCCCTGTAAACGAGGCCCAGTGACTCACTCTTTTTAGTGCTTTCCTTTATCAGTGATGAAGTTACTCTCTCTTTTGAGCAACTACTTTCCTTCCTTTTCCTTCAGCCCGAGGATTTACATAGAGCAATACCAGATAAGCAAAGACAGTGCAAGACAGCTCAGTGAGTTTATACCTCAGCTTTGGTTGAGTTATGCCTGGCAAAACTGCAGCTAGCTTGGATGTGTCTGTGGGCTCTTCCTCACTGTGCCTCTTCCTGCTTTCCCACACAGCTGAGAGCACTTTGAAGCTTACTCATGTCACTTAGAGCAATTTTCAAACTCCACTTAACTTATCTGCCCTGTCATAGCCGTGACCAGCCTGGCACTAATCCGGATGTTCAAGAAATATCAGCCAGTTACTCACAGTTGTCTGAATCAGCGAAGAGGAGAAACTTCCTTTCTCATTTTAAGTAGTTTCTATATGTCTAGAGACGTGTTACAGAAACAGAAACTATACCTGATAAAGTGCCAGCATTAATCCATTTGATGTATTTAAGTGCGGCTGTTTAACAGCAACATATCAAGTTAATGTGATACTGATGGAATAAGAAATGGCATCAGAGGGTTTCAAAAGATTTCTTATCACAAGGAAAAGAAAGGATTTTGACTTCCCATTTCATTTCTCAGTGAATGAGAACACCTTTGCTATTTACATTATTTACTGTTTACTGTAGTAGAGTCACTATTGAAAATCAAAGTGATTTGCAGAGCCCTGCCAGCTCTTTTTATATCTCCTTTGCTGACTCAATAAGCATCTGACACTCCAGAATTGTAACTAAGTGTACTGATTCTGCCCTCATTGAAAACATCTTTCTAAGAGAAAGGAATTGTTCTTCTTCTGCTTAAAAATGTGATTTGTCTGGCGAAGCATTTGTAAATGCTTCCCTCCCCAATGTTACTGTGGCAATTGTAAGCAGTTAGGCATGTACAGTAACTTGAAAAGCTCTGTGAAATCTTCTGATATGCAAATACACTGCTGTATACATGGCAAAGAAGGCTTTTGGGCGCATTTACATGAAACAGAGTTGCAATAACAAACTATTCCCTTATATGTCACTTTGAAACAAAACTTGATCCTGAAAAATGATGCAAAGTAAATATTCCAAAAAGCCTGTGGTAGTAAGGAAACAGTTCTGAGTTCAGAGCAGTTGTGCCCCAGGCTGATTCTGTTTCTCCTGATACAGCCATCTTTAAAGAAAATAGAGCAGGATTGAAGCCAAGGAGCCTGAGCGAGGTGCAGCAAGGGAAGATACTCTGGTAGCAGCTGGCAAGGATGGGGCCTTTCATGTCTCACCCATCACTTGGTAGAATCAAACTGGATGGATGTCCCAATGGGAAAAGGTGGCCTTCCAGTCTGTAAAAGGACACATTGCACCTGGTCCATATCTGCTCTTACATATGAATGCAGGCAGGGATGAGAAAATGGGAAACAGGAAAGAACAGTCTAAAGCAACACCACTATGGTGTTCTTGGATGGCAGCCATAGGCGAGTCTTCCAGGTAAGCCTGGAACACAAAGGAATTTATGAGCACATAAATCATAGGAGCTGAGGATGGGCAAGGCCACTGGAGGACTAGTCAATGCAGGCCTGTTTTCTACAGGGATTTTCCCAATGGACAGTTTTAAGAATTTCAAACAATAGGGCTTTAACTTTCCTTTGGAAGCAATTCAAGGTGGTTAGGGACCTATTTGAACCTTTCAGCATCTCCTTGTGTTTCATGAGACTAACACTATATAGATTCCTAGCAGCTCTTCCTGCAGGCTTTCAGATTTTTTTTTTCTGTTTATTGCAGGCTTATTCTATAATGAAGCAAACCCAGAAGTGGAGGTAGTCACTTCAGGTTTGTCTACACTGAGGGTTTCCCCGTATTTCCTCTCAGGCAAACTGAATCAACAGGAAGCAGTGTTGTGAAAGGTCCCTGGGTGAACAACATGGTTTACAGGGAACTGGGGAAATGTATTAAAATAATGGAACAAGAAATCCTGTATGTAGCATTCTTGTTGGATGGCTGCAATGTATTGCAGTTACCCTCTACCGTAATGCAGTCTGTGCAGCAGGTCCCTAAGATTTGAGCCACTTCCACAAACTGCTCCTAGAAACTAGGCTGAGTTTCAACAAGGCAGATCACATCTTCAAAAGGTTTTGCTGGTCTGCACTAGGCAGGCCGTTCATCATAAACTACTCCACAATAGATTCCCAAAGAAGAAAGAAAGGGCACGCAGAAAGATTGAGGAAACCACCTCTGCCCCTCACCTCTGAGAGTAAGACTGTTAGAACAGGAACACAGACCTGCCTGTACTTAAATTCCACTTTGTGTTCTCTGTAGAGGTGAATAGAGTCTGTTGGCATTTTGCAATGACTGTGAAGAATTTTAGTGGTTAATTATATCCTCTGTTTCTTTCCTTGCTATCTCTATGCACATTCACACAAGTCCTAAAAGGAGTTTACTGTTCAAATGCCTAGGCTCTGGGCCAGGAGCAGTGCCTAGATAGAATACTGTGAAACATCTCCTCATGTGCTGTGATAAAATGCTTGGGGACATACTATAAAGAGCTATGAGTATGCCTGCAAAGTCATGAAACGTTATGTCATCGGTCCTGTGAGCTCTGCAAGGTTGTGATCTCAGAGCAGGCTCTCAGCCAGAGTGGGACAGTAACAAATCTAGACAGCATTAAGCATTCAAGGACTGTGTCACCATTAGATGGTTTACATTTCAACCAGCTGGGTCCAGGGTGGGACAGAGGTGGCTGGCCAAAATGTGCAGGTTAGTGCAGTGGGAGAAGTGGGGGAGTAACATAGTGGGTGAGAGGAAGGGAAGGGTGAAAAGCAGGTGACAGCTGTGGTGGCATAGCAGCAGGACAGGGGGAGGCCAAGAGAAGATTCCCAATGTAGTGATGATGTGCTTAACCATTTCTTCTAGCCTTGGCTGGTTACTTGCTGATGGTGAGTGAAAGGGAAGACAGTGGTGTGCCACTGTGGCATGCCAGGTGAGAGTCAGGAAGCGGGGGATGAAGGGGATTTGGTGTGATAGTTAAGCCACGGCTGGAGGAAGAGGGCTTGTGTTAGCCTATGGTTTGTTTTAATTGGTCACCACCCTTCACCTTCCCTTTCACATCAGTCTCACACTGTTTAAATTAAAATACTAATCATATGTAAAGAAGGACAGACACTTTCTACTGAGGTCCCTTGCCCCAGACTGGCAGTCTGGAGATCCATGCTTGCGCACAATCTGCCCTCTCCACATGTCTCTCCCTCCTGTGTTACAGGAACATCCTTGCTTACAAGCAGGGATGCCCTTGGGGCCCAGCCATTGAGGCTACGCCCTGAAACCCTGGCCAGGTGAAGGTAGAAGAGCAGTTTAGCTAGCTAAGATAGAAAGCAGTAAACACATCCAGTGCTGAAATGGAAGAAGGGACTTACCTCCCAGCTTTCCCCAGTGTACTACAATTCTCTGGCTAGGTCTCACCAGATACCCTGCCAGTCCCAAAGTATTCAGCAGTCTTGACTAACATGAGGCAATCACAGTATAATGTAATTTAGTAGGAATGATCCATGACAAAGCCCCCTCTCACCCATCAGAATTTGGCAGGTAGTGCAAACCCTGCCAGAATCTGACTTCTTTCTTTACAAAGCACTTCACCTCCAAGCTCCTGATTGAGACTTACAAGGTGCCCTGACATGTTCTTGCTCCAACAGTTCATTAGCTGTGTTTTTCCACAGTGATTGCTGTATTGCAGTATTTCTTCAGGGCTTCCTGGCTCTCCCCAGGAGACAAGGAGATGCAGGATCAGCAGTGGGGCGGTGCATCAGGCAGCACAGTCGTGTCCACAGCGCAGCTTTGCTGCTGATTCCAGCAGATTGCAGTCATGAGAGAGCTGCACTTGAGTGCAAGCCGGCACTGAAACACAGGCTTGGCCATCTGGCCAACGTGATTGCAAATGGAGGTGCAGGTACTGATCCATTTTGGCATGACACAAAAGAGAGCAGGGGGGCAACTGGAGGCCAGACAAACCAGCTGAGAAGTGTTAATCCTCACTCACAGCGCCTTATTAGTGAGCAGAGCACAGACACCAGTGCTCACATCCACTGGAAGCTGCACTGTGTGGGTGCAGGGAATTTCAGTGAGGATAGAGCTGGGCTTGCTGGGAGTCCTGTGCCAACAGGCTCTGACAGTAAGAGCAAGTGTGGGAGGTAGGAAGCATGCTGATAATTTCTTGGGGTTTCCTGAGAAGAGGTCCTTCCTCTTGGCTCCTTGCCCTCTTCCCTGGTACTGGGTCATAGTGACTCCCTTGGAGCAAGTTCTGTCCCTTCAAATGTGTGTGAACACCCATTTGGGCTTGAAGATCCTGTTTGGATAACTTCATCTGCACACTAGTTCAAATATTCACAAGGAGGTCCTTCCTTGCTTAACTCTCAACCTGTACTAACCCCTCTGCCTGTGTATCAGTGTCACAGTGGCAGAGAAATGTGTGGCAGGAAAGGGTTAACTTGTCGGGAGGGTGGGGGTGGTTTGCAGGCAGAAGGGAGGAGCAGGGTAGTATTTCTGTATTAACATGCAGCTGGTTAATGCAGCTGAATAGCCCTGGCTCAGCTGTTACCTTTTTCAAAGCCAATGGCAAATGATGAAAAACCGTGGTAATATCTGTTAAAAGTTTGTGGAAGGGGCCTGCTCAGTGAGAGCTTTTCTATCTCACATACAAGTGATGATTTAGAACAGAGAAAGATCCCCTCGAGGGGATTTTGTGAACCATGCAATGCTAATTAACTCCATTGTTGTATTTTGTTTTGAACATAAGAGTCCCTCTGGGATTGCAGCACTCTTTCCTCCTGCAATAGATTTTCATTTTGCACCACTGTATAAAATCTTCTCCACATCCCATCAGCAAAAGGGATTAACAATAGGGAAAAGCATATGTGAATAGTTTTATGGGGTTCTAGGGAGGAATGTCTCTCCCCTCACCTCCCAGATGCATTCTCAATGGGGGTCATTTTGTACACCCTTGTTTTTGCTGTTTCTTTAACCGTGAATTAAGAACAAGTGTACATCAGACCCTGGGTAGCGTCTTCCTTTGATCTTTAGCATATCCAAACCACTTCTGAACATGCTGTGCTAGAGTTTCTTTTAGTGGTCGGGCTGTTTGGGCAGAAATGCAAAAGTTAAAAAAAAACAAACCAAAACCCAGCCCCACCAAAAAAATCAACAGAAGCCATCAACACCAAGAGTGGAAGCACTGATGAATGAGTGATTTGCTCATATACAATATATTCTGAAAGGAAAGCAAGAGAATAAAAGCTCTCATCTCTTTGAAGCCCTTACTGGCTTGTGCCAACAATGTTCAGAATAAATTTGACTCCCTCTGTGCTGGATCAGCTCTTCATTTTCTGGACTTCTGGTGTCCCGCTTCAGTTTGGTCCAGTTTGCCCTGACCCTCTTCTCTCTGCTCACTCCTTTTTTATTGAACAAAGTGGATCCCGACTGGCCCTGGTACTCTGGTCATTAAAATTTAGCAGCAACTTCAGTGAAGTCAGAAAAAGGACAAGAACAAGGTCTTTCAAGTGAATCAAACGGCTTCTTAATTTTTCAACTTCAGTCTCTGGCCTCTCTCCACTCTGAGGAAGCCCAGATCTTCATAGGGTGTCTTGGATATTCTCTTCTCTCCACTGCCTTAAATTTCAGCTCCGTGCAACCCAAAATCTAGAGTGTTGATTCCTGCTTTAAGCAATTCTTTAATTCTTTCTTTAAGCAATTGTTTCATGGTAAGAAATACTTAGCAAGCTGTCCCAAGGGAGTGGCTATTAGTATACTGGAGTCTCACTTATGCCTTCTGGATGGTACTGGAACTGCACTGGGAACTACCTGCCACCATCTGTAATGGAAATTTTGCATGAACTTGACTAAGAGAAGCAGAGATTTGCAAGTAAGAGACTTTTTTTGTGCACCTCATAACACTGTAAATTCTTAAGTCTTGATTATTAAATCATCCTGGAATATATTTAATTATAATCAGGGCAATTTTTGAGTCTTCTGAATGAACAACTGGACAGCTGTTTAACAGCATCTTCAGGAGTGTAAATAACACAAGTCATAGAGGACCCCAAGCACTACTGCCTTTTCATTCAGGCCCTTGAGGGCATGACTGCTGCCCCTACCCTCCCATCACGTCTTCAGTCAGCCAAGCACAATCCTGTGTATATTAAACAGCTTTATCAGGGATCCTATGGGGATCCTCATTGAGGCAACAATGTGGCATTGGTACTAGACTGATGAAGTAAAATTATTCTTGTAAAACTTCCTGTTCTCCCTGCGACATCCCTCGCTTTACTGCCAACTCCTTTTTGCTTTCCAAAAGGACAAGAATCAATTAAAAATATTTATACTGCCTCTACCCCAAAACCTTCCAGCAGCACCATAGCTGGATGGGCTTTCTCTTGGAGCATTCAGTGCATTCAGTGATCCCTGTAGAAGGTGCTCCTGACACCCTTTTTGTTCAAATGTTATGACATTGTCTTATGCTCTAGGCTCTTGAGGGCTATTACTACGTCAGTTGTAGCTGTCTATCACTCTGCTGGTCTACAGAGCATCCTAGTGTGTGTAAAGCAACATACTGAAAGGACATTGAGACATTTCTGAAAATGCTGCCTAATCTTTTCTGCTTGAGTGTCCATCTAAATACATATTTTTCTCATTTTCTTTGCAGTCCCTTTATACAAATTGATAGAATCAAAAAGGCAAAATTCAAGGGGAGGATCTTGCCATTCTAAAATCCTTAGCTAACTTCAAACACACATGGGTTTTAGTGACCTCAGCTTCTTCTCATTCACATCTGTATAAAAGGTTTACCCCACTCAACATCCAGAGAAGGAATAGTAAGAGCCATCCCATTTTTGAGTAGTATTTCCATTGCAGTGTTCTCATCAGGATCAAATTTGTCAAATCCTGCTTTTTTTTTTTTTTACCTCCTAGTTAATACAGCTACAAGGGGAAATTTCTGTGAACAGAGAACGACCCCATGAGTCATTTTTTCCTAATCCACTCTCTAAGTGGGTCTTCCTTTATCACTTGCTGATTTCTGGCTTTTTAATGAGTGGGAGAGGAGAGCAGTGAAGGCTTTGCCAGCATGGTCCTCATCATTCCAGCCTGACAAATGTGCAATGGGGAAATGCCATGGGAGAAACAGAGCCCTTTGCTGAATTCTGAGACCACAGTGAGCCACAGAAGAGAGAAATTTTTCTGCATATATTGGGAGTGTATTTTGGCTGGAGCTGCTCCTGTTCCTGGCACCATGGAGGCATCCCACTCCTCACCCTTTCTCTCTCACACTAAGTATGAAGACAATTGAACTCCCAGAAGTTTCACTGCCCCTTGTAGTTTTGCAGCACAGCTCTTGATAAGCAATCACTGCAGCCCAGAGAGGTCCCCACCGCCTTCTCTGGGGCTCTGCAAGAGGCTGCACATCCCCGGTGTGCAACCCACAGCTGCACCTGCCCACCTTTGGTTTCCTTCTTTCAGCAGCAACATGGAAGTATTTTTGTAGTTTCCATGGTATGGATGCATAATGCCAATGTCCATTTATCCTCTGTAACATATGATTTTCCACAGTCTGCTAGAATGGGTGAGAAGCAACTCTACTGCTACTTGAGCAGCTTTTGCACACTGTTAGGAAGAAGCCAGATATAGAGAAGGGGGACAAAGAAGCAGGGAGTTTATTTCACAGCCCTTGAGCCTTCTGGCAGCCCCACAGAACTCCTGCAGGTCAGGTCCCTGAAGTGCCCAAAGTCTCCCACTCAGCTGCCAGCCAAGTGACAGGAGGCAGAGGCGGGTGTCATGCCAGGATGCCTTCCAAAGCAAAAGAACCCTTGTTTTAAGTCTGTACAACAACCTTTCTCCCAGAAGACTGGCTAAAAAGCTTTTAAAATTAATTTGCATAATTGGATGTTTAATTCTCTTTAGATGGAAACCAAAATGGCACTGTTCTCAACAAAAAAGACTTTCACAGAAGCTGAAGGATTGTTTGCAAGGTGGAGATGTGTTACTGAGCTGAAACTAAGCCCAGATAAAAGACAATTAGGCAGACTGAACAAAATTCTGCTTACAGAGGGGAAAGTCTGAGGTAGCAACATGGACTTCAGTAAAATTACTTCATATTCATGTCAGCATAACTGAGCCTTGGTCTAGAGTAACTACTTTAAGTTTCCAGCTCTGCGGTTAATTAGCAACCCTTTTCATTAATGTGGTGTTTTTTTAATTCAAGAGTTTATCAGATTAATAAACACTGCAGATATTTTTGTAACAGCGAGGCAAAAGTTCTGTTTGTGCAAAAGACCAAGACACCATTTGAGTCAATCTGACTGTGATCATTTAATTCAGTGGAAATTTTGGCCCACTGAGATACTATTAGGAGAGCTGTGCATAGAAAACCAGAAAGAGTTCAGATAGTAAACCACTATTTTCATGTGCTTGTAGATGAAAAGCAACCCTTCTAATGAGAACAATGTATTTTATCTCTCATCCCTCCCTGAATTACATATGCATGTTTATATG
The DNA here is from genome assembly GCA_013397075.1 of Rhabdornis inornatus. Lineage (NCBI taxonomy): Eukaryota > Metazoa > Chordata > Aves > Passeriformes > Rhabdornithidae > Rhabdornis > Rhabdornis inornatus. The sequence goes on from VWZS01007271.1 coordinate 7,751,331, forward strand.
GTGTTTTTACCGTAAAAAAAAAAAAGGCAATTTTAGTACATATAATCCACTTGTTTCTGAAGGGCTGCTTTTGTTGTTAAAAATATCCAAATGGCAAGGTACAATCCTGCTCTACAAGAGAGCTTGGTTTTCTCCCCCTGCTTGCAACAATTCATTCTTTAATCAAATACAAAGAAGCTCCATTGGTGTCCTCACCACGGCTTTTAGTTAGCCAAAGCCTGAGCACCAGCTGAAGGCATATGGCCATAACCTCCCTAGCCTTTGCTTTAAAACAGTAGTGAAATAGAAACAGAGGAGCTGGGGCAAGCTGACAGAATACAAATGGAATATCTCTGTGACTTGTCAGTCCTCCTGGGTGTTCCACAACTGCTTGTGCCATGGAAACGCAGTCCAGACAGCAGGAGCACATGGAAGCTCGCAGCTAAATTCTGCTCATGGGCAGTCCAGTGTAAATCCAGAATAGCACCACCAGAGCCACCTGACTTAACTAGGATTTTCATCTGGGCAACCACAATGCCTGAAGAAGCAAGACATAGCTGTCTTAATAAACCTGAGCTGTCAAGGTTAGTTGCAAGTAAGTACTGCTGCTTCGATCAATTTTAAATAGTTTACAGCTTTCACAGATATCAATATTGCCCTTTTATTGGGGGGGGGGAGTGTACTTTAAAAAAAAACATTGTAAGAATAAAAACTGTGCTGCTATAAATTAGAAAATCCTCATGGTATACAGTGAGAGCAACACATACCACACTGTGGCACCAGGGATGTGATCTGTTTGAAGAAACACATGGCTTTGTGTTTAATGAAGGGAGCCTGTTGAAGGATTACAGACCAGGAGGGCACACTAGATTTGTTGTTTTATTAGTTTCTGGGTTATGTACTTCTCCTTTTGCTGCATATCTGACAACATGTGCCATATCATTCAAAACTGAATGGGCTGGGGGAAGGAAGGCAGAAAAAAATAATTTATGAAGGATTGGAGCCCTTTATTTTCTACCTTTTGATAAAAGTGTTAAGGAAAAAAAATGGCATCATTTTGTCTAAACTAGAAACAGATGGAAAGAAAAATGAAATTTAAGCAGATAGAGAAGAACAATTACTCTCCACATGCACAGGGAAGGAATTGTTAGAAATGCTTATGTACACTCACCAACATCCAGTTCATTGAAATCATGCCCTTTAGATGCAGCAAAAAATCCTCCATTATATTAGGGCCAGATCTTGAAAATACTTCCTGCAGGATGTATTGGAGGCACTTTCCATCACGCATGGGATAATTCGCACTTTATGGGGTCAGAAACTGCATGGCTGTGATCAGACTGCTTACAGTTATGTGCTCCATGCTCCATCTGTGGAACTGCCTGGAACTAGTGAGTAAAGGGCACTGCTGGGGCTGGCATTTGCTGCCCCTCCTCATCTAGCACAATGGTAGGACGCTGACAGAAGGGTCAGTCCTGAATTCCTCTCTAACACTAGCTGCCTGCAGGGAGGTGTCCTCACCACACTGTTTTGGATTTTGTGATCTGGCAACCAGTGCTACTCCATTTCAAGTTTGCCCAGTTCCCTTTGTCAGGAAACTGCTCTTTCCAGACATGCCCCAGAAACCTCTTGACATCAGGTTAGCAAGTTGTGCTGGTTTGCCTACAGATGCACAGGAGTGAGATTTGAGGCAAAAAGTGGTGAACTGGAATCTGGGGCTCAGGAACAGGAAGGGCTGGATTATCCCTTCCACCAACAGCTCACATAGGTGTAACATGAGGCCATTTGTCTAAAATGAGATTCCAAACACGCCTCAAGACATCCAGGCCCGCTGCCTGTACCGTAGGAAACTGCCAGAATGATCCCTCAGAAAATATGAACACCAAGTGTGGGGTTCAAAATCCTTTCCCAACCTCAAACTTTTGCATTGAAGGATGGCTGCAGGAAGGTTCACTTCTGCTTGTTTGAGTTTCATAATCCCAGGCTGACTCCTGAAAGACATACAAACCTCCTTCAGCTTTTAACATGATAACCTTCCACTCAAGACACTGATTTGAGATGTGTAGGGACTTGGGCTCATCTTCCTTCAAACTCAGAAAGGAGTTAGACCCAGGCCTCCTAGAAATTTAAGGGATAGGTGGGAGTGAGACTGTCTCTTGACAGTCTAGCACTGTGTGGCAATTAATATAAACTCATAGAGTTGCAGCTAAACAGAAAGGGGCATTAATCCCCATCTCCTCTACTTAGTCCCTGATTAAGGCAACGAGTGTGAATACAAATTGCTCTTCAGCTCTTCTCCTCAACCCCTATCCACACCTGAGCCTGTTCTCCAGAGTATCACGGATTTCATGCATTTGGTGGTTTGGTGCAAAGCACTTAACACTGGCAGGACTTTGCCTAGTAATGCTTTGGTTGGAGTGCTTTAAGCCTGTTGCACAATTATGGCACTCTTGTTCCATGACATCACCACCCAGCTGGCAATTCTGCATGTTTCCTGCTCTCTGCTTGAGCCTCTTTGAGAACACCTTTTAAACTGTTTGGTATGAGTATTCTGCACAGGCTCCAAGATATTAACAGTTGGATTTTCTCACTCCCCCACAGTGCAAATATCTTTTTATTAGCTGCTAGAACTACTGGATATGCTGATGACAATGTCATAACAAATCTCCAGCACTAGTTCAAGCAACAGACCCCATATTTACAGCCTTTAGTCCTGGTTATATAAATAGACTAACGCTGTGGAAATAAAAGATTTCTCCCTCGCCTTTGCTGCCAGAGAATAAGCAGTAAAAAAGTTGGCCAGGCGGAAGTGTGGGGGTCCCCTCTCTGATGCCCCAGGCTTCTCTCTGACAGGGAAGGTGTGCACCTTTTTGCCAGAGAGCTGCATGCAGTGGCACTGCAGAGATGGGTGTCCATCCCCTGGGATCACCCCTGGGGGAGCATCCTTCACTTTTAATGGTAGAGGCAGATTTCAGCTTTAAATCCATGCCACATTTTTTTCTCATGAGCTCAGAATAATAAGCTGTGACTCTTCAGTGAGAAAACCCAACACATTTTAACATTTCTCTGAAAACATTCAGAGAAAGTCCCAAGACCATGGGGTCTTGTTTATAATTGTTGCCAGGCTGATAAATCCTGGTGACAGAGGCATCTGTATGAAAAAAAAAAAAGATTTCCAGTAGCACAGGAAAACTTGCAATACCAAGCTATCATCACCTTCTGATAGACAAAACATTTATAGTTTATTGTCAGGAGGACTCTGGCTACAGACCCTTTCCCTGAGCCAGAGAGGACTGACCTTTTGCAGTAGGCACAATAAGACAGCAAACACAGCTGAGCTGTCAGAACTTCTGTAATAACCCCAAATCCCTCTTGATAAGGGGAATCAAAAGCACAGAGCTCTCCACCACCTCCTATTAATGCCCATGACCTCAACAATGCCTTACAAATCTGCTACGTAGTTTGAGAGCTAGGTGCAACACCTGCTTCCTGGCAGAAGCCATTTGTTTTCCTCTAGATAGCTTCTTGGGAATCTCACACCTAGTTCTCCAAGCATCAAGTGAGAGAGTTTGATTTCCTATCACGCTATCCTAATGCAACCTGTCCAAGAAGCCTCATCGATAGGACAGAGGTGAAGAGCTTGACACCTTCCTCCTAAATGAAATCCTCCCACTCTGCTTTGTGCTTTGTGGTTCATTCCTCACTGGGTATTTTTGGAATTCTGTACACGTAGTTGAAAGTATGTAGTCTTTAAAAAGAGTCAAAGTGCATGGCCCTTACTCCTATCACCTTTTGGGGCACTGCTTAACAAAGAAAGAACTCAGAGAAGGCTCCAAACCAACCTGAAATGGGTACAATTGCTTTTTCCTCTGTAGTATGCACTTCTATATGTATACATAATAGAAATACTTAGAAATACTTAAGATCATTGAGTTCAACCATTAAGACCATTGAGTTCAACCATTTTCCCAGCACCAATGTGTTCACCACTAAACCATGTCCCCAGCTGTCATATTCACATGCCTTTTGGACACTTCCAGGATTCGTGATTCCACCACTTTCCTTTCCTAGGTAGCGTTTCAATGCCTGACCACCCTTTCAGTGAAGACATTTTCCCTAACATATAAATATAAATATATATATATATATATAACCTGCTATATCACATTAGGGAGTTTAGCAACTGGTCTTTGCAACTACCTAGCCTACCATAAAAGCAGCAATTCATTCAAACCTCTTGTTTGATTTGCACCAAAAGGATCAGGTTTTTTTTTATTTCACAGTTCACTAATAGGGTGAGTGGAAAAAAAAAAGAGAGAACATAAGGAAAAAATGAGAACAAGCCAGATAATGAATCATGTTGGGAAGTTACCAGCCTTGGGTGATGGATGTGAAATGCAAGTCCACATTTAGAATCAGGGTACCATTGCCTAAGCCACAGCACATGTGTTCAGCTGTCAGCTCTAGCGGTACTTAAAATCAAAAGGGACTTTAGGCTTTTTGGGTTTAACTGCTATTTAAATTGGTTTAAACTGTTATTTAGATATTTGAGTTCCACAGATCCCTAAAAGTCCCTAAGTGCTCACTACATCAGCTTGCTCAGTGTCTTCCTTACACCCAAACCCCTTCCTGTGCTTCAGTCATTCTTCTGCCTATGGGAGAGTTTTTTGCAAAATCACCCTGAGCTCAAATAATTTTGTTAAATAACTGGATATGACTTCTCTCCTTAGAAAATAAATGCAAACTTGATCCAAAGAGGGTAAGAGTTCTTCCATGTGTCTTTGATTCAGGCAGTGAAATCCTAAGTAGAAGGCAGGCTTCTCTGTTTCACATTTTTTGTTGGCAAAGTAGAAAATTCTCCATTCAGCACGCAGATTTGCTGCAGCTTGCTTAGACACCAAGTCTCCATCTGCTCTACCAGGGTTGTAAACCTCTTGGCTTGGATTCTGCTAGTCCTTTACTTCCCTTCCCTTCTTCCCTTATTTGAGGGTAAGAAACAAACCATAGAATCATTTAGGTTGGAAAAGACCTCTAAGACCATTGAGTCCAACTGCAAACCCATCACTGTCAAGTCCACCACTAAACCACGTCTGCAAAATGCACATTAAGTATTCAGTTCCTGTCTGCAAAAGGAATTTCAATTAAAATAAACAAAATTGCTGAACAAAAGTGAGCATAATAGCATTTTATTGCTGCACAGCGGGGCTGTAAAGGTAAGTAAAGATTCCCAGGTTGGAGTAAAAGGAGATGTATACGTTCTCTAGATAGATGCACCCATTTTCATTGAAAAATGTAAACCCAAAAGATGACTGTGACTGTACCTGTTTCCCTCCTCCACCCTAGACAACTGAATCCGTTTACCTAGAGTTTGATCAAGTTACAGCACAAAGAATCCTATTTAAAAACAAGGCACTCCTCTTCCCCTTTTTACTCTTAATGCTTTACAAAGCAAAACTCCAGACACTTTGTGAGTCACATATCACTACCAAATAAGCTGCAGTCATTGAATCGTGCCTCATAAAGGAGGCAGGAAACAGGAAAAGCTCAAAATAAAGCTGTTTGTAAATTAAAAAACTGAGGGGAAGAATGCATAGGAAATGAGTCCCTTATTTTTTCTTCAAAATTATTCTGATTAATGAGGAGAAAGATCAATAGCCTATCTGCAGCTGCCGTGGGGAAGACAGGGTGAAGAGTGAATCCAGATCCAAGTATCCCCGTGGTGCCAACACATCACATTCTGCACAAGCTCGATATAATGAGCTGCAGGGTGAGACCGCATGCGACTGCACTACTTTACCTGTCTGTCCATTCAGTTCCTCATTATAGCTCGATATGCTCAGTTACAGGGTACCAAAAGGAGAAGTGTAGGCATAGATTTGTGAGTAGTCAGAGAAAGGATTGCATTCATTCTTGTAGCGCTGCTTTCCTCCTGCTGTAACAAGAGCCCCAGACACTCCAGGCTTCCTCCTGCACTGCTGCTGCATGCAGCTCGGAAATCATGTGTGCATGTTTCCACAACTCGGGGCAACATCCAGGCCCACGGCATTCTGAAAGCAGCAAAACATTCCCACTGACGTTTCTGAATTTTGTTTTTAAATCAAGCCCTAAATGAAGCACCTCAGATATTTGCTGCTTCCTTTATTAATGTTTGGTTTGGGGACTTTGTAATTATGTTTAGCAGCTTTTGTGGGCCAACAGATTCCAAGGCAAAATGACCTGGCAGGATGCTGAGTCTATTTCCACTGTTTTTGGAGCGATGTGTAAGGAGAGAATGACTGTTTTTTGGATGGAGACCCTGGGTGAAACAAGGCAAGGCATCATGCTCCTATCCACTTTGGCTTGCCCCAGAGACAGGGAGAAAGTACCCAGCACTATTTCATTAAGGTTTTGGCATGTCCCTTAATGGCATTTGTGGTAGTTACAGGCACAAAGAAAGCATTTATCCCCGGTTGTTTTTCCCATCTGCAGCCATTCATTTGCAGATTTGCCTAGAGATCAATTCACACTGGCAGGAGAGATAAGAGGGACCCCTGACGCTGGGTTTGCGAGATTACAGCAGCCAGGCTGCTCCGGGGGCAATTACGGAGCCGCAGAAGGGTGCTGTATTTTCGAGCATCCACTAACACGAGCATCCCCTGACACAGGCACCCCAGGAACGCTGTCACAGGCGACCTGCTTGCTCCGGGCTCTGCAGAGCTGATGGACACTAGGGAGGGATTCCTCCTTCCTGCAGCAACTGGGTGCAGACAAAGCAACACAGAGAGAGAGGCTAGTGCCAACAATTATTACCGATACACATTTGTAAGACAAAACTCGGTTTCCACTGCCAGCTCTCCAGAGGACGTGGTCTCCTTTTTGGCATAACCCCGCTCCAAACCGGGAGGCAATCAAAGGGCTTTTAGCAGAAACCTCTTAGCAAGGGGCACTGCTCCCGCAGCCACAGGAGTGACTGGCAGTCAATGGGACACAGTTCTTAAAGAGCTGCCTCCTTGGCTATAAATACTTCCAACATTTAAAAATGCTTAATGTGAGTGTCTGTGAAATCAAGGAAAACAGCTATACAATGCTCATATTTAGATTTAGTGAAGAAAATATTTTCATTTGGTACTTAACTGTATCCTTACACTTGGGTTTAAGCCACCCTTAAAATTGGCTCAGGCTGCCACAAAACAACAGCTTAAACCAATTTAATTGCTGTCTGCTGCAATCCCACCCCTGGCTGCACATCCCCCGTCTCCTTTCTTACCCAACTCTCGTGCTTGTCCAGCCCTGCTCTGAGCCATTTGGGTATGCAAGCCAGACACACACCCTCGACACCCTAAAACCCACCCTTTTTCTACAGATTTAGCACGCTGGGGTGACTCAACACCAGCTCAGATGCACACTAGAGGCGGTGAAAAGAAAGGCGTGGAATTGCTCAGTTGAGGCAGGGTGGGACCACGAGGTTCAGAAATATGACATCTCATCCCTATAGTCCTGCTCCCTCCACCTCTGCTCAGGCCGTTTCATCCCATCCCGTGCTAAATCGTCCAAAGTTTAACCTGACCCTCCTCCCTAGACACACACACACACACAAACACACACACACGGTTTCTGCAAGGTCGGTAAATTCACTCAGCTCAGCAAGAGTCCTTACTGGCACGGAAATGCATGGCTGGAGGTGATGGAGGTGAGAAGGGCTTCTCCCTTTCAACAGCAGGGAGCCATTACATTATCTCAGCCCTGCTGTCAAGCCATATTCTCAGGCTTCTGCATGCATTTGAACCCCTGTTACCCTAAAATCCGGGCTGGAGAATTACAGACAAAGCTTTAAGCTGAGGAGAATCGAAGAGCTGAGTAATAACCATGCTTCCTAGGGAAGGCTCCTGCAGCCTTGGTCTTGTAGCAGCTGTTCTACCTGGCCATTCTAATAGCCCTGTTTTACTATAAGGATACAAAGGACTAAATCAGATCTTTCTGGAGGAGATGTAAGGCAATTTACAGGAAATTCAAAGACATGGAAGTAGCCAGAACCTAATAAAAATAAATGCAAAAGGGGAAAAAAAAAAAAAAAGGAAAAAAAAAAGGAAAAAAAAGAGGAAAATAAAAAGGCCAGAAAAAGCAAAGCCCTATAGCAAGAAGACAGCCAAGATTTCTGACAGGATACCCTTCTCCCAGTCTGGATTTACCAGTGTTTTGTGATATAGACAGAGTCTTAAATATGAAGATAAGTGCTCATCTGTAAAGAAGTTTTCTCATACATTATGCAGCATGTCTCTTCCACACTTCATATACATCTGTCTGTACCTATAAATAGAAATTATGTCTCATGTACATTATCATATATTACAACCTCTGATGATGTGGTAAAGGAAAGGAAATAAGCAAAGGAAGTAGTGTGCTTCACCAGATCATGCAAACTCCACAGAGCCTTGGTTAGTCAGCTTTGGGCAAACCAGAGCTGGAAATAGTACAAAAACGTGGAAAATAAAAAGGATGAGAGAAAAGACAGTAAACCAATGAGTTTATTGCGTAACAAACAAAAGACCAAGTAATCTTGTGGAGAGGCTAGAAGACCAAAAAGAATCCTTGCATGCTTAAAACTGGAGTATTGCACCAAGTGGCACAGCATAAGTAGGGAGAACAGGCCAGAGCAGGTCTGCTGGGCAGCACTGGGAGGAGGAAGACAGGATAGGATCCCTGCAACGCTGAGGCCAAATCCAGAGTCAAACTCCAACTCTCAGTCTGAAAGATAGGGACCTGAACTGCTGATTGCTTTCCTTTTTCAGAGTGTGTCATCTCTGCATTGCTGGAGGGTTTTTTCCCCCTTCAAAACAGAAGAAAAATCTTCATTCTCATGCATTTTATGAACTGATGAAATATCTTCATAACTTGTTCTCATCAGTGTTTACTTGTTTAGTATCTCAGCTTGACCACTGTGCCTATGGGGCTAATGAGCCATGACTGGCAATACAATTAAAGATAGATTTGATGGCATCCTGGCAGACAAAAGTGTTTTAATTAAACTGAAAGAAAATTGTTGTTTATGGGCCAGCAGCCCATACTGAATAGACAAAAGTAAGCCTTTTGATAGGAAAAATCAGTGCTACATCTGAGGGATGGGGAAACTGAGGTTTAATTCTTGGCTCTAGCAGAGCCCATTACTTTGGATCAAGGGCATGTTTTGACTTGTCTTTTGGAAAATGTGGAGACTTCAGTCTCAGCCTCTCTGGAACTTTTTTTGGCTATTTTCACTGGGCAGGGCTGAGCAGAGCCCAAAGGAAGCTCCACACTGGTTAACATCAGCACCACTTCCTAGTTCTCCCCACAACTCCATTTAACAGCAAACTCAGAGCTTAGTTGTTTAAAGGCCAAGCTAAATCTGAACCAGGCAGGGTTGCATTGAAAACCACAAGATTTATAAAAAGCTGTTCCCTCTCTCACCCCGTTAAGGCTCTAACAAATAGCAAAACTTGCTTTGACTTTCCTATGAGTAAATTTAAAGTTTGCTCTTTTAATCAACTTCAATTACTTCTCACTGGCTTTGAAAATTGTATAGTTTTGAACATTGCTCGATTCACTGTGGAAGGAGATTTTGGAGAGAGAAAGAATGGTAATGAATCAATTTCTGTAAGGCAGAATTATCACATATAGGCATTTCAAGGCCAGGTAGGCACCTTCCCCTATTGAAGTTGTGCAATACTTTGCACTTAAATTCTATATTATCACTTGCTTCACTTTGTCGGCTTATACTGCTTGATCTGAAAGCTCTCACTGGATGCCACACGTTAATCAAGAAGATACCTTTTCTGGTTTTATCCTAGGGATTCCTTTTTTTAGCCTTGCCAGAAAAAGAAATCCAAACAAAAAAACAACCTAACAAACATCAAAAAAACCCCAAAAACAACAACAACAAAAAAAAAACAGGGGAAAAGTGTTTATTATTAACAGTGCACATACCTCCACAGGTGTAATGGTATACATTATATCTGGAGCCTGACAAAACAATGACCTGCGAAGTCGATGAAAGACATGAGAAAACGAAAGTTACAAGACTGACAGTGTACCCATCTGAGTTCACCATGAGTGAGTGAGAAGTGTAGAGGCAGAGGATCATTTACACAAGAACTGAAGTTGATTCAAGGCCACCATTACCTCCCAGTGATCATCTCTCTTTCAATGCAGATTTAAAAGCTACGGTGCTTTGCAGGTCTCTCATACTTTCTGTGGGTGTCCTCTAAGCTGCAGGAAAATCCCTCTCATTTACAGTAAGCTTTCACCTGAAACAGAAAATACATCCTACGTTTTTTTTATCAACTGTCATCTAAGAACTGAGGCACCTCCTGTGGCTTCAGTTGCTGAAATAAAACAACGTTTTATTTTGCAAAAAGTCTCATACATAGAAATACTCATAATCCTTTTTCTTTTTTTTTCCCTCATGTGACACAAGAGGTCAGAAGCATTGGTACCTCCAGTCCACAACCTCAGATGACACTGCTAGCTAGGTACACATTCAGAATGCATGGATTTAGTTGGAGTCAATTCAGGAAGAACAGGAACACATTTAAGCTCAGAGAACCAGTGTAAAAAAGACAAAAAGGAAACTAAAAAACATTGCAGCCAAATTTCAATAAATAGAAATGGAATCATGCCATCTCCTTAACCTCAAGTAAAAGTCCTACTTACCCTGGCTCAGCAACCAGCTTTTTTCATAGTCTATGCATGACCTGGTCAGCACAGAAAGTCTTCACCCCTTACCCACTCCCATCCAGCTTCCACCTCCAGGGCTGCCTGTGGCTGCCATCAGACCCAGAGGACAGGCCACAGAAAATCTCTGGAACTCACTCCTCCATTTCCAGATCGCTTCCTCCTGGCAGAGCACAGCTGCTTAGAGCACCAGAGCCAGGCTGAACACAAGTAGTAAATCAACACCTCTCTTTGCTTATGCTACTAATGACACCCCAGATTACTAGCACTTAATTGAATTTACCTTTCAGTGTGTTTTTCACATTTTGCTGTTCTATCAGCTGATAGATCAATTCCTGTAGGGCAATTTAATTTAGATTTACATGGTGTTTTATATTCAGATTTTCAGTGTTGCAACGTTTGTATGGCAAATCTGTGCAGGACTGTTTTTTAAGTACTTTTGTGAAATTAAAGTAAACCATACTGAGAGTAGGCACTTTAACAAGCAAAATACTTAAAAAACAAGTAAATATGTAGGAAAAATATAATAGATAAAAGTTATTTGGCCAACTGAAGCACATTGGTTAGAGAGATCTCATACATATGCAAGAAATACAGTTACATGTATAAATATTTGGAGGTCTGGTGACACAGATAAATAATTAATAACTTTTTTTCTGATGAGTTTTATAAGATTGCTTACAAAATACTGTTGAAATTTTCCACCCTGGGCAAAACTACCTACCATTTAAAAGGTCTTGTTTATGAAAAACATCTTCACGTGCTGAGCTTTGTGGATCAAAGATGGCTGTGCAGATCTACAGGTTGTCTGTAACTCACAGTGCCTGAATTTAACCATGGAGCAGACTGGTTGAGACTGTGCATGGGTTTTGTGGTCTGTCCCAACTGCTCAGGAAGGGTGGAGCACTGTGGTAGTTGCTGTAGGGAAATGGGAAGTAATTTCAGCCACTACTCAGCACCTTACCACTTCCCTGGAGAATGACCGACTGCAATATATTTTACGTTTCCCAAACGATTTAATAAAGACACAGAGATATTTTTCATTTTCTCCTTGCTGATGGGCTGTGCTGCTTTCTGGGAGCAGCAATGTTTATTTGGAGGAACAGGTCTTTAAAAGGTCTTTAAAAGACAGGTATTTAGCGTTAGGAAGTTCAGACTGAGGAGTGATTTTACTTTAGCAGATTTAAATATTTCTAATATCTTTAATCATTCTTATTCAACAGTGCAATAGCACATATGGATTAGGCAACTAACATTTCAATATGTTTCTCTCTCACTGGACATAGCAAGTCTATAAATTTCAGGGCTATGCACTAGGTGTCTAGTGGAAGTGTCTTGTTCCTCTTTTACCATGGTGTAGGGCAATGCTAGACAGGGAAAAGCTGCTCTGTACTTTGGGATAATAATTTATGACTGCAAGGTGACATTTTGATCCTTAATTCACCTATTCAGAGAAGCTTACTTTGCTAGACCTACAGAAGGCTTCTACTGACATTTCCCCCTTTTTGAATTCCTAAGTGCCTCACCATTAGTTCCTGTTAGCATTATTTTTTAAATTTCACCTTCTGCTTTGATGGAACTACCCTTGTGGGCAGCACTGGAGGTGGTTGTGCTTTCACCCAACACCACATCACTGGGGGTACTTGGAGGTTTAACCAAACCCTCTTTGGTCTGGGAGGTGCCAGCACGTGTCCAGAGCAAGGATATGTATATTAAAAATGCAACAACATACACACTTACCTGCTCCTGGAGGCTTGACATGGACAGGCAGAGGGGAGAGGAGAGGAAAGGATGTATATACATTGCTGGAGGAAATTTGTAGTGCATGAATGCAGTGTTTATTTCTCTAATTACTTTTTGTTTCTTCTTGGTGTTTGACTGCATCTCTTGTCCTTCTGCCTCCAGAGTTTCAGTGCCACCTCTGAAAATTAGACAGAGTGGTTACACCTAACAGCTCCAACCAGCTCATTAGCAGGGCTTGAGTGACTACTGGCATTTTTTGTTTGCAGATTTCACTCAATCTTTTATTCAAATTGAAAGGAAGAAGTTACAAATAGGATTATGTTTTTAAGACAAGTAAGTCTGCATGTGCTACACTGTGAAAGAAATAGTCTTCTTCTTCCACTGGAAAATTATTGATCAAAGTTATTCCAATCTGCATTTATTTTAAGTAGATAAAATGGCAAATGTACATGGTAATGAAATATAGTATTTCATGATGTATATTATGAAATGAAGAGAATGAGATTATTTCTTTAAGTCTATCAATTATTAAATTATCATTAAAATATATGTATATAAATAATTCTATGAGACTTTCTGATTAGATTACCTTGATATGACAGAACACATTGTGATTATTCTTTGATGCTTTGCAATAAGGATTCAAATTCTAAGTAGATTTCAGCAAGATTTTCTTTCGAAACAGCAGCAAGAGGTAATGGGCAGACAATACTTAATGAAGCAGAACAGGAAACAGGAGAGACTTTTTAATTTACTCAATTAGTTTCCTGTGTAAAAGATGATAAAGTTACCACCATACAGATTTTTTGGGGGACGTTTCATTTGGTTTATTAGATATTCAGCATCAGGGCATTTAATACAAACTGTTTTGCTACTACTTGCAATACTGGAAGACCAAAGGAGAGTGCTGTTGTGAACTTTGAGATCAGGAGATCAGCAGAGAAAGGATTTGTACCTTACTGTAAGTGCTGAGCACAAGGAAGACTACATTCTCTTCCACATAAAGGAGAATTAAGCAGGTATTCATCTCTCCTTTTGCAAAGATGGCAGCAATCTCTAGTGCTGGGGTGGACTCTTCCCTTCTTCAGTGAGATGTTGGAGCATCACACTGAGTGCTGGGCTGTGAGCAGCCTGGAGCAGAGGTGACTGGTGTTGGCTGGGCTAAACAAGGGCTTTGGATGCCTGAAGCCTGAGTGAAGAAGCAGATTTAGGAAATGGGGACCAGCAGAGAGGAGTAGGGATGGAGATTTCATGTGGTTTAAAGGACAAAGGAAGCAGGATTTTTGCAGATCCCTGGCACTGAGCAGTGATTACTAGAGAAATGTTCATATAATTGAGAGGTGTCCAAGAAATATAAGTGGAAGAGTTTGAAGGTGGGCAAGTGCACAGCTCAGCTGTGCTGTCAGCAAGGTGTTTCCAAAGCTGATGAGCAAAGCACTTCCTTTGCCCGTTTATGACAAGTGAAGAAAGGAGCAGGGCTGTATTGAAATATGTGTGGTAGGAGCCCCATTCATGTGAAGAGGCTCCATTCAGGACCTTACAAAGGCTATGAGTCAACTGCAAAGAAAGGAGGCATTTCACAGAAACTGAAGTGTGACCCTTTGTTTTGCCTGACCCCAAGGTCCTCAGTGACACAAAACAGGACCCCAGCACTGATTCTGCAGCAACAAATGCTTGTTGTGAGTGAGTGTATTTGAGGAGCAGTGACAAAAAGGAATGACCCGAGGTTCTTGTTTCCAGCCCTTGTTTCCCAAGGAACTGTCAAGGAGGGAGTCCTCTGTGCAGCTGACTGAGGTGGGGAAATGAAGGTGCATGAAGGCTCTTCCTAGTGGGTGTATTTCTCTTGAGAACCTCTCCTGAAATGCATGATCTCATCATCCACATGTACTATTAGGACACCTGGATAACGAGGTTTTTGGACTTTGCTCTGCAAAGTCTATAGAAGTTAATATGTCTTTTATTCAGTTGTTAGAGTGAAGTGGGGTTTTTCTAATTTAGGACTGGCAAGAGATTAGAGTGTCTTAGTAGCCCTGCCGTTGTTTCAACCTTCCATTAGTCCATGACTACTTTCTTTCACAATCAAAGTGGACATGAAAGGGATATTTTGCTTTGCTCTTTTCATTATTCCAGAGAGCTGTAAGTCCCTATTAAAGTTCACGATGGAATTAGGGTGCAGAATGATGGATTTAAAGGTATCATAAAACTCTTCCTGGTAAGTAGTAGTCCCCAAATATATTCCAGTTGTGACCTGAGAGAGGCTGCTGGAGGCATCCCAAGCAGCCATGCATTGACTCTGCAGATCCTTTGAGCCGAGGAAATTCATTTGCATATGGATGCCATGCTAAGGAGGCCAGCCCGGATTTCATTACTGCTAATGATGTGTGTGTGGGAGAAGTGATTTAGTTTACAGCCAGTGCCAGGCATGGCACAATGAGGAAGTACTTAATTAATACAAAGCTCTTTCTTGCTTCTAAGACCTAAAAATCAGGGGACTTCAAGCAGCTCCAGTGTTACAGACCTGGTGTCTTCATGACCATGAACAGAGCTGTGACTGAGGCAAGGGAAGGAGAGAGAAGGAAACATCAGGATGTAGTATTGATGTAATGGAGGAAAGGATAGGAGGAGGAATGAAAGGGAATGAAAAGCAGAAGAAAAGAATGACCAGTGGAGGATGAAAAAAAACAGCAGGGAGAATTGGCTTTACAGGAACTGTAGCTGCCAAGGCTGAATGTTTTGACTTTGGAGGTGACAGAATTTTCACTGGGTCTTTGCTATAGTTTTCACAACTCAAAATGCAGGCCTGGAGTAAGTTGTCCATCTTCAGATACAAGTTTCTGAGAACTGGAAGGGAGAAAAGAGACCTCCCTACCACTGGAGTTGGAGTAGTTGGGAGTTGCTGCACTGCCTGAAGGCATCTTCCTACTCCACTGGAGCCACGTCTGTCTTCCTGATCTAACAGACATTGCCTCAGACAAGGGGGATCAGAGAGGGGCCTGGGGGCAGATTCTTGGCATCTGCTTCAGGGGTCCAAGGGGCTACTATGCTCAGACAACTTCAGGAAGAGCTATTTGAACTGGGATCAGTGTCTTGGGTGGTCTCTCAGCTGTGAGTGATAAATTAATGGGTGAGTGAGGGGAGTAAATCAGAGGGATTAAGGCACACCATACTAGCATGCTGAAAGTTGTCTAGAGCATGCTCTGACCCCAGGGCATGTGTTGGGACAGAATTTAAAAGGTCGAGAAGGTTTGGAGGAGGAGGAACCCAATTCTGGTGTTTATGGGTCCTAACCCCTCTGGTATTTTATACTCTCCTGCTATCATTGCACAGGGTAGCAGGGAAGGAGGGCTGTGAGCTGCTATGCATTGCTTGGGCAAGGGATATGACCATCCATCTGCAGCCCACAATATGAAAACCTGAACGAAGATCTTTCAAGAGGAATTACTCCTGCCTTATTCATGGCACAGCAGCTGGTTGTAATGAATTTTAACTGTCTGGCTGCAATCACCCACAGTGCATGCAATCAAAAGGGTTATGGCCCTGCTCACTCCTGCAGCAGCCTGGAAATGCTATCTCTGAAAATACAGGATGGTTTTGGGAACCTTGATTTAAGCATTGTTGTTCTGCAATTTTCTGAAGAGGGAAATCAGCTGGTCAGTTGGACAGGGGGATGTGAACGCCACTTCAGTAATCTGTGAATGGGAATGCAGTTTGGAGGGTTCCCAAACTGATTTCTGCTTCATTGGAGTTGAACTCAAACGGTATGAAAAGTGACATTTAGCTGGGGTTACTGGAAATTAAATATTGTTTACTTGATATTGCAATTGAATTCAGAACAGCTGTAAGATGTCTTTAAAGAACAAGCCCCAGCTTTAGCATTTGTGTGTCCCTGAGAAAATACAGATATTTGCTGAACCCATGGCCTTTGCATGTGGTTTTAGACCAATTGTGAGCCCTTGAATGTTTTAGTATGTGCAAGTCACTTGAAGATCTTCATACCCAGCTGTCTGAAAACAGCACACAGGCTTCACGAACTAAAAGAAATGAGAAAGATGATTTATCATAAAAGAAGAAGCAGGAATCAGCTAAATTTAGAGAGGATCTGAAGAGCAAAGGTGAGACAAAATAAAGTCCAATTATTTCCTAGACCAAGAGGAAAAAAAGAAGGAGAAAAAGAGATTATGCCAATGCATTATTTTTATTGGCCCTCTATTGGCAGACTGAATTGTGTTGAGGATGGCTCATTTCTCCTCAGCAACAACAGCAGGTTTTAAATAATGCTTCATATTTCTCAGGTTTAGCAGATGAAGAAAAGTAATTACTTGGGAGACAAATAGAGCAGATTTGCAAACAGAGGAGAATGTTTTATGGCCAGACTTGGAAAGATTTGGCTCCTGAAGATGGCAACTTATCTGCAAATTTGAAGTGCACAGCTTTTGAACTGTAAGAACTTCTGGTTCAGAGAAGTCTGAGTTTTGTGTTTTGTTTTATTCTGTTTTTGAAATGCCATTGTTCTTCTATGTCTGTATTTAGGACCCATTGGCCTTGAAATATTGTACAGCTGGGCTTGTAAACACTTGGATTCTACAGACGGCAGAAGACTCTCTATTTGCTTTGATCAAGAGAGTCTGACTATTTCTTTGAGACCCCCATGGTTCTTGGGGTGGTAGTTACAGACCATCTACAACTACATCAACGTTCAGCTCTTCTTCATGCAGAGGGCAACTCAACAGCAGATAAAAGCTGAATGCATGCTTAGTTTATTAGCAAATGACCAAGTGGAAAACAAAAGAGCCTGGAAGTGCTGAGCAGTGCAGTGGTGGGTGTAGAGGCCCTGTGGTGTCACCTTGACTGCTTTAGTTTTCATGAAAGTTGAACTGGGCTGGCGTGTGACGGGATCGGGTCTCCCTGTATGTTTATAGTGACACTGCTGTAATGTATCTTCTTTAAGATAAGATCTTCTTTAAACATAAGAGGCAAGGAGAGAGGGGAGAGGGCAAGCAAGCAGTGTATATAGCATCTGTAACATTTAATTATATGAGACAGGGATTTTCCAGTATGCCTTGCAACACAAAGAACATTCAGCTATCAGCATCACAGTATGTATTTTCTAAATCACAACACCCACACATTTCCTTAGCCAAGTAGAAGTTTTCCCTCCACGGCTGCATATCTAAAATTAGCCTGAAGGTCAAATCTGAATAGAAATACCCTTATCATTGAATGTGCTGGGAATGATTGGTGCAGTGGGCTCAATTTTCCCATCGAAAACCTTCATTTATTTTTTTTTAAATAACAGTTGCTTTTACAGTCAAAGAGCTTGGAGAAAGGCAAAACGATGCCTGCTGTATAAAATCAACATCAATATTCTGCTTTCACTGCAAGGCTATTTTTATTGCCAACTATTTTAAATGTAACAAGATGGATATAGTGAAGCCATGGTGTAAGAGATGCAGCAAGAGGCTTCTGAATAGCAAGGTTGAGCACAGACATGTGAAAGAAAGGCCTTGAAATTTGGAAGATGTTTGTATATGAAGAAAGACACAATGAAGAATTCTAAGTTAAGAAATGCATTGTGGAGAAGAAGTGAATAGTTCAGTCTAAAAGTAGTTTTTTAACCTGCAGTTGTATTATGTGAGGACTAAGCAGCCTATGCTGCATAAACGCAAAAGCACGTCCTGCAAGAAGTGCATTTATCAGCCACAGTGTTTTATTGAGTGCTTTAATAATACAAGTGTACATCAACTGATCCACAGTCAAAAGTGGCAGGTCCCTAAGAAATTTACAAGCACTTTTTTTTTTGTTTTTTAAGTAAATCAAAATACATATTAATTTGTTCAATGCAATAGCCTTTTGTGTGGGAAACAGAAGGCTAGTGATAAACACAGTCTTAGTAATGCACAGTGATTCTTGATTTTAAGCTTTTATACAAAACTTGTTCCCAGTAGCATGCACCCACCATTAAAGACTTCAGTACAAAAAAATAACCCTAAACACTACATTTAAGTAGAAATGAGATATAATTCTGAATTTGTTTGTTTTCCCCAAAACCACATGAAAGAAAAAAAAAAAGACCAACCCCACACATTAATACAAAGCTTTCTGATAAAGCTCTATACTATTACAGATCCAACATTCTTTGCACTGATAACCAAAATTCCCTGTCTACATTTGAGGGAAACAACTTTCAAGTTAACAGAACAAAAAAACCCAGAACAAATAAAAATAAAAATAAACCAAAACGAAACAAAGAAGGAAGTAAGGGCAACCTTTTGTCACAAAATGGTTCAAAATTTAATAAAAAATAAGAATGAAGGGAAGGGCTATTGATGCACTTAGTGAATGTGCTTGCACAGGTCCAGCAAATCCTAGAGGAGGTTCCTATGTGGCGTATCGCTTGGTCCACTGTCTGGCCATTCTGTCGTGCTCTGCTCTGTTAGTCATGTACTGAGTGGCAATGCTTCCAACCAGGGGGTCAGCTGAAAAGGAAACACAAACCGTGAAAAACACGTCAGGAGGATGAAAAAGCTGTGTTTGCATCCACATTCGTTCAGTTCTCATAGGTCTAACTGCAAGAACAAGGTGCCTACATACACCAGCATTGTTTTCAAAGCATGGAAGGAAGGAGATGAAGGGGAGATGGATGGCAATTAGCTATACATGTCCCATAAACATATGACTGAAACAATTTTCTGAAGTTCTACCTCACAAAAAAATGTTCTGATAATTTTATTTTGAGCTAAAACTCACCTTCAGGTGATGTAATTTATTTACGGTATTAGACTCTCACAGCTATTTATATTCTCACCTAAGAAGAGGATGAGCTCTAATTCTATTATCAGGTTGAATGTTGTTTTGTTGTTTTAAAATACTTTTAGTTGCAAAGCATAAAGAAATGTAAGGAATTAGGGCAGCAAGTATTATTTTCAAAGCAACAGAAGTTAATTCCAAATTTTGGATTTGTTATTTAATTTATGGGATCTTTCTGAGCATTCCTATAGCCAGAAAGCTGCATGATAAAGTCTGGGTCTATGAATGGCTTCACAAATAATTAACAAAAACCAACAAGTCCCCTAAAAAAAATCCAAAACAAGACATTCCCATAAGTGACTATATTTCATCAACACTTTTTTTTTTCAGACATTTTTCATTTCTCAGTTCAAGCAGACAAAATTTATAGTTTCCCCCTTTTTTGTAGGGGAACCCATACTCTTGATATTTCTGCTGCAACAGTGAATGTTCTGAGATTGTACTGTGTGAGTCCAGAGGAACTGAAACCACACTTTTCCCTGACTTAGGACAGGTGAATAAGACTTCTGTGAAAGCCAGGTAATAACCAGCATTGTTGTTGTCTGAAGATGGTGCCATTGAACAATTGAACATTGGCTTTCTCTGTACAGTTGTAATCTGAGTGTGGTGCTTGCACTATTAACCACCGAAATTCCCGGGACAAGATGTCAGGCTTTCTGTCAAGCAGAGTAAATCCCAGCTTTTTTGTTTGGTTGTTGATGATAAGAGTTTATGATAGGGGAAACGTTGGCTTAGTCAAAAATTGTTTGATTGGCTGACTGCCAATCTCACCGAATATTAGTGAGTATTATCTAATGAAAAAAATTCTTTTGCTTTCCATGAATAACCTGTACTTTCAGGAAGAGCCTGTGATTTGAATGTTAAGTTTGCACATTCTAAATTAGTAAAACAAATTATCACTGTGACTGCAGTGTACTAAGTCCCTGTAGTCTCAGTCCTGCAAACACCTGCTGCATGTGCTTACTTTTAATATCTTAATATATCCGGAGGAGGTCACTGAGACCTGGATTTGATTATTTTTACATTCATGTGTGTGAAAGAAGCATATCTGGTCTAAGACAGAGTTTGAAAGTTGTAGACTAGAAAGTATATCACCTTTAAGTCCACAGCCAGGGAGAGAAACTGTGTAGGGGATTATCTGAGGGATTTTGTCCTGTGCAAATAGGAGGTTAACAGTCTACAGGCACTTAAGTAGCAAAAAGTTATTTGTGGCTGGAACGAGTTTTGAACAGCACTGCAGGGTAAATGGGGAGCCTGAGCAATAGGAAAGGGCAACATTTCTCTTCGCAAAAGATTTCCCTGAATAGCAAGAGGGAAACCTTGTCATAGTGTAATAGTAGCTTGGGGATGAGCACGAAAGCACTGCTGCAAATTCCCACATCCTCCTCAGACACAAGGCCCCTGTGCAAAGAAACACTTCCACAGACTCATGGAGAAATGGAGAATAAGAGTTGAACTTGAAAGGAATCTTTGAAGCAAAATTTGAAGCATATCCTGGTTTTTGTGCTTGTACAGGAAGGTGGGGTCTGGCTTCGGAGGCATCTGGCTGCAAAGGGTTGCAGGAATATCACAGCATTACCATCTGGAATGCAGCAAGTTCTTATTGAGGGTTAGTGTGTGTTTAAAGTGATGCCTCTGAGATCTTCATAAAACCTTGTCTGAGTCAGTGAACAGTGATGCACTGTAGTAAAGGTATATCTAGTTCAAATCTGGAAGTTTTTTTTATATGCAGGATGAATGTTTCTGCGGAAGCATGTCTTTCACATTGAGAGCTGTAAATAGATTTCCTTGATATACTGCAAAGATACTGAGGATCACATCATCATCCCCAAACCCAAACCTGCATGATAATTAGAATGTTTGGTTTCCTAGTGTGGGGTTTCATCTGTATCTCCTTCTAGGAACAAGAAAGTATCTCAACAACATACCTCTTCACAAGGCTTTGGAAGGTACAGGCTCTTCCCCCCACCTCCTCTCAGCATGGGAGGGTGTCTCCTTTGCTTTGGAGTGAGACAATCAGTGAGAGGTGTTCTTGGAAAGGTGTGGAAATCTGTTCAAGTCCAGTAAAGTAAAGAACTGGACTGTTTATTTATCCTTGTTATATGTCCAAGTGCTTGTCTCTGCAGTGTTTTGTTTGGCAGTTGAAAGAGTGGAGGTGATGGCCTGTAAGATGTCTGAGGTCTACAAAGCTTTTGTTGTAGGTGTGTAAATTCCTGCTGAGTGACCTGAGAATCAACTATCAATCATCTCAGGTGCTTCCCCCAAGCCAGTGCCTCCCTCCATTGGTGTCTACCTGCATGAAGCAGGACTGTGGAAGCAAAGAGAGGTCCCTGCTTGCTGTAGCACGAGCAGGACCAGCTGCACCCACAGCCAGCTGTCAAACAAGTGCTGCTAAAAGGTACTTTCAGTAATTACAGCAATGACATTGAATTTTTTTCAGTTTGACTGTATGTTTTATTGGTTATAACAATATTGAATAAAAAAACCAAACCCACAGTTTGGGAAAACCACTTGCTCATTTGAGAGCAAGGAATTTATTTCAAGGAATAGAAAAATAGTTATTGACAGTGAGGCTCAGCTAGTTCACATCTCTGTCAGAGGGTCTGGAGGTGTGTCACACATAGATATTTATGAGGACTTTAAAAAGGACACTTCAGTAGGTGTTCGAAGAAGTGGCTTATTTTAGCAGTTGTTGTGAAGCCATAAAGCCATCAGGAGGCACAACTGCTTTGCTTGGGAAGCCAGGACAGCTGACGAGGAGGGAGATTTAAACTTCAGAACAGAGCCACCCAACCAGGGGTGCACTGGCCAGTTTGAAGCAGCACACTGCATTTGTGCCACAGGATGTAAGGACAGTGTGTGAGCTCCAGAAATGCCATTGGTCTCTCCCTGCATCTGTGTGGGCAGCTCCAGCCAGCAGGTCCAAGAGACACATCTCTCAACACTTCATGACTCACGAGTCACCACGGCTACGTAATTCGCCATGATGGGCCATAACATGTAACACAGAGATTACAAGATAAATTGAAGCATCTTAATTAAAACAATCAAAAGATTTAACTGCCAACATGCACAAGCCTTTGTTGCAGTGTCCAAGTCCTACAAAATATCAAGTATGAGGAAGAAATCCTACAAAATACCAAGTATGAGGAAGAAACAATGGTCTCCATTTACACCCCTAAGCTATGTAGCACATGGCTGAGCACCACCTGGTGCTCATCTGGGCTGCACTGTTTAAGGGTTATTGTGAAATATCCATTAGTAAGGCCAAATATGTATTTATAAAACAACCACTGCATAAACTATCTAATTAAGAGATGAAAATTGGATCTCAAAATTCATAACAACATTTTTCTTTTGTTTCCATTTCTCACTACCAGAAAATTTTCTTATTTTCCATTTGTATATATCTGTGGTTTTACTCTTGATGCTACAAATTTGCTTCTATAACTAGCAGACTGCTCTAGTTTTTTTGCTATTTTTTTTTCCTTAAAGAAGTAGCATGATTTATCAATGAATCAGGGTTAATTTCAGAATTTGACTCTAAACAGGACCGTGTCCAAATGACAACAATTACCAGGCAATAGGAGCATAAATCTATGCCAGGAATGTGTTACTGAAACAATCTTATGAAAGAAATTAAAATAAACTGACAATAAATTAATAAAAAAAGCATATCTATGCAACTTGTGGCCTGGCAGGAGAAATGTACTCTTGGGTCACCAGAGGCGTGGTGGCTGGCTTGAGAGGTGGGATGGCACCCTCTGTGCACAGCTCCTTCCCTGTCCCGTGGGCAGGAATGGGCTCTGAACATCTAAAAACCCACCCTAGGATGCCTCCATAACCTTTAACTTGTGTAAAGGAGATTTTTTATCCTGTACTCTGATTAACTCCATGCAAAATATTAATGCACCAGGAATTACAGAACCAAATTTCATGTCAGAGGACAGTGCATGAGTAATGAAAATATATAAAAAAGGCACCATATTACACAGGCAAGGACAGAAGCTATGGTTCAGCAACGTAGTTTACAAGGAAAACGTCAATCTAAAGAACTAGACTATGAAAAAAACCTTCTGGATGATTTACAGGAAGACTGCAGCTGCTAAATCCCTCCTCACCTCACTATATGTAATCCTCATGCTGTATCAGAATTCATGAAATTGCCCTGTATTTATGTGGTTTTGAAAGCTGGGTGAGCTGGGGCTTGTCCCTAGCTTAAAAAGGCTGGATGCACTGCTCTACAATACCTTGTCATCTTTTTTTCCAGCCACTTAATATGACTGTATAAGGAAGAACATTTGTGTCTCACGTCTATTGTAAGGCTAATCAAATTTAAAGTTCAATTCTAGGGAGTTAATGCTATTGAGGATTTGGATGAGCTGAGGTTTCGTCATTACAAAATTTCAGCTGTGTTTAATGCTAGTTAAACTGCTTTATCATTCAGAAGACAGACTATAATTCTTCTTTAAAAACTACTTTCCCCTCAAATAAATGAAAATATATTGCTACACTGTATTTTTCTCAGCTTGTATTTTCACAGCTATTTCTATGTCAGCAAATAGCAATTTCAGAGCAGAATTCATCTCCTGGGCTTTGCAATGCTCTTTTAAAAATACAGCAAACATACTCTAGTGAAATAGAAAACGTAGATGGTGTGTTTAACAGCTTGATTTCAATGTGCCTTCCCCATCAGCCACACAATATGCAATGAAATTCCAATCGGTAATGCCAACATGGTTAAGGAGATACACATTTAGACTTAAAACGTACATTACGGGTGTTTGTATGCATTTTATATATTTTTATGAGCATTTATAAAGCAGAATTTTATTTCCATTGCAGTATTTTGCAGTTTTAATAGAGAACAGCTGATGGAGCCAGTTACTACACCACCACAAGTGGGTTTTCAGAAAGATTTCTAGAGTACCTTAAAACCTAAAAAAACTACAGCCCTATAAAAATCTCACAGTTTCTTCAGCCAAGTATTTAAAATGTACTTTTTTTCTTGGTCCAGGTTTAGATTCAGCTCTGTATCAGGAGGTAAAGAGTTGGGCTCCAGCTGAAGAGCAGAATTAAAGTGGAAGAATTTCCAAAGGTTAGATGTAATTTGAAGGGTCTTATTCCTTCTCCTGGACTAAACAACTCCCTGCTCATATAGCTGTGGGAGCACCCCACTGAGAGGCTCTACAGAACTACCTGTACTGAAACAGCAGCCAGCAAAAATTAAATGTTTCCTATTCTTTGGACAGGATGTGTGACATTAAACAAATAATTAATTTTCTAGTTATTTTAACTTCAGTTACACATTTAGAGGAGATTTTTGGTTTAGGGAATACTACTTTTTTTTGTTTGTTTCTTTTAGGACAGCCTCTCTTACCAGATATTATGCTGTATTTGATTTTCATTTAAAAATTATGGAGTGCTTGAGCTTTTTTTTAAAGGAAAAGTCGATGTGCTCTGTATGTCATCTACAGCATACCTGCATTGGAGTCATCTTTATACAGCAGTACAGGCAGGATTGGTTACCCCCAAACCAAACCTCCTCAGAATACAAGTTCATCTTTTCAGTAACTACAGTTTCTTTGGTGATTTCATTGCAAATAGCAGTGCAGGACATATATTCCCATATTGGCTTGTAGCGAAAGCCAAGATTTCTGAACCCAATTTTTGTTGGTTTTAATATTATCAACCTTTAAGACCCAAAAGGCAAACTAAAAAAACAAAAAAAATTTGGACCAGGGTAAGAGCAGAAATAATACTTCACTGAAACACCAGTTTTCTTAACAGCAAATGCTGACAGTTTGATTCACACCAAAACCACCCTTAAACTTAATTTTAAAACTATTTAATATATAATTATACTTTTTTGTGTTGTTTTCAGTGATATCTGGGTTAGTGTTATAAGAAGACCAGTCAGTGAAAACTGCAAAGGCAGTGTGAGACATGCTATACTAAATACATCAGAGAACAATTTAGTACTCCAAGAGGAAGGGATTAAGAGGAGATTAATTGTTTGTGAGTAATTTTATTTATTGTGTCACTTTGCCTCGGGAAGTTTTCATAGTTAGCCACATATCACCTGTTTCAAACTCAGTGAACTCCTAGAAGACCATGTCAAGGATACTGTGAGTCTTGATGTAGAAAATGAGATATGTGA
Organism: Rhabdornis inornatus; assembly: GCA_013397075.1. Lineage (NCBI taxonomy): Eukaryota > Metazoa > Chordata > Aves > Passeriformes > Rhabdornithidae > Rhabdornis > Rhabdornis inornatus. Next base: position 7,776,706 of record VWZS01007271.1, read on the forward strand.
AATGCATCATGGCATCCTTCAGTGATCTTAGAGCAGCAATGTTGCTCTCTTTTGCTATCATTAATAATAATGCACAGACTAAGTAATTCTGTGGAGGCAGACAGGTGAAGTGGCACACCAAATTACTCCACTAACCTCTCACCTTTGAAAAGAGTGCTCAAGCCCAGGGCACGAGTGAAAAGGAGCGCGGCAGCACTAATCCCTGTTTGTGCGGCAATAAAATGAGCTCGCGGTCGGGAGCCTGATCAACACACGCGCACCGACGGGAACAACAGCGTGATTCAAGGCAGAACAAAGGGTGGTAGCAGGCCTTTGAATGGCTTTACACAGCCTACAAGCTGAACTACAATTTATTCCCGACTTTCACAAAATCACAATTTCAACTATCCACATAGAATGTATTTAACCATCTGCGGGGCTCTTCAAAAGCAATACAGAAGAATGATAAAGTGATCAATAAACACTGTATTAAAAAAAGAGAACAAATAAAATTAGTTGTTTCAGTAAAGAAAAATGGTTGTCACTAGAGGAGAAAGGAGCAAATTCTATAAAGATCAAATGTCTACTAGGAAAAAAATCAGTGAAGCTAATATCAGTTTTAGAAATTATAGTTCACAGTAGAAACCATACAATATGACACATAATGAAATCTGCTTCTCATTTCAAGAACTAGTTTTACAGATTTGTCTGGTCACTTCTGAAGATTCAATAGAAACATTCTAATATATACAGAAAGAAAGTTAAGTGGTGCCTTACAGTGGTGCCTTAGCTTCCCATCTGTGAAGCTGGACTAAAGCTTTTCCATCACTCAGGCAAGGTATCTGGATACTTTCATAAATGTGGCTGTACAGATGTACATCACAAAAAAGACCTCTATCCATGACTTGACTTGACTCTAAATTTTGAGCTCTGTAGAATTGCCAGAAATACATTTGACTTCTGTTAAGTTTGCAATGATTGCAGTTACACAAATATTAAGGCATACGTGACTTGATTACGATGTCCAAACTGTTGTCTGGAGAAAAAATGTTACCTATATTCAAAAACAAAAGAGCTCTGCATATCTAGTTTAGGAAACATCCATTTACTAAAATATCCATTTTGTAAGCATGGAGGGAGAAATTCATTCCTCTCCCTAGACTTGTGTTTGATTGCTGTCAGGCTACCTACCACAGACCTGTGTGAAATATGAGGCTGCCTAAGAAAAAGATGTTTCAGAAATAAGGAGTATTATCTGGCCCAATTTTATTAACGCAGCTCTTAAAGGAAAGTGTTGGCAGTGATTCATCTCTGTATCCTGCCAAGGGAAATCATTCTTGCTTAAAGAGAAAGATTTTTTTTTCAGTCTTCAGTTTTTAGCAGGATTTCTATAAACTTTACTGGTTGACTGGGAGTTAGCTGAGGTAATCATGGATCAGCAAGGCACAGTGTACTGATCTTGAAGAGTTGTCTTTAATTAAGGAAGAACATGCACCTATTAGAAGTGCCAGTATGCTGGAACAATTAAAATTCTGAAATAACACACTTCACTTTGATGCTTGGATGCGTCTCAATATTAAAAGCACAGATACATTAGCAATGTGTCTGTTCATAATAACGAACTCAATTGAGAAGCAGTCGTTGCTATTAGGAGAGGAATTAATAAAAAGGTGTTAGTAACTGTAGAACTTAATTTGAAAGACATTACATGGCATGTAGTTTGATAAAATTTGAAGAAGTTACAGCAATATGCATTTACCTTGTGGAAGATGGCTGTGAGTGGACAATAAGAAAATCACAGCCCTCAGATCTCAACATGTTGTCAAGCAACCAAAATGCTAAGACCCATAATTAAACTGGCTTTTACCCACAGGGTCATAACTGTATTTTCAGAAAAGCATCGTGGATGTGATTTTTTTTGTGTGTCTGAAGATTCACTACGGGAAGGAGAACTATTCCGTAGGAATGTTCGTTTGTTTGGCATTTCTTCCCTCTAAAGATAATGGAACCAGTTTTCCTCTGGATTTGTCTCTCCTTATTTCCCACTAATCATCTCCTCCAGGCAAAGGACTGACTTATGGGTCTTACATATCCCGAGCAAACAGTTTAACTCCTAAGCAACTGTGGGTAAGCTATTCTCTGTGACCATGCTTTGTGAGGGGCTAGACATCCCATAATCACATGTACCAAAGGGAGATTGCTCTGCAAGAAAACCAGGAGGTCCAATAGGATCCACTTACCATGTGGATTCCCAGAGGACAGGGAGGAGACGAGGTGTTACTGCATGGTCTGAGACACTGAGAGGCATTTAGACACTGAGAAAAAAAGGAGTCCTAAAGACATCTTCACTCTTAGAAGAGTGTTTGAATGTGAGCAATACCAAAAACCTTCAACTTAAACACACCAATATTAGGTCAGATGCAGGAGTCATCTGAATCCTGCTCTTGAATTTATCCCTTTATACCTTTATTGCAATTCATCCTTAGAAAATAGAAAAGCCTATGTACGCTATGAATGCTGCTTATTTTGGTTTAATCTGATTTTCCCCTTCTTGTCCTATTAAATCTCATTATTAATTTGTCAAATTTAAATCCAAACCTAATTACTAATTTGTCAAATTTAAATCCCAAACTGCTATTAAGAATCTCATAAAAATGTCAAAAGAATACAAGAGGCCTTTATTTACAAAAGGCGGGGAGTGAAGAATTTTATCCCTTCTAAAGGCCTACTAAATAAAACTCGTTCATAGCCCAGGGCCTGAAATCCCTTGGCAAGCTGAACATCCATTGGAACAGGAATAGGAACTTAGGCGTGCCTTGCATGAACACACCTCTTACTGTTACCCAGTAACACAAAAAACAGTCAGGGCTCTCCATTCCCTATCTATACAGGCAATGACTGAGGAATCAGCAGGTGAGGGAGAAAATAACCCCATTTTAGCAACCAACCGGACTATCCACTTCTAGATTAACTTCAGAACATGAATATAATCATGCCTAATTATGAACAGGTTCTAATACGACTAGAAGGAAAAAATAGGTTAAACAAAATAAGTAGCACTCATCATGTAGGCAAGTTTTACTCCTGGATTAGTTGCAATGAAGCCACATGGCAATGCTGAAAAAAGATTGAATTTGTGATATTTTACAGCAATATTTTCTTATTTAGTAACAGTTAAAATAACTTTATTTGGAAATCTTATCTTTCCTGCCTGAGGGGTCACATTGACTCCACTGGCATGCCTGACTAAATGATAATCACTTTGCAAAATGATTTCAGGCACTGGCATAAAGAGTCCTAAGATTGAGCTGTAGAAAAAAGCTATACAAGGTAGAGATAAAAAAGACACGGAAGGTCATTAAGGAATTCCTTTTGCTACTATAATATTATGTCTTACAGTAAGTTCTACTTTCATGCCACTTTATACAGCCACTTTATCTAATCAATATTATAAAAACCCAAGCAATGAGGATTTCAGCCCCTGAGAATTTTCTGAAATCTAATTCATCTTGGAGTTGTAAACGCTCCACTCCATGGAAGGGCCTTTTTCTAAGCCTTGTACAGATGGAAAATTCTAAAAACAATTTACTAATCAAAGCTCTATTTCTGTATCCCACATGAATATGAAATCTCACAGTACAGCCCATCCTTAAATTTGGGACAATTGCACCATATATTTTGGTATTTAAGTAGCTGTCTACAACTCTATTTAATGCACCTGAACTTAATTTGCTATGAAAATAGGGATTCTGAAAGACACACTGCATATAATTTGTTTTATTTGTTGCCTTTGATAGATCTGCAAAACTGTAAAAAACAAACAACCGTTTCCTCCTCCCCTGCTGAATAATGTAGAAAATTAGCCATGCAAAATACGAGAGACATGTCTTGCAGAGGGTGTAAATCATCTCTGAGGGTAGAATCTGAATGACTCAGGAATACTAATTTCTGAAATCTTACACAAGAAAGTGAGAGACTAAATGATTTAATAGCTAACATATCCAGGCTTATAAATTTTGCTTTTCAGGACTGACTCTACATTCTTATTGGGAATCTGTTAGCCAAATGTAGCAGATTTCCCTTCAGGAGCCTAAAGAATGTGGAGCAGTGTGATTTCTATGGTGAAATAAAAAGAATTGTATTTTCGGAACAGGAAGAATCAGTTATAAAAACAGTTGTGCTAATTAGGGTCCTGAGGGTGGTTCTTGGGCAGTTAGAAACATATGGCAAGAAATTTAAAAATCTGTCCTTGCCTTCATGCTAAAAAAGGTACACAGGGAAAAAAATCAACAAACACACAAAACAAACCTCCACTTAGAAAAACAGAACAATGTCTAAATGAAAAATCTGGAGTATAAAAGCTCAGCAGGACTGATGCCAGCATATTCCATCTCAGATTTGAGCTATTTTTACTGACAGGGAAAAATGAATATTAGATTAAATTATTGTGAAATTAGAATGTGATGTCTAAATTTATTGATTTTCTAGTTTTATGTATTTTTCCTTTAAACACATACAGTTATACTAGTGAGAAAAATATATTCAGTAGTGATGCAAGTGATGTATGTACATCATATAAAAGAAAAAAAAAAGATTCCAATGTGCTTAAAGATGTATCTGTATTGGCAGACAAAACCTGTATGAAATGAAGAAAATACATTTAATGACTGCAAAATATTCAAGTGTATTTTGAAAGGCAGTTTACTTTTTATCTTGGAACTCATTCAAATTAAGCTAGAAATCTGTATTTTATATATGAGAAATAACTAAGAGCTTTATTTAAATCTTCACTTTGTTAAACATTTAACATCGATGACTTGTTTTGGTCTTGGTTCACACAAAGATTTATTATGTGTATGCACTAAATTACCTGTCTTTTCTCTGAGGTAATGGGCATAGGAAACCTCCACTGGTAGTGTTTTAAATTAAACATGTTTATTGGAAAGAAAATGAATTGTAACCCTTTGTATTTATAGCATCCATCACTCATGCATTTTTTCAAGTACTTTCAATTTTATGATGGTTGAGCCTAAGCTTAAAGAAACTCGGTGCAGAAACTTCTTGAGCAGAAATCAACGAACTTTTAAAAGCCTAGTATGTATATTTATCATATAGCTTTTATAAGTTTCATGTAAAAAAACCAAACCCAAAAGTCAGGTGTATATTTTTCCAGCTTTACTTCCATTTTGTGATAAGACTGTATTTTATATGTTCTAGAAACCCTTTCTGAGGAATAATAAAAATGAGGAACAGTTAAGTGTTGTGACAAGACTCTTTTTTTTTATGAGTGCCAGTTACATCCCTTTACATTTATTTATTGTCACAGATGTACAAAGCCTCTTTACTGATTTGGATTCTAGCCAATCTCTGATTTAATCAGATGCCATTTAATAAACTGATGGTTGGGTATTATTATGCCTGAAGTTCAATTTTTCTCACATCTCCTTAAGCAAAAACAAATTAGGAGCAGAAACATTATTGAAAAGGACAAGAAATCATTAATAGCATGGTCAAACCTTTTCCATTTAAGGAATGGTTGAAATCTAAGGTGATTTCCTCAAGAAGGAAAAAACCACAAAACAAGATGTGACAAGTAATTTGGTAAAGAAGATTAAAATAAAAGTGGTCTTGTTTAACTTTTCCATGGCAATAAAGGAACACAAAAAAACCCCCCCACCACATTTAGCAAAAGTTAAAAGGAAGGAGATGCTTCATACACCAAATTGTTAAGCACACACAAAAAGTATAGTGCAGGAATACTAGAAGGTGATTTAGGAAACTGAGAAAAGAATTAGAAAATTTGGTAGCCATGCAGCACCTGAGCTCTCATTGCAAAGGCTGTACTGCTCATGCTTCAGCACATAATCTGATTGTTAGCTGTGGCTAGGAGGGAATTTCCTCTCCTGTGTATTACTGTGTGAGTAAAGTGCTTTGAGGGATTTGTACACTTTTCTCTGAACCACTGAGAGATGAGCAGTTGCAGGCAATGTACCTGACTCAATGAGTGGCACTGGTCTTCTGCTAGAGAGTGACTGTACTCCTTCTAGTCATTATGCTTTGCAGAGCTCCAGATACATCAGAAAAAAAAAACAACAGGGTAAGTGCGTGTGTGACTGGCATCTGGAGCTATAGCTAATGACTGCATCATGCCTTGGATGCCACAAAATCCAGATTTTATTTTTAAAATGTAATCTCTACCATTCGCTTTCTAAATTACATAAACCCACAAATTTCCTTATGTAAATATTTCCAGACACTTTTCAGAAAAAAAAATTATTTAAACAGACTGTAGACTTCTGAAACCATAATGGGGGGTTTAAAACTAAGTATTTCTAAACAATCTTACTTCTATAGTTGTGTTAATCTTTTTAATGAAGTCTTGTGAGCTTTGAATAGCCTAAATCTAAACACACTAAAAGCCTCTATGTTCACAAATAATGGTCTTCTACCCATAAGGTGTTGTCAAAGTGCAACTGAAAAGAGCAATGATTTAGGCCAACATCAATAGTAATCCTGATCCAAGCCTCCTCCCCGTGCACACATAATTAGGAGATATTCCAAGACATATTTTCCTGAGAACTACTAAAGGAATGACAGTTCACAAATGTTTTTCCTGCTGTTATAATAATCCCTACAGTCATGAGTTCATGTTGAGGGGACTTAGTCAACTGATAAGAACAAATCTTGTAACAGTTTCATCAGCTTTTCATGGCAAAGGAAATTAATTCTATTTCAATGTGTATCTATATGCAATTTTCATAATGTGCTGCTACATTTCTTGTATTTACATCTGTTTAATTTAATGTTTATAGATCATGTCCACAGAGTTTAAGACATATAGGTGCACGTGTCTGCACATATTTAAAGACCAGATGTATAACAAGTCTCTTCCTGGCAGTGCTGAGAAGCTCCTAGTGAGACTTCAGATGTTTAAATCCCATGGGAAGTACTGAAAACCCTGCCAGCTGTCAGCCAGCAGCTTTAGGTGCCTAAATGCCTTTAACATATTGGTACGGTGTGTTCAGCTCAAAATATAGAAACTGTAAGTGGTTCAAACTACAGAAGTTAGTACTGTATACACACTAGAGCACAACTGGTACAGCACAATATCTTTTAAAAGGAATGGAAAGAGAAAGCACTGATGAACTACCAAGAATTTGTAAATATCAACTCTAGATTCTATGATATGATCAGTGCAAATATGTAAATTTACCTATGTAGCAGGTTCTGCAGAACAGGAAGGGGAACTCACAGTATTTATAGATACACAAGTACTTTCTTGCAAGAAGAACTTTGTTGCAATTGATGGGATCACTTTGCTCATGTTTTTCCCAAGACAACCCCACCTTCGACAAAGTCATCCTGCACTCACTGAGAGCAGAACAAACCTCATCAGTTTTATGCTGCATTTTCCTTTCATGCTCCCTTAGGACAACTTATTAGGATGGCCTTTATGCCAAACACCCATTTGCTCTGCTCCCAGCCCAGCAGCACCGAGGCACCAGAGCAACCACACACTGCACTCTATCTTTGCTGATCCAGAGCCTCCTGAGTGAGCTCATTTTGTTCAGAGATGACCCACGTCAGAGATGTAAAAAGGAACAAAAAGGTTATGCTGCAACTCAGATCAAACCAAAAAACATTACTCCCTGAACTGATTCCTGGCTGCTCTAACTTTCATTTACTCTGTGTTATTCATTGCCATGCTTGAGTAACATGGCATAGAGTATTTTCCTGCTTCAGATACAAAGCAAGCATTTTCCATTGTGCTGAAACAGCCCAGAAACCTGCCCACTTCCTGACAGAGTACAGTATACAAACTGTGAAGAAAAGGGAAAAAACAGCTCCAAGCTAAAGAATATAAATAATCTGAGACAACAGAGCAATTTCATTGTTTACACGCCCCTCTGCTGCTTACAAAAAGGATACATGGGAAAATAAGATTGTTTTGTTGTATGTCTGATAGTACTGTGTTGTGACATTGCACCTGGTAGCCTGTGGGTGCCAGGAAAGAATCAAAGTAGCAGGGCTTAGCCAGACTCATAAAATTGGACAAATTAATATTGTTTTCCCAACTTAAAAGTATTTTGGTCATTTTCCAGAATATTCCTCACATTTGACAAATCTACTCAAATATGGATTATTAAAGAATGAGTATTTGTAATTTTAATGAGAATTTATAATGAGTACTTATAATTTTCCTGTCTTCTATATGTCTTGACAAAAATGTTCAAAAAGGAAACAAAATTTCACTCAAAACTACGACAGCATGTACTTGGGCACAGGAAAGCCTAAGAGTCCTTTTCAATAAACTGAACAAACTAACTGAACAAACTTCAATAAACTGATAAGATGTTAAATGAGAAAGAAAAAAATTCAGATTGGATGCTGAAGCAGTTTCTGATAGTAGCAAAATGTGTAGATTATGGCTTTAAGGAAAAAATTACAAGAATGAGGAAAATGAGAAGTGGCTCATCCTTTGAACTTGCTGTCATCCAGAGTTTCTAAATTGACTTCACAATGGGGGGTGAGGGAAAAAAGAAGGAATGATAATTGGGAAGTCTAAAAAATTGCAGAAGAAACACCTGATGTGAACTGGCACTGACAGAAAGCAGCCTCTGCTATGGGGAAGCACCAGATGAGGAAGAACATGGTACATCCTTCCTGCTAGATTGAGATATATGGAATAATGGACAGAAACGAAGATATGTCCAGGCTGCTGGGTGGTGAGGAGCACAAGCATGTTCTTCATTACCTAGGGCTGGGTAGCTATTTTAAAGTTTGAACATGGAAGCCAAATAGCAGAGCTGTGACCACAAGTCAGCCAAATTCCCACTCAGAGCCAAATATTCCAGCATGGAACAGATTTTATTATTACAGCTATGTTACATTTTCCTATATTAAGCTGCCTTGGATTTATTTTAAACTCTTTTTTTGGACAGGCTAGTGTTTTCAAGTATCACAGTAATTCTGAAAATAGATCTTTTTTATTGATACAGTGGACATCTATTAGTGTATTAAAATGCATGCTGGTATGGCTGGGGCTTTGCTGGCTGAAGAAGCATAGCTATTCTTGTGGAACTTGATGCATCAACACACACTTGGTTTTTAAGTGGCTGTGGCAATACTGGCTCTTGGTGCCCCTGTGCCAGAGATAATCAGCCCAAAGCAGTGTCAGGAGCATGGAGTGTGTTAGTGAGCATCAAAGTCTGGCAGCCTCCAACTCCTGGTGGGAGATGCATTTTCCTGAGAGGGTTTAAGTGAACCTACTCCTCTTTGTCTGGGGTGTGCAGAAGACAGTTCCATCGGTATTGTATTGTATACTGGGTATTCCAGGTATTTCTGTCAATACCTGTCAATACCTTATGCAAATTTGTAGAGATGGTGGAATTACTATGAACAGACATTTGGATGAAGCTTAGGTTTCCCAAATACAAATTCAAAATGCAGAGGTGCTCAAAATGTTCTAGACAGCAGATCTATCCATGTTGCACTTGGAGGTATGAACCTGGCTAGAGCAAAACCTAGCCAGCTTTGGGTTTGGCTGCTGAAGACAAACCTGCCACAGGACAGGGCAGCGGCATTGCAGCAGGACACCAAATTCCCTCCAAGAATGTATACTGCTGTCTGAAAGGCTGAGAAATCACTAATTCAGTTCCCTCCCTTGCATGTTGTCTGACTTAAATCTCCCCACCCACTCATGTGTTGCAGAGGTTCTGGGAACAGCAGCAATTCCAGCAGCTTTGTAGCAGGGCAAATACTGTTCAGGCTTTTAGGGCTTTCAAGATTACATTGAAAAGTCACCCTCCAAAGTGCTGTTTTAGATCCCATTGTGGATCAAAGATATGCATTAAATTACACTATTGAATCCTTTTCTGCAAAAGATGACAGAACTGGGATTTTATACCCTCAGCAACAAGAGCACAGAACCTTGCACACCCTTAGGAAAATGATCAGGGGGAAAAAAGAGGAAAAAGAAAAAGTATAATGTAATAACTGAATACCATTTCTAAATTTTCTTAAATACCAGTACCTTCATGCAGGTATGTAAGGGTGTTAATATATTTTGGCAGAAAGTTTTGGCAGACCTAAATCATGCCAAACCACACGGATAATTTGAAATTGCAACAGAAAAAGAACAACAGCATGTTATCCAAAATTGCCTGTTATACCTAGTCTGTGATAAAAACAAGAAGTTTCTGGGGAAGATAAAGGCAAAATGTAAGGATGACTCATATGAATAAAGCTTAAAAGCATGTCTGTGTCCCTTAGTGAAACACAAAAATCCCCACAACCTTCAGATCTTTGACTTTGCTTATCTGTGCTTAAAAATATAAGTCATTAAAATGCACAGCCACATTACTTCATGTGGGTTAACAAAGTATGAAACCATCTAGTAAATTCATGATTCATGGCAGTACTTGTAAAAAACAACATATCCACTTCTAACCACGGTACAATATATTTGAAAGCCACAGTGTACGTTGCAGAGTTTTTTAACATAAATAGTCTACTTTTCAGATGTGCTGTGCAACTGCAACTACTATAAAAATTGATGGGTCTCACATTGAAGTAATGTAGTGCTACTTGTCCAAAGTAATGGAGTGCTACTCATTTACTCTTGTAAGTACACTTAATGTGAGGACATGGATGCTTCAGCCTCAAACTAGGTTCACAGCAAACTTTACATGTAACACTAAACAAACTGCTTCATGCTTTCTGGTGCGTTTTAAAGGTAACCAGACAAACATCTTTACACTGATAATATGCTCCTGAAGTATCTGGGAGCAGAGCAACCAACTTGACTCCTGCTGACCCCACTGAAGTGGGTACTGAAGGCAGTTTTTTTAGCATATCCTTTGCCAGAGGTTAATGCCCTTTCTAGCAAAAGCTTTTTCTTTCTTTTGCTCTTCCTTTGTTTTTTTTTTTCCCTTTTTCCTTTTTTCTCTTTCCTTTTCCTCTTTTCCTTTCTCCACCATTTCACTGAATTGGGTTAAAAAGCAGACAAACAATGAAAATGACAGGGCTAAGACAGAAATAACCTTCAGTGGGGCTGCCAAGCGAGATAGGCACATCCAACAGTGAGCAGTAAAGATTTCCACCCAGATGACGGTGATGATGAGCAGGTTGGTCTGCCTAGCTGTGCCTCATGCCCCAATGAACTCCAAGAGTCAGGTGCATTCAGGAAGGATGAGTTCAGTGAGGATGAGCAGGGGAACAGAAAGCCTCTCTTACAGAAGGAGGCTCATAGACACAGGTCTGGTAGTGTGCAGCAAATAAAGACAAGGGAAGAGGATGGTTCTTCACTAGTACACCAGGAGTGAAAACCAGAAAAATGGTCACTTAAGGTATAGGACAAGAGTTGCTTAAAAACAAGTGGGTATAAAATTCTTGTGAGTCAGTTCAGGTTAGGAATCAGGTTAGGAATCAGAGGTTTCTAAAGAGCACAGCAAGTGAGGCTCTGTAGAGCCCTTCAGCAGTTACTTTGGCTACAGCTGCCATCCAAGTGTTCAGCCTAATGTTTGTGGGAAAGCAGTATCGTGGCTGGCCACATCTCACATCTCAGTCTGCCACTCTCATCCTCTGTGTGCACCCCCTGGCACATCCCCATTGCAGGAGCTCACAGAGGGGCACGGCTGCACGCAGGGAACTGGGCCAGGAGTAGCAGCAGAGCATTTGGTTCCAGAATGTTAACTGAGGGATAAAATCACACTGACCATGGCACTTGCATGGGGGAAAAATGGTAAGGAGCTAAAGCCAGAGGATGACACCAGAAGCGAAGAGGCTGCTGTGAGGGAGAGGTAGGCTTTGTTCTGATGTTCTAACCAAGGCTTAGCTGTGTGTTATTAAGCAGACAGGATTTCATGTTAAGACTGTTCAGACATCAGGGATAATCAGGCCAGCCAAGTTCAGATTTTTGAATGTGAAGAAGGAGGCCATGCAAAGAAAAGTGTTGCAGTGTTACAATTTATTTTCTCTGAAGCATTTGCAAATGACATTTTTCCTGGGGCTCAAGAACCTTTAGCAGGGCCAGGATGGCAATGATCAGCTGAGAAAAATAAATATTCTAACCCCGATCAGCATCATTGGCTCTGTAATTGTAAAAAGTAATTAATTTGCTTAGCACTTCAAACTCAGTAAAACACAAAATCTCAGGGGCCATCTGCACTTGAAAGCTCTTTGGATTAAGGCAATGTGGGAATTTACACTCCCCAGGCTCTGTTTGAATACTTGAAGTATAGTTGACTTTTAGTCCAAGCAAGACAGACTTTAGTAACTTAATACATTTTCAAAGTGGGGAGAGTCCACACAGAGACTTATACAGAGTTACTCTGCAATAATTTACTGCCCACACAGGCCAGCCCTAGATGCTAACACTGGAATCAGGCATTTTCAGCACTCAAGCATAGAGCCTATAAACATTCACTCACTCACTCACTCACTCACTCACTCACTCACTCACTCACTCACTCACTCACTCACTCACTCAGTCTGTTTAATGCAGGTGAATATTTCTATCAGGTTTCATGCGGTTGCTCATGCACATGCCAAGTATTTACAGGACTGGAGCACTGATTTCCCTGATAGACTGATCTCCCTGATAGAAAGGGACGTGTGCTATGGCCTCAAGCATCACCTTAAAGAAAAATACTAATGCCTGGACTGCACTAGCGTATCCCACCATCTCTGCCATCCCTCTGATACATTCGGCTCTCTCACACTCCCAGATAATGCACACGTGTTCAGTCATACACAAACCCTATGACACCCCTTCCCCCCATGGAAAAGTCAGCCAGCTGTTACCAAATTCAGACCTTTCATTAACACAGTGTACTGGCTGCTACTGCCAAGCAAAACAGACACAATTAATAATAATCAGGACTGAAGGGTCTGAAACAGCTTATGAGTAAAGGATTGTATTAGTTCTTTAAAAAGGACAAACTTGCTCCTGCCTGGAGTGATAGGGAACAAAGGGCGGTGATGTATAACCAGGGAGGAAAGAGACTCTCTCCGTGGCTTTTGTAGATTACTGTGTGAATGACAGGAGAAGCAGGAGCAAATACCTCTTTTCATTTGCTCAGCCCACTGGAGAAGAATAGCAGCGCTTGCCAATGAAGCTGCAGCTGTGCTTCAGCGCCGTTTAATCACTGTGTATGACTGAGGGTTAATTAGCTGCCATTCTTACTCCTATTTGTTGTTCTAATGAAGATTTGCATAAATGTAAGAGTAGGGGGTAACTGATACTTGATTCTTCACTTCAGAGGCCAGGGTGGAAGACTCGCCCATCCTACGTGTTTATGTTTGTGGGAGATTCAATGTTGCCTTTCCATTTGACCTGATCTGCTTCTGGCTGACGAATGGTGAAAAAAGAGTTCAAAGTTGCTTATCAAATTGAGACCCCTGTTGTGCTTCTGCCTTTAGAAAGGGGCAGACTAGTTAGATGAAGGGAGGATCGAGGGATTAGAAAATTACTCCCAGCTGACAGAGAGGAAAAAATATATATGCATGTTTCTGCAGCTACTTATGCGTATATACATATGTGATATATTTCAATGATATATGTATCAGTGACATATCTTTCTATCCATCCATCCATCCATCCATCCATCCATCCATCCATCCATCTGAGGGGAAGTAACCAATAATTTTTTAATGATAAAATATCACCAAAAAATAAGGGGATAGGCAGTACAACTGCAACGTATCAGGCAATACAACAGAAAGGAAGGACTTGTAAATTTCTGCAAGCCTTCTGTTGTACATCGCTCACATTCAAAGTTCACTTTCAAATAAAAATAATATCTAACATGAAACAGGCAATTTCCAAGGAAGGTGAAAATGACTCAGCACTTCCAAAATACCTGCCATCAGTGTCTTGTGAGACTTGGATACAAATAAGGAAATTGTGTTAGTTCATTAAAAATAGAAAATTTTACCATGAAGCAGTGACAAAATCCAAAACTACTTCATAATTAAAGAGAAGATTTGAAAATGAAACATCACAAAATTCTTTTATTTCCTGTGTTCAGGACAATGCTTATGGCTGCTAACTGAAAGAGGCTAAATGGAAGAACTTCCCATTTTTGGTATGTTAACTTGTTGTACATGATAACAACAGTATGGATAACTGTTTTCAGTATTCCTCTTACACACTCAATATGCTGAAACTGTTGTTTGACAGCATCTGTAAGGATTTAAGATTGAGAAGGCAGAAGTAGTGAATTTCTAAATTTCAGATCACTGCGGGAAACTGTCCAGCTTTCAAGATGACTGTATCCCTCCAAAGAGAGCTGACCACAAGACAACATGTATTTACTGCCCATTTCTCAATCCCACACAGCTTTGCAGTGTCTCTAGCTCTTTACCTGGTCTCTAAGACACGTGAGCAAATACTAATTTGGTTTTTGTACACTTCTGTCATCTATCTGCCTGACTACCTACAGACATTTCTGTGTATTTTTGGCCAAACACTAACAGAAATCAATCTTTCAGAGACGTTAGCAGAGAGCATTCAATCCACCTAAAATAAATGTGCCTAAAATGGTAACACTTTTATCACTCCACCTCTTAGCAGAAAGGAACACCACAGATTTCAATGTTCTATACAGCAATAAATCCACATGAAAATAAAAGCAGTCCATCATATTTTTGCCTGCTCTCACTTTATTTTGAGTTTTGAAATATTTCAATATTCTTTACAGCTTTTGATTCACCCCCTGATTATGCTAGATTCTCACATTCTGCCCTTTTCTAAGCAATTTTTAGTCCTTTGGGCAAATTAAAAATAATATTGAAGTATATAATAAAAAACAAACCAGAAACAACCCTCGTGACATATAAACAGATCACATAATTTTTCTTCAATGATTCTTTAGTAGTTTCTATATATTATGGTTTTCCAAGGCTACAGTCGGAATTATGCATTGGTAAATAGGGTAAGAGAAAGTGAAAACCACAGATCTAGTGGTCAATGGCATAAAACAAATCTAAAGGAGCTGAGGGGAGAGGTTAAGTGCTATGCTAGTTAATAAAAATGACAGCTTGCTTTGAATACTCATGCTGACTGTCCAAGATATTGAATAAACCTAATTTAAACCAATTTTCATTATTTGTAGAGTCTGCGTTAGGCTTCTATCATTGTCAGTGCTATTAATATTCTTTTCAGAGACCATATTATCAGCATATTTAAATGAAAGCTTTCCTTTTCAATATTTATTAACTCATTAATATTTCTTGGTGGTAATATCCTGGTTGTAATATCCAAATTAGTGCATACTAAGGTATTTTCTACTGATCAAAACTTTCTGAATTAAAAAAAATTTATTCTCCAGTATGAAAACTGCCCTTGAGCTTCTGAAATTCTGCTTTCTTTTTATACTCTTTATATGAATGGCATTTAAAATTTACATTTTTGTGTTTTTTTCAGTAGGCACCAGTAAACCAGAGCACTGACCAGGTATTAGTGAGCTGACCAAACGTGAGAGAAGAATGAACAAGGATATGAAAATCAATTCATCTTACCCGGGTTACAGTCTGTGAGGAGGGAGCAGATGGAGAGGAGAACTTTAGAAATGGTTAACGCTGGACTCCAGTTATCCTTTAGAATGTCCAGGCAGATGACGCCTTGGCTGTTAATGTTACAGTGGTAGATCCTTGTCCGGAACGTTACCTGGAATGGACAGCGTGTCTCAGTACAACAGCGCTCGAGACAGTTATTACACAAC
This sequence comes from Rhabdornis inornatus, assembly GCA_013397075.1. Classification (NCBI taxonomy): domain Eukaryota; kingdom Metazoa; phylum Chordata; class Aves; order Passeriformes; family Rhabdornithidae; genus Rhabdornis; species Rhabdornis inornatus. Next base: position 7,792,410 of record VWZS01007271.1, read on the forward strand.
TATTAAGCAATGAAAAATCACAGAAACAAACATTCTGCTTGCCTGGCTGAAATGACAGTACTCTGCTACTGCTGGTTAAAGACTGGGAGAGACAACATAAAGGAAATAAACTCTGCCTCTTGCATCTGTGGACAGCAGTGAAACACGTTTGTGCAGGCTAAGAATGGTATACATTTCCTGAGCTTCCTCCTGCCTTGGTCTTATCCATCTTATTATTTTGTATATAGCCAAAAAAAAGCTATTCCAGTCCCTGATCTGGATAATGTTCATAACTCAGGTCCACAGCTCTTTCACACTTTGAAGGAAGTCAGAACAAGACAGATTCTTCTACTGTCTTCATCTGTTCATCATTTGACACAATAGATTAAGCTGTAAAAAAAAATGCAGAGGCATCACAGCAGTGACTCTTGAAAAAAACTGAAGTGAAATATTTTTGAGAAAGGTTGCTCAAATAAAATGCTTTTATTTCCAAATTTTAGGTTACAATTTATCAGTAGAATTGTTTATGAACACCTTTTTGGGATTTTTTAGTAGTTTATTTTGATGATTTCTGTATCTATTTTATATGGTCTTCCAGGTGATCCTACAGGTAACAAACCAAGGAGATAATTTAGCCCAGAAAAATCTCCTCCTTTTTCAAGGAACCAAAGAACACTATTAAGCAAGTTCATCAGTTTTTCACTTAATTTAATTTAATTTAATTTAATTTAATTTAATTTCATTTCATTTCATTTAAATTTCTTCTGTATCTAAAGGTATTGGTAATTATAGGATAATCTGACAGTTTGCCACTCCATACCCTACATATTTGTAGGTTCTTTCATTTCTCCCCTTCCCTTGTGGTTTTGCTCATTGTTTTCCAGCCTAAGTACTTCACTTCTGGGGCTTCTATGAGAATTTAAAATATTTCTGGCACAATGATCTCAATTAATCCAAATGCTATAGCCAGATGATCTATTTTCTCCCCTTCATTAGAAGCCCAAGTACATTCAGCATTTGGAGGGAAGGAAGTCTTCAGTGAGATCAAAAAAGTTATTTATTTAAATAATTATAATTTGATGATAAATCAAGATGTCTGTCTACAAAGGGAAGCTATTTTGAACAAGGAAGGCTACTAATGCACAAAAGCCATAAATTACCTTACACTAACTGCATGTCAAAAGTGCCCAGAAAGGGAGATGGTGTGGAGGACCACCCTGTGAATTGTAGGTGCTCATTATTTCCCCAGGTAGATTAACTCCAGGAACTCTTGTTGTACTTCAGCTAGAAGTACTTCTTGTACTTCAGTTAGAAGTCAATTAGTGACTGCTTCCTAGCAGTCCCATGACTCAGGTGAACACCTGCTTAATTTTAAGTATTGTATGCTAATTTTTCAGTACACTGTTGAAATAAAGCTTATGCTAAAGTATTTTACCTCAACAAAGGTGCTTCCCTATACTTCCACAATGAAAAATTTGAGGACTTCCTTCAGTGGCACTTAAATACACCGAGTAATAAGATGTGTGTGGTCTCACTGAATGTGGGGGAAACACTGAATCCATTGCACAGATAAAATTATACCCTCTAAAATATTTATAGACAGGTCAGTCTGAGTTGGTAACCTGCTTCAGAGAAGGTAATCAATTTGAGCATGTATTTTAAGTGTAACTGTTTTGCTGCCAGCAGAGAGGACAGACACTGCCACACGTTCCCCTGCCTCAGCTGCTTCAGAAGCACTGGGAATTTGTCAGGATTCAGAGCCGCTGAGATGAATGGAGGTAGTTCATGTCTTTCACGAGCTGTTCAACAATCCATTGCCATCTCAGGCTACTTGGTGAATAAATGTATGTGGGACTACACCTGTTTGCAGTTGGAAGGCTGTTTTTAGAAAATGCTTAGACCTGAAATATAGCATTTTTTCACTATGAGTACATATTAAACCTGTGACATTGAGAAAGGCAAGATAAGGCTTGCTGCTTACCACTGACAATGTCTCCAACTTGCTAAATATGCCAGCACACTTTAAAATGACTGCCTAAGACAGAGGCACTTTAAATATTTAAATAATTAACATATCAGTTATTTTATAATAGCAATATATTATATTTTATTAATAAAATTTAATATTGAAAAATCAATTCAATTAATTAATGAAAAGAATCACAGTGTTTAGAATCACAAAAGAAGCTGTATTAATGACAGCCTTAATTCACTGGAAACTGTGGCCTGAAGGTGGCAGGTAACAGAGTTCTTACCCCAAGGCAGCAGAGTACCAATGGAATGACACATTGCTCTCTTCATCCATGTATTGCCTCAAATTGCTGACAGGGTGGGAAATGCTGACATGTAACTTTCTGGAAGTTGTGCTTACCATTCCCACATTATAAGGTTATGCAGAGTCCTCCTTTTATAGAAAAACCATGTGTTAATACCTTTCCAGGGAAACTTCATTTTCTTTATTATGGTCATATTTTCACCTTTGATGCCACTTAAATGTTTCCTTTAAATGCTGGACTCTAATTCCATTTATCCCCTAATGAAAACACCTAAACAATCCCATGCAGGGGCTAAAAGGAGCGTGTGGGTCTGCAGGCAAAGTCACCTTCAGACAATTAAATGGTAGAGGAGCAATTTATGGGTTTTCTTGAACTGTAAGTGCTCTCTGTGGATATATTATCTTTCATTCTGGAATTTAAATAGTGCACCTAATTTTTGTTGAATAAAAGTATAGGTCAGGAGAATGCAAATGACGCGAAATAGAGAAAAATGGGACTACCTTCTGAAAACTGTGAGTACTACAAACAAACTTCCAAAAGGTAATGATAAGGATGAGGTAATGATAATGATAAGGAATTTATATTCAATCAGTTTTGGAAGTAAACAATAATAAACTCATCTGTTATCTTCTGCTGAATGCCAAACATGCAAAGCTATGGCTGGCTGTTCACTGAGTAAGTTTTAGGACTGCAAAAAGGCTGTTAATAAAACCTGGAAAGAGGAAACTAAGATGGATTTCAGTTGAGTGATTGGAGGCAACTGGTTGAAGGCAAGATAAGTAATTTCTGGGTATGAAGAGTGATTTTGAACATCAGTTTTCCAGCATGATGCAGCCTTAAAATAACTTACTATCTATCTCTCTTTCGCATGGAAGTCTAAACACAACAGTCTCTATGGTGCCTGGTACATCATCTCACACACTTTCAGACTCCACTGAATTCAGCTGCAATCTTCTTCAAAAACGTATCAGGAGGAAGAAATGATTCCCCAGTTTTACAGATTACATGCAAAGGGTTACAGTGTGCCCTCAGGGTTTGCTTTCATCAGCCCCTTTGGGTTCAAGCCCTCACCTTCTTAGTCACTGGAGTCTGGTGACTGTGTAAGGAGACAGGAAAGATTCCCAGAGCCAACAGGAGAATAAACAAAAACAACCTCTTTTGCTCAGGTAACACTGGAAGCAGAGCTGAGATCCCAGGGCTCTCATTCCCGCGATTTTGGAAAGTTCCTTTTAAGATCTTTCATTTCTTCATGCAGGATGGAGTCCTGCATGCCTGCCTGAGATGAAATTTCTGTCTTCCTCAAATATTCCCCAGGAGTTCTGCTTTAATAAAACTGCAGTGGCACTACCTGAAGTGGAAGTAGTTGTACTGCATACAGAAAAGGTTATATATATATATATATTGAAAAAATATGATACCATTTATGATGATGTTCATAGAGCTTAGGAGAGACTAAGTTGTTCTCATCTCAGCTTGTCAGACTTTATGAGCAATACATTTGTCTGGTCAGATAGAGAAAACAAAAACAAGACTAGGGCTACACTCTTTGGTCATATGAGAAAAATACTCTAAACCAATCTAAATGAAAAATGTATATAGCTCTGAACGACACAATGTTCATGCAATAACCTTTATATTAACTAGCACCCTTTAATTTCTTTCAGAGTGCACTTCATTTATCTATGAGCACTGACGCCACCTTTTCAAGACAGGGTGGACTATTTCCAGTTTGTTAGTATAGATTTGTAGCTTGCACATGAACAATTGCGAAGATACTTAATGATTTATCACAAAAAGTGTGTAAAAAATGACTGTCCATATGATGCTCACTATTTAAGAACACATTTTAAGTTTACGCCAAGAACTGAACTTCATCCAGTTCTCAAAACACTTGATTACATCTAATTTTACTTGGTAAAAAACAGATATAATTTATTTTATTGAAGGAAAATATATGGTATCTGCATTAGCAGGAAATAATAAACTGTAATTATATTTGCTTGACCTACAGAGAAGTCTGATATGCAAACTGTGCAGTGCTTCTTTGGCAAAATGCATTATGCAAGACATCAGTAGCCAAAAGTTGTAACAGTTTAAATGGATATAATAGCATCCACATGAGTTAACCTTTAATATTACTGAAAATGAGTCAGTATGCAATGTGAGTAATTTTTCATTATATTCATCATAATTATGAAGCTGAGTAACTACTCAAACTGTCTCATTGAACAGTGTTGCAGGGGAAAAGAAACTGAATAAGCACAGCAGCCCCAAGCATGTATATTACATAAATGCATTCATTTTGCACACAGATTTAACAGCAGGAAAAGTAAAAAGAGGCCTTGAAAACCTTTAATGTGTCAAAGAGAGCAAATAAAGAAAATTCCTAAATAGTAAAAAGTTTTCTGAAAACAAAGAAAGAGAAGGAGAAGGAGAGGACAAGGGAAATGGATTACTGTTTGGGTTAGGGATGTTCAGACTAGAAACGAAATGGTAATAAGCCAAGCATCAAAAGCTTTCTTTGAGAAAGTCACTATGGGTTTTCATAAAATGATTTTCATATAATCAGCATAATCTTTCTTACAATTAGTAGTCCCACATGGAAAGTCAGCAAAAAAGTTATTTTAAAGAGAATGAGTTGTTTTTTTTAATATTTACCGGCCATTTAACTTTCATAAAATAAAACCTCCCTTTTGAAGTTTAAAGCAGGCTGTACTGTCCTATGTGTACACCTCTCTCAGTTCACCAGAGTGCTCCTGCATGGTGCTCTAGGCACGAGACTTTATTCCCAGACTTCATTCTAAGAAACAGGGGCATCTTCTTCCTCACCCAATTCAACAGCCTTTGGGGATTTAGGTACTCCATACATGAGAAGTCCTAGGCAGACTGACTTTAGAACTAGTAGTTTTTTGTCCTGATCAGTTCATCTGCTCTCATGTTATAGTAATGATCTGCATAAAATTCTTTCTCTTACATCTGTGTGTGTTTATCTCTCTGTGTGTAAAAAAGGACAAAGAAACAACATTGACATATTATGTATTTTTAGATCACATGGATTTTATGCAGTAGTAAAACATGCTTGATACAGCAGAATTACGTAGCTTCTGAAATTTCCAACAGACAAGTTGTCTTCTGAAAATATATTTGACAAGCTATATGAAAACCAATGCTGTAAGGCAGAAGATATTCCCCATAAGATGCCTCTACAGCCCTCTTAAAGAGCTTTCAGTACTGGGCAGTCACAGGAAATTGGAAGAAATGATAAACCATCTAAGTCTTGGTGAAGGAAAACAGGAGTTTAGTTAGATAGAGCAGTTTGCATCAAGATTAAATAAATCAATAGAAACTACTGATATAAATTAGTGTATTATAAACAGAGTGAATAAGGAGGCTATTCATTAGAAGAACCATTGGCAATTCAATTTGCCAATTACTAGAAGAATTATCAGATGAATGAATTTAAAGGAAATCTCAGATTTGCATGGCATTGCCTTATGAAATACATATTTTGCATTTATTCACAATAAAACATAGCTATTGATTCTCTCCTCAGTCTAACATATTTCTGCTCACATCTATGTCCTCCACTTTAAAACTCTCATTCTGTCATTTTGGGAGACATTCTTAAGCAGCCACGTGGGTTTGAGCTGTCCAGAGCCCTGTACCACTGCATGCTGGTTCAGCATTGCCTGAAGACATCACAGACACATAGAATGGTTTGGGTTGGAAGGGACCTTGAAGATCATCCAGTGTCAGCCCTCCTGCCGCGGCCAGGGACACCTCCTCCTAGACCAGGTAGCTCAAAGCTCCATCTAACCTGGCCTTCAACACTTCTAGGGCTGGGGCATCCCAGGGATGTGACCTACGGAACAAACTCTTTCACTGCAGGTGGTGGAAGCACGGGAACTGCACTCTGCAGCTCACACGCCTGGAAAGAGCTGCTCCGAGGAGAGCAGAATTGGGGCTGATCCTGCTGGCTCTGACAATGGCCTGCTGGTGGTAGGTTGTCCATTTCTCCCTCTCAAAGACTCCCCTGCATCTGATTTCTGCCTGCAAACACCCGAAGAACTTCACTTGCTGGGAAAACCTGCCAACTCCGTTTATTGTCACGGATGAAGGATTCCCGGGCTGCTCTCAGCTAGAAGATGCAAATAGCAAGGCTGGGCAAGAAGAACAAGGGACCACAGAGGCACAGCAAAGGGGCCATGGGAGGCAGGGCTGTGGGAATGTGATGGGTGAGACACTGCCACACTATCAGGAGGAGGAGGAGGATAGGGAGGGCAAGAGGCAGCTGAAAAAAGCTGTGAGCAGCACAGCATGGCACTGAGAGCTAATAGGATGTGACAGATGCTGTGAGAGAAGTATGACGAGGCAAATGAATGTAAGGGATAAGGCTGACAGGAGACCATTGCATTTGAAGGCTAGCCTTATGATGGCAGTATCTGGGAAGGAGGGCAAGAGGAGGTAGACTGAAGCCCTGCCTGCATCAGGGTTGCAGAGATGGTAAAAAGGGGTCAACCACATGGTCTGTACTTAAGGAGTTATACAGCTTCAAGAGTAAGTTGTGTTAATAGTGATAAATGCAATTTAAAGTGCATGTCTGCCTTGTAAGGGTCATTTGAACAATGTAGGTTAGAAATACCAAGGAATGCTAATTTTTTTGCATCTACTCTTGTAAGCACTGTTTTTCTATTACATTGCAGATAAAAGTGCTTTCTTAACAGCCAATCACATATAAAATAAGTATGAACATGTAGAGTAGAAGCCAGGAACAAAAAGAATTGCCCCTCAGACATGAGACTTAACTTAGAAAATAGGTTGAAAGTGTCTACTACAGGAGAAGAGTTCCACAAAAGGATATTTAGTGCATTGAAATTAGTGCTGTATTATAATTATGTAGAAAAAAACCTGAAGAGATGTTTATATTGCCATTAAGATCAGACTCTGTAAACATTGTGCACTGTTTTTTTATATTTAAAATGGAAAAGCGCCTCCCTTGCAGTTCAACAGCTGATTTAAACCATCTAGGCATTCCAGTGCTGAGAACAGTTTTTCAGTCAGCCGATAGGCATAGGAGATTTACATGGAGGAAACAGTTTTCTGTTACTTTAATTTTGATTTAGAGGTGATGTAGCATATTGCAGCTTTCAAGTCCTATGAACCATTTTTCAGTCAGCTGAGATTAAAGTCCCTAGCAAGATTAATTGTAGAGTTGGAATTAAGAGATTCTATAAATCATTAAAATTCAAAAATAAAGCTAGAAGAATGCTATGATAATGATAGATATATCTATATTGTATCAGCCACAGCTAAATTGAATTGACACTGTAGTAGACTGAATGTAGTCAAATATGAGAGTAGAAGTTACTAACAAAGATTATTCTTGATGAAAATGCAGACTCCACTGCAATAACAGTTCCTGGGAGGAAAGTTCTCTTGAAGAGCATTCATTTTTCTACAAACACCTATACAAAAGACTGGTATGGCTTCCTGATTTGTCAAAGCTTCCTGCTCCAGAGGGACAGTACGCAGGACAGTGAAATCATTGCCTTTCCCTCAGTTGTGAAGTGTACACAAAGTTGGGGTGTTTGTACTGATGGCTAAATTTTAAAGGATCTTGCATGAAAACCTTGCATACTTGGGGAATTCACTGATTTCTTACGTGGACTGAGGACAGAAATCGAGGTGAAGTTCTTTCTGTCTGATCAGGTTAGCTAAAAGATGTGATACCCCCACTCAAATACACATGAACATATACATATATAATCATACATCCAGACACATGGATATACACACACATCCTCCCACAAGAGACATCTACGCATTTGGATCCCATTCAGTACCCCAAAGAAGGAGCTTTGGGGTATTGAATGGGATAGAGAGACAGAAAGCTTTCCTCTGTTAAAGCCAAGGGGTGAACTGTCTGAATCCATTAAGGATAAAAGGAAGGTAAGTTAGCAGGAAAAAGAAATCTCAAAGGTATTTCTAAAAAAGGTAGAAAGGGTCATTAAGCCCCTGAAAAAAATGCACCATTATTTCCTTTGCAGGTCATCTTAGCATATCTATTCATTTCTGCTCTGAACAGGGCACAGCTTTGTCTATTTTTCAATGCCCTACACTACAAGGGATGTGCTGTATTTTTGGGCTGAAGTGAAACCTCACCTTGTGACCAAGACTGAAGCCTCAGCAACATCTGGCCTTCAGCAGAAAGTGAGCTCATCACCACATCTATGCCTGACTTTGTGTGTTCCATACCTTCCTTCTGCCTGGCATCTCATAAAACCAATGTGACACTGAGGATGCAGCTGAGAGGAGAACAGTGATCGTGCAGCCCACCTGCGTTCTTGCTGACTCAGACAGCCAGGTGCTCAGCTCATTTCTGCAGTGCTACAGCAGGTTCCTCACAGTGGAGGCAAGGAAATATTTAAAATTGATTAGAGCCTCCCAGAAAGCCAAAGCCAATTTGTCAGTTCTCAGATGAGCTGTACTAAAAATCTTGTTTTCTGGTTTTAGAGCTAAATCAGAGTTAGGCTGGGCTGGCCCTCCATCACTCCTACTCAAGCTGGATTGGTCACACAGAAGTAAACTTTTTTGGGGAAGAACAACTCCCTCCTCTGTACGGGTGTGCTGCAACTGTGAGTGAAGCCAAATGCCACTGATTTATAAGGAAAGCAGAGCTGAAAAGGTCAGTGACCTCTGGCCCAAAAAATTCAGAGTGTAGTTTTAAGGCACGTGACAAAGTTGAAGTACTGAAACAGACTGACTTTAAAGAGGAAGAAATTAATAGTGTGAGAGCAAATTATATTCTGACTTACCACATGGTTTATTCTGTGATGGTGAAGAGTAACTTAATTTGATTCAATGCTTATGGTTTAACTTTGGAAAGACACTGACAGGTAAAGACAGACAAAAAGAAAAATATGGATCCATAGGACAAAGGCTTGTTGGTGCAGACTGGAAAGGAAACTTGATGACAGTGATGTGTTTCTATACAAAACCTGAAATGGGAACTGGATCACACAGCAGAATTAATGTGGAAAATTGAGATAAAACTTGAAAATCTTAAGACTGATGGAGGCTACAAAGGTGTAAAAACTGAAGAAATACCTAAATATGAAAATTTGGATAGATACTTTGTTAACCTGAATGAAAGAGTGATTCACTTTCTTTTATGTGATAAAGGCAAAGTAGAAAAGCAGATTAACTATCTAGAAGAGCAAATGAAAATTACTTTGTACATTTGTTAAAAAGAAAAACCAAAATACAGGTTGAACATCTTTACTTGTGCAAATGTGGTCTCTGTTGTTTATTTAACTAATGTTTTCCAACATGTAACAGGGTGCCCAGTGATCAGAACAGGCATCAACAGTGTTTATAAAAGCAATCTGGATGCCTCAGAAAATATCAAGGATTTTATATAATACAAATCAAACAGTGGTTACACCACAAATATATTTTAATGATGGTAATAAAAACCAAAAGACACATATCCAAAATCCATTTTCAATGTATTTTTCTTACTTTAAAAACTATTTTACCCTCCTCAAGATCCATATGTGACACACACATGCATGATAATGGAATGTGCAACATCTGGGAATAGATAAGGAAAAGGGATCTTTCTGCAGATTTTAACACACTGTGGATTTGGCCCCTTAACAGTGACTATGCTATGTGACATGGGAATTTGCCTTTGGAACCCCAGGCTGGGTCAAGTAATTGCATCTGGGAAATACAGTTTCTGTTTCTTCCCAGGTTTTTTGTGGTCACATTTTTGGAAGATCAATTTTGACAGTACTTGTTTAAATATTTCCTTACTTCATAGTGAATGAGGGACGAAAATGGCCCACAGAAATCTCAGGAGTAATTTATGAATTCAATCACAGCGAAAAATGTGAATTAGACCCTTTCTGCTGTGTTTTACAGGGAGATAATCTTGCCAGCACTCAGGATACATTTTATGTCTTTCTCAGTACATTTCACAGTCTTGTATTTCATCCCTAGGTTTTTTAAGATTATAGAGCCTTAAGGAGTTAGAAAAATTAGAATATAACTACAAAGAAATCTAATGCCCTTAACCCTATAATCCATGATTCTGAGAATAGCACAAAACATCACAGATCTTGTGGTGAAGTAGAAGAGATGCCAACACCCAGTGACACAGACAGCACTGTACCGTGAGGCTACGTGTTATGTTCCATGTACTCAGTACCTTTCTTTTGCTAGAAATCAGCTTGGAGAGAACATATTTAACTACCCTTTCCCAACAATGCTGACTGGCAGCAGATACCTTATGATAAGCAGTGGTCTTCCCATGCTGCTTTATTCAAGGGATTTCCCGAACTATTTTACCTATGAATGAGTTTCAAAAGGTCTGGGAAATAGGTGTAGTGAACTAGCAACACTTTGCAAGGTCATACAGCAGCACTGAAAATAGCGGTCATTTAGAACTGTGGCTGAAGTGAATAGAGTAAGAATCCATGTGTGTAACACATGCTTATGGCACAGTTACACCTGACATGAGTCCCCTGTGCACATGCACTCATTGCTTTCTCACAGATGACAATTTCCTTCATCATAAATACTGGCCGTTTAGTAATACAATATGGCATCATCAATTCTCTTATCCTTTATCAAGCACCACATTTTCATATTACTTATATGCACACATTTCTTACAGTGACAACTGGCATCAAGATAAAGGCAGACAATAAAATCTATTACGAAGCAGGACAAGAACCACCTCTTCACCTGACATTTCATTAATAAGCAATGCACAGCTGCATTACTCATGTCTCAAAATAACACAGTTGCTGAGCACAACTGAGTGCAGATTGAAAAAGACTTTACCTTGTGGTGAAATAGCAAACTGGACCTTCAACTTCTATTTGAAAAGCGTGTCTATTGCGTACACTGGCTCAAGACTCAACAGATTGAACAGAGAGAATGACAAAAGACTTCCCTGTAACTTGTCTTTCAGAGCTAGTTCTTAGGTATTAGTTCTCTGAGAGAACTTCAAGCTCTACTTTATACGCCATAAAGCCATTTTATCCCCTAAATAATATAATTTTAACTTTTTTGGGGACTGAATGCAACCCTTTCACGGCAGCTAGCGCAAACAGACCAAGCCCAGAAAAGAAGTAAATAAATAGGGCTTGTTAAAGCAGACCTTGTACAGACAGTGGGCTGGGCTTGGGGGAGGCAGGAAGAACTGGACAGCGGGAAGAACAGAACAGGACTGGTGCCAGCTCCACGCGCCCAGAGCTTTATCTAACTGAAGTAGACATTACAAAGTTTCAAATTCTTTCTTCACCGTGTAACAACAGCTGCCTAAATCTGAAACTGTGCAGTCAGCAAGGTGTACAACTCCTCTAAGACCTCAGTGACATCAAGGCTTCTCTAAACTGGAACACCAAAAGTGGGAAACAAAGTTAGACCATCTCTAACACTGCTATACTCACCCATCTTTAGGTTACTGGCTGGGAAAGTCCAATTTACAGAATGACAAGTGCTTTGCATTCAGTCATTTGTTTTACAAAACTTTCCCTGATAATATCAATGTTATCTATTGCTGCAAACATTACTACTGTTGCATTAAAATTCTATGTATAAACAATATTATTATATTTCAATAATCTACTCAAATTAATCAAATAGGAATTGCCTTCTCTCTCTTTTAATGCAATATCCTTCTATTATAGACCAACATGGCACGCCCATCCTTTCATAAATGCATCAGAAACAAGGTAAATATTTTTTGATCTCATAGCTCCTTCTGTAGGGATCTTCCAGACACACTCTCCAGAGTGGCAAGGTGAACAATGTACCTCTTTTTACTTTGTTTCATGGAAGACAGCCCCATCAGTTTATTTGATTCGATTAAGAGCTCTGCAGGATAAATTTTCCTGGTTTCTGTTCCTTCTAGTGAACACGTGCATTAAGATTTGCAGTCAGTCTTCCAGATAAGGTCTTCCAAGCATCTTGTATCTGACTTTGGTAATTCCGTCTCTCTGTAGGCCAGAGGATGCATTTTAGGAGGATGTTTGCCTTTTTTATAAGGCAAATAAATTAGGCAAGTGGTTTGCAATTAGCTTTGCAATAATCAAGCAATAAAGTCCCATTCTGACATCCTCCTCAGCAACTATTACTATTGGTTATAGATGACACTCTGTATTGCCACGTTCCACCCATTTTGGTTTTTGCAGTCTCCCTAATCACTAGATTTTTCATGTTTGACATTTCAAGTTGATCATGGTAATGATCTGTCACTTCAGGTTGTTGATACAGTTCTTTGTTTCTGGCTGGTATCATTACAGACAGCATTATAGAAAGAATCTCTAAGGATTTCTGGAAATCTCTGTCACTCCAGTTTCTTGACTTTGGTGCCATATTTCCACATTCTTCCAAAAAACGGATGTAAAGCAATTACTTACAATATCTTGCATCTGCAGATATTATATGGGGTAATAGTGAAATAGGTGCACATTTTTGTCCAGACAGCCATACAAGCCTGGTGAATTATACGGGTCAACAGGAAAGATGAAGCATCTTCAAGTATAAGTGCTTTCATATTAGAAACAAATCAAAATTTTAAAAATAGCTACTGCAAATTATGCAGCCTTTTGCTAAATAAATCCACATCCATTCAGCTATACTGGCAGCATGCAAGCAAATTTTAGCCAGTTATCTAAATTCTTTCTATCAAAAGAGTCAAGTTTAAAAATTCATTATTGCTTTGGAAGTTTTATGTTTCATCCTAAAATGATACACCAACATACACGTTAAAAATATCAGAAGGAGAAGAGTCCTATCAGACTTTGAATATCCTTCTACTAACCTTGGGTGGTTTAAAAGGATAGTCCGGTGAAAAGGTTATGTCAAGGAAGAAAACTCCACCTTCATATACAGACCCTGGAGGCCCCAGTATAGTTGACCTCCATTCATAAATGTTGTCTCCTTTGGGTCCAGCACTAAAATAGAAAACAAAAATATAACATAATAACCACATACAATCAAGGCTATACTGCATCAGTTATACTCTACCAGTAGTACTGCTGGTTTTGCTGTAACATCAGAAACCAAAATTGTGTATCACATTCATTAAGTTAGTCCCCAATAGAACATGCATCTGATGTCCTGTCAGAGGACAGGAGCTGAGCTCTGTCAGAGAAGTGATATATTCAGCCAGGAAGAAGTATTAAAATCACATCATAAATTATTCAAATAAGCATAGAAAAATTCCCAACTGTCTTATCTGAAATATTTTAGTGGGCAGACGTGAAGTATTTACAGTGCAAGGATACAGAGACTTTGCTGAGATGTCTTGTCACTGCCTGGCTTCACGAGCCATCCTATTTTCACCTACCTCCTCATCCACCTACCTCCTCAGTCAGTAGCAGTGTAATTACACACATTACACAGCACAGACTGTACTAAAGACTGAGAAGGGTACAATCAACCTTGCAGCTGCACTTGTTCCTAACCTAAGGTCTCCAGTCTCTATCACAGAAGGCTGCTTTGCTCTGCAATTGTTGTCTTATCTTAAAAATAATATAAATAGGAAGTGGGTTATGTTAATTATGTTAAATCCAATAGGAAATGTTGGATTATGTTAATTTGAAGTCCTTGGTTAAAAGCACAGTACTGAAATTATATCTAATATGTACAAAACATAATCCTGTATGAAACAAGAAAAATCTCTCACCTGTATGGTGAATTCCTGAAAAAGATGAAATGAAATACTACCTAATAAAAGTTCTTGGGCATGACTCTTCTAAAAGCCAACACAGCCTCCTTTCATACAACATAACACCTGTCCATACAAATACCTATTTAAATCAGGATGGCCTCTTAAAGCATATGAAGACTTCTTCTCCATTCACAGCCTGCTGATTACAGTCACTGATACAGGACCTGAATTTTAATTAGGGTCATTTGGAATGGGGACTTCCAGGTATCCGATTAATATTTTCTAGAGGAAGGCAGTGATGGTAGGTATCTCAAAAAAGTGATGTGGTACTGTCTTAAGGCATTTCTTGCGAAACAATTCTTGTTATGTTTGCAGTAAAGGTTTCTGCAGTGTACAGGGGTTTGTGGAATCACTCTGTGTGTAGAACAGCTGAAAGCTCTTGGCTATGCTCCATGCCTCACAATGTACCCAAGGCATACAATTATTATACGACATCATGTCATGTTCACTGCTCAACTATTCGTTTTGTTCACTGGAAGTTAATAAAACACACTTTCACCTGCAATTCCTTGGGCTCCCTTCATTAAAACTTCTGACTGCATGATTCCCTGAATACAGCCGCATGACTCAGTCCTGTGCAGAACACTTCATTAGTCATGGTACCTACATCCATTTTCTACAATAGCTGTTAATGCTTCTTGGCTTTCTAAACTACCTTGCTTTCTCAACAATAATGGGTTACAGAGACTATAACATTATGGAACGTTCATTTTCTATCAGCCATAGTAACAACTAGCAACTGTTTCAAAGATAAAATCTGCCTTTTTAAGTGGCACAATAGCAGAAGTGTTGCCATCCATACTTCACAGTGTCGATAATACATCAGGTTGCTAGCTGCCAAACAAATTTAATTTACCCAGTTCTCAGTTTGCATTAACCTTTGAATAATAAAGCACAGCTGAGACTGCTGTAAGAAACAAACCAGAGAATGAATAATTAAAACCACCTCCACTGCCTTTAGAAAGACCAATCCTGAGTCAACAGGGAAGGTTTAATTGTGACTGAACTAGGCATTAAGGGCCTAATTGAACTCTTTTTAAGCCCAAACAAATGCAGTCCTACATCAGTGGTACGGTATACAATGCTCACAGAAAATAAAACTCCTAAAAATAAATGCAGGCAATTATTTCAAATAGAAAAGACAAGAAGCAAGGCAAGTCTAAATCTTACACAAAAAAAAAGCCCATAATATGTGAAAGGAATCCCTTCGAATTTTCTGTAGGAAAATGTTCTAACACTTAAAGAAGCAATGCCTCAGTCGATGCCAGCAGGTTAAAATGGAAGTGATATAAATGTCATTCCCTGAGAGATGGTTGGAAACAGTAACAAAAGCTAGTCCTAGCTCTTTCAGAACTTAGCCAGGAGGGGAAGGTTGGGCCCTTCCTAGATTTGAGTAAGGCTCACTTTTTAAATCATAACTCTCTGTGATAGTGGCATTTTCGTACTGTATATTATTTTTATTTGTTTTGCCTATTTATTTAATTGCATCAACATTTGAAATGAGCAGTCATTAATTAGAATAGTTAGAAAATGCTCCATCTGCCAGTTGAACTGTTTCGGCACGTCCAGCTACAAGCCCAGCCTGATCACATTCTGAGGATGCTGATTAACATTAATTGAAGGTTTTCTTTGCAAATGAGAGATGAAGCTTTATTAAGTATTATTATTAATTTGAAGAATAGCTTAAATTGTATGGAGTGTGGGAAGACTGCTGTTATTGATGCTGCCTGTTTGAGTGCTTGCTTGGCAGCAGGGCTGTTCAGCCATGTGAAATACCAGCCCTTGTGCACAGGCAACAGCTGGTATTAAGGGCAACAGCATGCACAAGCATCACAGTTTTTCGTTTGTGCATTAATAATACAAAAAGTTTGACAGGTGTATTATCTTTGTTTTCCTTCTTTCTTAATTGTTAAGCCTTTTATTTATCCACATTGCTGGCAACCTGAACAGGCTTCACCAGAGAAAATTCCCACATGTGCAAGATCTCAGCCAGAGCCTTATTCTATACGGTTTAAAATGCAAGAGCATTTAATTACCCTTCTCTCTACATGGATATCTGCCCGACATACTGAAGCCCAAATGTTTTACATTCAGTACGATTTACATTCCAGCTCCATTAAAGTTACCGGCAACCAAACCACAGATCTCAGAGAAAGTGCACCAAACAGCTCAGTGCCTGAAGTTCTGTAATCTTTGGAAGGATGGACTCAGATATGCATCCTCCCAGCAAAAGGCAGACTAAATCCATGCTGAACTCAGCTGACCCAGGGCCAGAGCACACACCTGCTGCCTGTGACAGACCTACTGCTACAGCAATCAGCTCCAAGGGAGAGGTGACGGTGGCTGGGCAGCTCCAGGTGGAAGTGGATGAACTGCAAGGTGGTTAGGAGCACAGGTCTGCTGTCAGACCAGCACTGCAGCCTCCCAGTGAGAGCCCAGATGCTGACAACCAGTGACTCTGCAGGGTGGGGCAGCCAAGGAACCAGCAGAGAGGTTGTAGGGGGGCTCTGGAACTGGTGTTCCCTACGTTTCCAGTGTTACCTCCCGGGTGGAATACGTAACACAGGACCAAGGAGGTGCAGTCGAGCCCCTAGAGACTTGAAGTTATTAATGGCTTGCCAGGAGCCAGCTGTCTGTAGTCCCCTACACCTGATAAGACCCTCCGCAGAATACTGTATTTCACCTCTGCAGAGGTTTGCTCAGTGGAAGAGCTGGAATAGGTGGACATGGAGCCAGTTTTCTTCCAGAATGACATCCATATGAGTGTATGAAATTCAGGACAAAGGAGTGAAAATACGTAAAATGGTCTTCTTTTTATTTCACTTTCCTTTGCCTCTCCTGTATTTCACTTCTGCCATGGCTTCCCATAGATATTTGCAGGTGAAATGTATGGACATCAGTTACAGTTGTTAGAAAAACACTTTAAATTCTACTAGAATTGAATTAACTTTGCTTTAAATACGCTTACCACATGGTGTATTTTCTATTCCCTCAATGTTTTAGGCAGGCAGCCACTTGAAAGTAGTGAGGATAAAAACTGCTTGTCCAGTGCAATGCATTATAAACACCAAGCTTTCCCTGCATCTAAAATAGCCTAAAATATTAAATGCAAAATAATTTATTAGGAGAGTTGTATGAAAACAACAGCACCCATGAGATATACCAGATGAAAACCTAACTGGAGCAGTTATTAAAGTTACTGATTTTTAGCTCATTTGTATACAAATGTACTTAATTTCCAGACAATAATTTCAAAAAGTGAAAATACAGAAGGTAAAAAAAAATAAGAATGTCTACCTTGATTGTCAAGTAGTCATACAAAACAGATTAGTTAAAATAATGTTATAATTTTAATCTACCTTATATTTCTTGATGAGGGGGTCACGTGCTTTCCCAGTGTCTATGACTGAAGGTAGCATAAACTCATAGTGTTCTTTTGGTAAGGTGGAAGATAAGGACTATTTCAGTGGCTTCCCTTCTGTTCTTGGTCTCCGAATCCTGCCAGTATCCACAATTAAAGTGGATACTCTTTAACAGAAGGGAAAGGCAAGCCTGTAGCACAAAACATGTATGATTTTAACTTCAGCTGTTTTCTAGATCTGATACAGGAACAGTGCATGGCAGGGAAGTCATCAGGCCAAATAAAATAGGAAAGCACATTGGCTGGAGGCCTTCCTATTCCTCAGGACTCAGAAAGAAATGGATAGATTCTTGTGGAGGATGTGAGTTTTTATAACAGTGAAGAATGAAGCAGAACCAGGCTATCATACTAACGCCCATGAACTCACTTTCCATGGCATTGTCTATGGCAATTCACTCCTATTATTGCATTATGTAATCTGAATTGCCTTAGCACACAGAAACACACATCAGAACCAGGGTGCAGTCTGTGGAGGATGCAGTCCCTCTCAACTATCTTTGGTAACTTCCGACAGTAGGGAAAAAAAAGGATATATGCAAGGCTCTTTCTCTTCCTTGTCTTTTAATGTGCAGGGCCTTGCTTCAATGTTTAGGAGCTTTCCCTCTGAGGAGAGAAGCTCATTACAGAATGATCTCCATTTCTGTTCATTACAACAGTTTCTTGCAATCCCATTTCTTGCACATCCAACAGATATGCAGGAGCAGATCCTGCCTCCAGCTGCTTTCTGTGAATGCTTTTGGGAAGCCATTTGCCTAGAGGGCAAAGTGGATACCAAAGTATCGGAAGATTGGCAAAATAATTTAAGAGCACAGCTGGCGAGGGGAGAAGATGGACGTGGCAAACCAGAAGACTGCAGATTCAGCTTTCAATGAGATACATCTCTTGAGAAGCAGATATGAAGCTTCATTAAAATACACTCAGTATACCCTCTGCTCTCTGTTTTTGCCAATAACAAAATTCGTTCTAAGCAAAAGTGTTGCTTTGGTCTGCACCACAGATCAAGGTTGACCCTATACTTGGGAACAACCATGAAACAAGCAGTGGGGAAGTTGTTGCTGCATAATTTCAATCTGGGAAGAAGCAAATCAGCAGCAGCTATGCTGATACATCACCAGGTAATTCACATCCACCTCCACGACCCACCCAGCCCTATTCAACAAAATGCAAAAAGTGCCACTGAGAAGCAGTGGGATTGCAGTCCTGTAAGCCACTGCCATGTTTCTGTAATTTTGGAATGTATACAGACAGTATTAGGATACAGATGGAGCCAGCCATACAGGTCATCTGCTGAGTTTCTTCTGCTCTTGTCCCAATACTCTCTCCTCTGCAACCTGGGAGCCCACCTGATCCACCACCTCTCGAGCTTTATTACTCCCTTGTTACTGGCTATTATTCTCTGTAGTATTGCATGTGTTTTCTAGTTTCTGCCTGAGGGCGGTTTGTCCCCCATCCTCTGTATGGTGACAATTCATTGCTCCTTCACCATGGTGGATCCTTCCTCACTTCAGGCACATGCAGATCCCGCTCCTCCTAACACCCCATTTCTTTTTCCCTCATCAAAAGCCATCAACACATCCTGCTATTTTTTCACCTTTTTCCAGAAGAGAGGAGAGGGTGAAAAATAGTACAGGGGTGGTTTATTACAGTACAGTAATTTGGTTTCCCTCCTTCCCCGGAAAATGAAGAGCAAGCAGAGCAGGAGCTGCAGCAACAGCGGTGTAGGGAAGGG
The DNA here is from genome assembly GCA_013397075.1 of Rhabdornis inornatus. Classification (NCBI taxonomy): domain Eukaryota; kingdom Metazoa; phylum Chordata; class Aves; order Passeriformes; family Rhabdornithidae; genus Rhabdornis; species Rhabdornis inornatus. The sequence goes on from VWZS01007271.1 coordinate 7,811,564, forward strand.
AAAGGAATCACAGCTGCCTACCCAGATGCTACAGTGATATCAGGAGGTACTTTGGTAAATGTATGTAATAAACAGTTGCCACAGCAGCCAAAGGAATACACTTCTACAAAACAAAAACAAAGAGATAGCAGTGAGCTCTGAGACTGCCTGTGGCAATGGGCACCGTTATGTGGTTAATAATACCTCTGCTATGAATAAAATTAGCAGGCTGGTCTCCAGGCAGTAAAATCAAAGAACAATTAAAGAAATAAACCCTTTCAGAATTAGAGATAAGTGCTAACTTGGGCTGTAATACTGATGACTTAAATTTTCCTCAAGAAATAAAGCCCGCACTTTACAATGCATTATATTTTTTAATGTCTTTTTTTCCTCTCCCTGAAAATCTGCTGAAAATCCCCAAAATCTTCCTTTTCAATTAATCAATTAAATAATGTATTAAAACTGTCATCATCTCAATTCCTTCATCTAGATGGTGCAAAGAAGTGTCATTATTAAAATGCTGGAAGATGCTAATTGTTTTTACTAGTTATAATCTAGACCAAACCAAAAATTTTTCAGCATTAAATTTGAGGCCCAAGACAGCTAGTCTAAGTACTCTAAGTGAACTAACTCTTTACTCTAAGTAAATTACAATATATATTTACATTTTAAAAGAGTTGTTCATTTTACTTGAAATAGACTCCACAGTTAGTGAAAAAGCTTGCCTTACCATGACCTAACACTTGAATTTGGGTCTGTGCTAGATCCAGTATTTTTGGTCACCCTACAGCATAAATGGGAATTTATGTCTTACATATGTTGGAATATCAATATTATTAGATAAGTATGATTTTTGAGTAGGTATCTTTCAATAGACTTAGTTATTTATAATGGAAACAGAGGTTGAAGTGATTGGGCCACTTGTCACTCAGAAAGGCTTTGGCAAATAGAGACACATCAGATAAATCATTTACACCACTTAATTTCCACTGCAGTGACAGAATTCAGCTGAAAATTTTCTTCCAGTTCTTTCAGTGTTCTGACTGAGACCATCTTTCATAAAGGAACATTTTTTCTTTTTTTTTAAGTACTTTTAGGCAAGCAGCAAGGGAAGGAGGATATTAAGACATTTTTCTAAGTCAGGCTGCAATTCTTTCAAACTTGTTATATCCTGCTCTTATTATGTGCTTTTTATTGAAGCTGGTTACCATTTTCATGTACACTTTGCAATCAATATGTTTGTGGTATACCAGACTGGAAGAACATACAGGAAAACAGATCCCAGTGAGCTGCCAAAGGAGCAATAATGTATTATAGGGTACTGCTTGACATTGCTACTTACGCTTATTGAGACCACTGGAATTCAGTATGGTACAGCATTCTTTAATTGTCAGTCTTCTGTAGTTTTAGCAAGGTATTTCTAGAGGTTTATTTATCATCCAAAGTGAGATGAAGCTTAACTTTAGGGCTTCCTGCCTCTTTCTTTCTTGCAACAAATCTGCAGCACACCAGATCAATGTGCCCAAAGTCTGTATGAAACAAATCCTTTCTTCTTGTAATTTTTTTTTAAATTTTTTTTTTGTGATATTTTTTGAAATTTTATCTGCCCTCCTATTATGGGAGCCATTAAAAATTATTGGCTGAAGCTGTGTTGTCTTTAAAATTAGTAAGTTTGGCCCACAGTATTAATATCAAATAGATTAAGACCAAAGTAAGTATCACTTAGCTGATTTTGTTATTTTCTTCTAAATAATATTGCAAAAATTATTAAAAGTATCCTAGTACTTTAGCAGACTGGCTTATTCAAAGAGTACTTTGAGGCTTTTATTCTCCAAAGTCAGGTCCTCAGAGCATTCCTGAGATAGAAGCCATCATGAAGAGAACTGCTTCTTAATGCACAAAATAGTTATTTATATTATACTATCTACAGCAATTTATTCACTGCAAACACCATTACACAGTGTATGATCACAGCATGCTGAGTATTCACAATGAGATTTTAAAAATGGCAATTTTGTTAAGTATTCTCTGCTTTGTTCAGCTGAAGAAAATTACATGAAACCATTCACAGAAGGCTTGCCTTGCTCGGAGTGGGAAACAATCATTCGCCTCCTATTACACACCCATGGGCTCAATTCCCTTTTGCCACATATTTTGTTTCTTTTTCTTTTAAAGTAATACCAGTATCTGAAGTTCCAGCTCTTTTAAACTACCAGAAATTGACTGTATAGTTTAAAAAAGGTAAAATATTTTTCAGCCTGATTTGTCTCTATGGGAAATTATATCAAACATGATTTGTAGCCATATTTTAGTAAATGAGAAAACCACAACTACCCAGGAATGAAAAACACTACAGAAGAATAAATAGGCTGTCCTGGGACCTTCTAACATGACCTCCAATCTTGCAAGTTGCCAAGTGGTATTATTTTCATGCTACTACTAATTTGCTTTTCCTTGAGTTTTTTTTCTTGCCCAGGACTGTAATTTATTTTTCAAAATATAACTACTTTTTAATTTCATAACATTTCCCTTTGCTGACAACAGTTATAATTTACCATTATCTCTTCTCTAAGTTAATCAGAATCCATGACATGCAACAGTGGGGTGGCACTACCAGGCACTGTATTTTTAAATTTTAAATCTGATTTAAAAGGATGAGGTGACTAAGCGCAGACAGATAACACAAAACCCCAGAGCAGCTGGAAGATTTAAGAGGTGTAGTAGGGATGAAAGCATTCTTCAAAACAGCACGGACTTTTTAGTTTCTGTGGAAACCTTAGAGGCAATGCAGGAGAGAGAGGTAGACAGGACTAAAGCAGACCAGCTCAAACATAATAGAAAGACTTCTCATGAATGGGTGGAACACATTGAAAGCTTTGGATTTTAAATGCATTTGATATGTTGATTTGATCACCAGTAAAAAAATTGTGGCAAATTCTCGCTTTTTATCAGAAATGATGAAAAATGACAAAAAAGCCACACACGATGTATTAGTGATGAATGGATCAACTGAACTTCAACTAACATGTCCTTCACTTCGAGATAATGGACTGCTGATTTCATGTCAGAAATTTTTTAAAGTTGTATCCAAAAATGATCTTTACACTACTCTACTTTTAAAAATATTAGCATAAAAATATTCTACACTAGAGTCAGACATTTCAGCAACTGAGAATGATTTAGACAGGATAATTTCTAATATATGTACACCCACACTTTCTGATTATTATGATTGCTACAAGCAAGCAGAATTATTGTTCAATGTCTGCACATTCTCTGCTCCTCAGAAAGCTGGTCTTCTAGCTGGTCCACGAGTCATTGAATCTTTCCTCAACTCACAAATGATTTAGCCAATGGCCTCTAAAGAAGTTTGATTGTTCAAGACCATAATCTTTAAGAGTCCTTAGGCAGTTGAAACTTTATGCCACAAGATAATTTTGCAACTTTTTATTCTGAAGGGCCCGATTCTGAGATTTCCTTTTGTGACACTTTATAGACTTTAGTTTTACACATGAACCGCTTGTAAAACTGTTCCAAAACATTAATGGGGGGAAGTAATGAGAAGCAAATTTAAAGAACTATTTACAGTTTATCTCAAGCATATAACACAGCTTAATAATACTTGTTGAAACCCACGAGTTTCCTCCTGTCCATTTTGTAAACAGAGGAACAGGCTTAGACACAGACGCCCCCCTCATTTCAGTAGGAGATTCACACATGCTTACACGTGAAACGCTTGTTTACACAAGGAAACAACTCTTTATTATGGCACAGATTAACTAACATGATGTTAAACACATTATAAAACAAGTCATTTCCTCCTGAGTAAACAAGCCCATAAAGCCAACAGGCACAGAAAAAGGAAATTTGATTCTGAAATCCATATACTTCAAAAGCAGATTCCTTTTATTTAGTCAATTTAGTTGAGAGGCTGTCTTATTTCTCCAGATCTCTGGTAAACAGAAGAAAACACACTTTGAAATTACTGGCAAATGAACATGTTTTCACAACCTTTTCCCCTTAATTTGAAATAATTCTCTTACTTCAAATATGGAGACCAGCCACAGGTCCAAGGTGAAAGAAACCTTAAAATGTCTCAACCCTTGGTTGAGACTGATTGCACCCACTGCAGCCCACACCCTGACTTGTCAGAAGAAAGCACCACTTACATGCAATTTTCTTAGCATGCCCGAGGTATGAACTTTACACCACTTCACTGATCAACCAAAATTAATGGGGAAGTGCCAGAGTCAGACTGGGACCCACTAACGTGGCTTCTTATAAATCAACAGAATATTGTCAAGACTTTCAATGTCTCTGGGGTGAGGGGACTTACCTGGATACATGACAGGGTAAACAGAAAATTAAATATAAAGGAATTTCTTGTTTTTTCATCAGCGTCATTTTCTCCTAGGATCTTTTGGAAAAGTACTTAGGGTTAAGGTTAGGAAGAGGCTTATGTAGGAAGTCTTCTGTTCTGAAGTGGCTGGAAGCCTCTCAAAATCAGACCTGGAGTTACCAATAGTTGCTACAATAGTCCCAAAAATGGTTATGCCACAGACTTCACTATAAGAACAGGATTGTTCCAACGTGTTTTTCAGTAAAGTGGAGCTCACCTGGGACAACTGGGGCTACATTCTCCTCAGAACACACACCTTCACCATGCCACATGGATCAGAACTTCTGATGGGAAAACCGTTCTATAAATGGCTTTGTTTCATCCCTGCCTGTACTTTAAAGCAGGATTGAAAAATACCAAGTGGTTCTGAGAAGAATGATGGCAAAATCATTTTAAGAGAAGGACGCTTGTTTGTCATATAAAGGTCACAATGAAAGGGTATGGCTGGAAGGAGAAGTCCTCTGCCTCTGTTCTCAGGATGGGAAGGCAAACACCCAGTGTGCTGGTGAAAGCAGTCTTCACCTTAGAGCTGGAGCTGAGGAACTCAGAGCCCTGTAAAATTCCTCTCAAGATTTCAGGTGACATTTTTGCTGCTTTCAGGGACTCACACATCATCCACATGAGAAATGACACCTTATCTAATGAAGAATCAACATTTCTAATTAGTAAGAGGGAACCAGCATTCTAATCTGTAAGTCATAATCAATGACTCTGTCATAGAAGAATTAAACATCACATTTTTAAGGTGTTTTTTTTTATAACCACTGTGTATGTTTCCTACATCAAGATAAAATACCAACAACAGTTGAAATTGCCATTATAATTTCCTTGGCAACAACGACTTGGAATCCTTACTCAAACAGATGTTTTTTGCATGATAAAAATTACATTTGTGTTGTTTTCTTTCCCATTTTCAGTTCCAGCTCATCTCCTTCGCTCAGCTGCCGGTGATACCTGCTCTCATCATTGTTTATTTACTCATAGTATTACTGGCTGTCTGCACTAAGTGACAAACAGCTGGTCTTTGAGTCAGAGCTACCACACCACTAGGAGAACCCCACAACACTACTCTAGTCATGCAGAAATTCAGAATGCAAAAATAACATGTGGCTTAACCTATGTACACTGGAGCTCTATTACTTATCTTTATCATGTGCTACTGCTTATCTTTATTGTCCTAATCATGCTTGCTTAAATCTTGTGTATTCAAAGAAAACAGCTGGAACAAATGGCTGTGAGCTACAGAAGTGTTCATCCTGTGGTCTCTGGTACAGTCCTAGCCTAGGTGGCTCCTGTCCAAGTTGTTTGTACTTTGAGACTCTCTGCTGGTCTGCATTTAATGAATAGGTGTTTTTAACAAACCCATCTCTCAGTGGACAAACACTCCAAGTCCTAAGATTACCACTGCTGATTCCAGCCCTGCTGAGAAAGACTTAAAATTTACCACTTCACATATTAAGAGAAAAAAGTGTTCCTCTGTCAGATCATACTGAATCACAACAATGTGCATATGTATTCTTGTCACAGTTGCTGCCCTTTTACTGTTTTTGATGCCTTCAAAATAATCTTTTTTAAAATTAATGTACTCGCCAATTGTACATTCTGGAAGGGAGAGCAGCTGTTTCCTCACAACTGTATCCAGAGCCTTTTGAAGAAAATTTTGTTTATTAATAGTAATCTGTTTTTCATAGCTTCACAATTTCTTAGATAATAGGGTAAAACACAATCTTCTTTTCACGTTCTCTGCACAGTGAAGAGACAGATGCAATTGCAAGAGACTACTTATGCTAAGGGCAAAACTTAGTACTGCTTAATGTGACTTAATGACTAAAAAATGTGAATCATTTATAGATGACATCTAGTACTCTGCTAAGTTGTTATTATTATGGTCAATGAGTATTCTTCCCTGCTGGTTAGTAAAAGGGTTTGGAATTAAATCTGTTTTTATTTCACTTGTTCAAGTAGACACACTGAAAGCAACTGAGCTACCCACGTAAGTAACGCAAATGGGATTTAGTCTTTATTCCCAATCATTTTCTAAACAGAATCTCACATATAACAACATATATATCAACCTGAAACACAGAACTGAGAGAAAGGGAAAAAAACTCAGGACTGAAGAAAGGCTATTTTACAGCTACACAGACATGTAAACACCTCCAGGAACTTTGCTTAATAAGGCCAGCTACTTTCAGCTATCACTTCACCACCCGTGACAATCTTTGCATGAAAGCATTTCTTTCTCCCCCAGGCAACACTATCAAGTTAGTGCAGTTCCCTCGAAATACATAAATGCTGTATTTAAAATTAAATGTATAGCATACGGAGGACTGGAGCTGTGCTCTGGAAAGCAACCCCCTCACCCACCCAAAGGCACTCGTGTACACGAGCATACATCCCTGCAAAACGTGGTAAATGTGACTGGGAAAATGTCAGAATACAGAAATTTCCTGTAGATTTTAACTCATAGCAAGACACACTCTTCTGTAAAAGATACCAAAGGGTCCACAACTGATCTCGAATAACCTCAGAACATGATGTACACAATGAAGAAGTCAACTCAGCAGTGTTTAATACTTAGCACAGGGTTTAAAATGAGCACTCTTCCCCTCATGGAATATATTACTCAGCTTTTCCTAATGATACTGAATTGATTTACTTGTTAATTTACCAAACTAGGTGTATCCAGCCCCCAAACAGAGAAGCTGAGAGCAACACAGAACTTTCCTGGGAAAAGAAGGCTCAGTTCTGTGCACTCAAGTGTAGATCTGGGTTTCAATGATACCAGGGACAAAACTCTCACTGACTTCAATACAGTGCACAAAAGACAGCATTTACAAACCACTTATAGGAACATAAAATGTGCATGATGTTGTGCCTGCAATTTTAAAATCACCTATTTTTAATGAGTCTTGTGGAAAAATAAAGTCTTGTGTGTATAATTGTACATTCAAATTTATGTTGACCTACTTTAAATTGTTTTCAGTTTATCATGTTAGGAAAAATATTCTAAAACTGTAACCTCAGATGATCAAAAAAACCCCACCCCAAACCTTCAAAATAAACAAGCAGGGTATAGTGGTTTGGTCCCTGAAACCACCAAGCTTTGATCAAGGTTTTTTTGTTGCAGCAATATTTCAGAATCACATAAAAATATGAACCACCCTTGTTGGTTGACTTCCATGCCCATTGCTTTAGAGGGTGTCTGTGTTTGTGCAGGATGATTTAAATACAATTCTCTGACATTCAGAACTGAAAGGTGTGTTACTGTGGGAAATAAGAGAACTCATTAACTTGGGAAGTCTATTAACTTGTTTGACAAATCTAGATGTATTACATTTTTGGTGTACATTTCTTCATAAACTAATATTCCCTATTTAAAGAATATCTCTATTTTCATTTGCATTTTTACACTTACTTTCAAGTAATTTTATCATTGATAGGGATTATTGTTGGGTTCAGGACTCAAATCTTATTACAATATAAAAAATGAAACCCTTTTACATGAATAGTTTCTCTGCAGAGGCAAAAGGTCAAACGAAGTAGCACTAGACGGGAGAAAATGAATTAGTAAACTGAAGGAAAGATAATCAGTCTGGTTTCAAGGTTAACTTTCTGTTCTTTATTGCAGTGAGTTTTTTTTCTCCTTCTTTTTTGAACTTCTAAGAGCATGCCAATTCCATGTTCCAGCCTGCTGTGCTACTGTAGCAGAAACTACACAAACAGACAAAAAGTCTAAGAATCACACCACCTTACAAAACCCACCTCTGCCCCTCAGTCACTCCCTCTGAAAAAAATCTAGAGCAAAGAAATACCCTTTCTGTTGAAAATAAGGAAAATGAGGCCCTGGCAAATTGACAGGTAAAGTATATTTATCTTCCCCAAAAACACGACTGTGTGAACAAGAGGTGCTCCCAATGTGAGCAGACAGCTGCCTCTCTGTATGTGACTGTAAATTCTGTGTTTAAAATACAGAATCATAATATTTACAAATAGAAATTACACACAGCATGTCCTTCAAAATCTCTCTGCCATTGTCTATAGTTTTTTTGTGGTAAGCAACCTAGCATAAACAGTGGGTAGTAAAAGTGGTTTAAAAATAATTTTACATTTTGCAAATGAAGCAGTATTAGCAACAGCCATTGCTCTTGTGTTGAGAACTGCTGTCTTATTTAATTCCTTACTTTGACCTTTTAAACCAAATAAATACATTTTACTTCACAGATTGAGGAAAATCTGCAAATACCAACTTTTTTTTTTTTCACTTTGCAAGCTTTGGAGAGCTTATCTAAAATGTCCCTACACCTCATTGTACGAATAATTTTATGTCTGAACTTTCATGTATTTTAAAAAAATGACAGGAGAGATTTAATGTGGCAAGTGCCTCAAATAAAATTTAAATTTATGTTTCTCAACTTAGGCAAAATAGGATTCCCCAACAACATTACTTAAAAGTTTTGTATTGACATTTCTCAAAAAAATCACGTCTTTTTTCATCCCTTTTCATCTCTGTTTTCTTATTATAGCTTCAAGTATTTTTCATTTGTCAGCTATAAAACATTTTAGTTATTCATTACATATGGCCTTGGCATACTTGTTATAGTACATTTCAATACCAGAATACATTTCTCAGTTTAATACACTGCTGATGAATCAAATAAAATCCAAGTGGTTTGGGGCTTCAGCTGACACTAACTTATTACCCCTGTAATCACACAATGAGCAGAAGTGGCTCTGTACCTTTTGCTCCGTGTTCGGGATCTGCAGTGAAACTCACCTCAATATTCTTGCTCTGCGGTTTATAATTAATTCCAAATCTCAGAAAATGTACCTACATGTACATTGGACATTTTTTTCCAGGGGAGGCCGTGATATGATAGCCACCACAGATGACCAAAAATCAACATCCAAAAAATGCACATTTAAATATACATCCACAATTATTGTATCATTATTATTTCTCGCATTTTAAAGACAATAGTTTGCTTCATTAAAATATTTCACACCAGCCCTCTTCACCAGGGACCAACCCAGAACCAGAAACTCCTGACTGAGGAATGGGGGTGTGTGGTCGTTGTGACTCACACAGAAAGAGAGAGAGAGAGACAAACACACACCTGACTCCAAGCTGGTCAAACAGGAAAAAGACCTCTTTATTTCCATGACATGACTATTTATGGAAATCTAACAATGAGCATGGATTGGAAAGCGATGAAGAGACCTCTGGCTCCACTGGCTCATCACAATGTCAATCAGTGCTCTCTTCCTCCAAAGAGGAATGCAAAACAATTCTGTTTATCAGAAAGAGTGTGAAAAAGTGTAGCATGAATATGTCAACATCAGAAGGCCAAAAACTCCAGGGCAACAGGGGTGGGCAGCCATTCCCTTGCCAAATGTATTTTCAAATCCTTTCACAACCCAGGCTTAAGACACTTTGCATTCAGTCATTCAATAACGTTTCTTATACAGGCACATGGAAGCAAAAAGAGAAAGTTCAGAGCAATGACTAGTCCTTTGCTGTGGGCTTCCCACACAACGAAAAAGACCTGGACCTGAGGGGTGAAGGAATAGTTTTATAAATCTCTTTCTCTGCAGTCACATGTAGCACAGCTGGCAGTCACTGCTCTACAACAGTTAAAACTTCATAATATGTTTCTACGGGGTGATGCCAATGAAAATATTCACAGTACTATAAAGAGGAGTCATTAATTATCTTCAGGTCATTACCAAATGTTGGGACTCAGTACTAAAAATATGTATGGAGGTGAACAACAGTATTTTGTGCACATGAGGCTACTTAAGGACATAAAATGCTTACTACCCACGCTTCCAAGAAGCAGCTTACTGTTTTTGACAGCAAAGTGAAGAGTTATATTCTAGGAATTGAAATAAATTTATTTTATAGCATTATTTTTCAGCCAGTACACTACCAGAAGGCATTAATAAGGAAGGCCTATTTAGTTCTCAATTACCCAAGAATGGGGTATTTCAGAATAGCCTTAAGAGTTTAGTTTCAGATTTTCAGAGGTTATTTTTGCTTTTTGTGGTTATAGAGCATGTGTTATATACCCACAGCAGGCGCAGAATACAAGACTTGTTATCAGCTCACAGAAGCATTATAATCAAGTTTTCATCTGTTCAGCAGAAGTTCAAAACCAGGATGTCTTGTGTTGAATATCTGTACCTGCTGTACCACACGACAGTGGAAAACAATTTTTAGAGCTTAAGGTGAAGAGACCCAACCTCCTCACACAACACCTTCATGTGCTGGTGGCTGTCTCTCGTAAATTATTTTTTTTAACTATAGAAGTAGGTTCAACCTCACTGCAACACATCCTGCAGGGAGAGGAAAACGAGCAAACTGACTGTGGTACCTCTAATGAGTAGAATACTTCAGCACATATTCAGATTCACTGCTTATAAGGCATCTATTTACTTTAAGATAGGCAAGAAAAATCTCTGTCAATGGGCAGAATAAACACTATTTAGACTGAAGCCATTTGTAACATACTTTGATTGGCAATTTTCCCTCGATGACTAATATAATATCTTTCATATGAGGATTCTGCTGCTCCGTGATTTTCTGTCCCTGTATTAAGAGATACGAAAACCGATGCAAAAAATACATTCTCTTAAAAACAGAGTTTAGAATAATACATCCATTATTACAAAGATCACACTTGTTTTCTCTAACCAGATAAATGCAACCAGACCAAGAAAGTACGGTAAAATACCACCAAAAAAATCAGCATATTTGCCTCAGAACAGATGGCAATATCAAATGATATTTTATTTCATTATTTTCATTTTTAAAAGGCTTTTATATGCTCTGTTCTTCTTCCTTAAAATGGGCAGTACCTGTCCCTGGAGGGTCTGTACTGGGACCAATATGATTTGATATCTTCACCGATGACACAGACAGTGAAATTGAGAGCACCTTCAGCAGGTCTGTGCATGGCACCAAGCTGAGGGGTGCAGCTGGTATGTTTTGAGAGAAGGGAAGTCATCCAGAGGGACCTTGACAGGCAATGGTCTTAAACTGAAACAGGGTAGATATAGACTGGATATAAGGAAGAACGCTTTTTAAGAGGGTGCTGGGACCCTGGAATAGGTTGTCCAGAGAAGTTGCTGATGCCCCATTTCTGAAGTATTCAAGGTCCAGCTGGATGGGGCACTGAGCAACCTCATCTGATGGAAGATGGCCCTAGCCATGCACCTATTTGGAATAGATGATCTTCAAAGGTCCCTTTCAACCCAAATTATTCTGTGGTTCTATAAGGCTATCACGTTGTATCATATGAAAAAATACACTGGACAATCATAATACATCATACTCTATAGAGGACACACACATTTCCATGATTTAATTTTCACTAGAATAAACACCTAATTTTCTTTATGTTCCCCAGCATGTTCTTATCAGAAAATACACTCTTTCAAGAGTTTGTCAGTACCAACTCGAGCTGCTTGTAGCAGAAAGAAAAAACACCCCCCTCTTCTAACACATGCATATGTAAAAAAACCTCTCATAAATTAAAGTAATGGGACAAACATTGCCATGACACAATTCAGAGCTGCATTGGCTTACTGAGGATTAAACTTGGCTGAGGAAGATCATTAGGAAAACAGAAGGCTACAAAAATATTTTTTTTAAATCATGGAAGTGGACTGTAGAAGCTCACAATGGAGTAAAAATTAAATAGCTGAATAAAGATAATTACAGAAAACTCTGTCCCAAGATCAGCACCATCAGAATGTGATCCAATACAGAGAAACACACACTACCAGAGAAAAACAGAGTAAGATGAAAATTCTCCCAGTTCAATGCAAAAGATGTTTTCCCCTTAGAGAAAACTGCATAAAAAGCTTCCTCTCTTCAGAGGAGGCAACAGAATGGAAGGGAATGAAAAGAGGCAGGTAAAAGCTCTGCATTTCCAAACATAATTCAAGCTTAGAAAATGAAAATGTTTCATTACAAGGAAAAAGACAAATCTGATCAAAGTCAGTCAACTCGCTTATTTATATCTCAGTAAACACCTTGGGTCTGCACTTTGTCAATCTGCAGAAAGCAAAAGATTTTTCTGACCTCATAAATTGGCAAGAAATGGCTTGTGTACTGATCTATTCAGCTCAGCAGATACTTGGCACCATTTATCCTGGCTCTCACAGAACCAAGTACACCTACCATAAGGGCGATTGCTATGGAGTTTCTAAGAGTCAAGAGGAAAAAGCCTCCTTTAAGCCACTGGTATATCACAGTGGTGTCACGCTTACTCTGCTCTAACTGCCTGACACAGCTGAAGATAGCTCCACTCAACACTACAAGGGTCTCAGCCCTGGACACAGCAGAGCTGGGGTACAGCGAGGCAGGACTTCTAAACAAATGTCAGCAATGTCATGCTAAACTTTATGAGGCGATGACACCTTTTTCACTGCCTGAAAGCTTCATTCAGCTTCCCAATCATTTGGTATGCAGGTGTCACCACCAAAAAGTTGCAATATAGTGATATATTGGCATAGAAATATCTAAAGAGAACGAGTCTGAACACACAGGAGGAACTGAATTTGATCTGTTAGTTTATATTCACATTTACCTTCCTCAGGAATAGCGTACTATATGAATAGGAAATAGAGTTTATTCATTAGGCTAAATGTGATTTTACAGTATCACATTGATTCACTCGGCTAAGTATGAATGCTGGCAAAGCCTATGTATGGATTATGTACTTGGACTACACTGCAGACAGTATTTACTATTTCTTAAATTATGTTAGCTTCTTTAAAAATATGTATCTTGAGGAAACCTCTTCAAAAATTTTCATTCTAAAGTTGAAAACTGTGCAGTCTCTCCCCCATAATGGGATTGGGCCACACAAACACATTGATCCTGAAGCAAACATGTGGCTATGGAGAGAGCTTCTCCCACATATTGTTTCTAAAATCAGTACAACTATTTTGTATCTTCCATATGCATTTACCTCTTCAAAGCACATCTAACCTCAGACTCCTTTTAACTTGGTTTTCTGTGCCCTGATGTTTTCATTTAAATGAATACTAGTGTGGTCAATTGGCTCCACTACATTACTGCAGCCTCTGGAGTGAGTAGGACTGGCCACTGAGCACGTGCTGTGACAGCTACCCTTTTAAGCAAAAATAAAAGGCTGTTAGAGAAGATGCACCTGGTTTTTATTTAAGATTTCAAATTACCTCTTCAATGGTTTCTGCTTGCTGACAAGCAAACGCATGACCTAGGAATCAGCAGCTAGAATTACCTATTTGCTGAAAGTGTGTATTTGCTGACTTAATGTGTTTATCATTTATCACATACACAGAGGAGTTGACAAATACAATCTTCATGTCCTTAGTAATTTTGTGGAGGAAGAAATAACTCAGTTCATTCTTCTTCCTTATTTTATTTGTTCCTAACTATGGTACTGTGCCAAAAAACAGCTCACAGCTATTTCCCTTCTCTAACATACAAAGTCAAAGTAAATTTCCAGGTGGCAAATAAAATGCAACGTTGATTAGGAATGCAATATATTTGCAACATTTGACCTTTAAAGCACAAAAATCTTACATCTGAAACACAGTTTGTCAAACATCCACAAAGCCATATCAAATCAGGAAACACGGTTGTTAAAGCTGATTAATGATGACTTTGCAGTTTCATGATTTTTGTATATATGTGTGATAGTCCTAACTTTGTGAAAAGAACACTGCGAGGTTCTTGATTTACAAATATGTTCTACTTTGAAACTCTTATGGAATTATGTCATATATATACTGATTATGTTTAACTAAGATCTGGGATTTTACCTTCAAACTGATGAAGTGCATCAAAGAAAACAACTGAGAACTTGACACTGAAATACACTCTAAATATTTTCAGTTTCATGCTATTAATAATTGTTGTATCACAAGTCATCAAACTCTGAATTTCCTTCATACTATTTAGAAACTCACCCCCGACAAGTTCTAGAAGAATCTTAAAATTCTTCTCCCATGCTGAAACAAACTGATTTGTGGGCTCAGATATTCTCTATTGGGTATCTAACAATAACAGGCACAAAAATCCTGAAACACTGGATATGAGAAACCTTTACTTATGTACCATTCTGTGACTTAAATTCAACTCATTTCCTCATTCTGCCTAAATGTGGACTCAAATTCTATCCATATGGGGAGGAAGGCTTATTCATTCAGGCTTATGTTTCAGAGGTTACTGCAGCAGTTAGCTCTACCTAGGACTTTCTGCAAGGTTCTTGGGGAAAAAATAAAGGTGTGAAAAAGGGGAAAGCCTACAGATATGCACAAGTTCTTAAATTCTTCCCCTTGTGTTACAGGATATATATGAAATTATGGCTGTGATGGTAAAAAATAAAGCAGGCAAATTCTTCTAAAAAAGCCTATTATGCCAGCAATAGGGTGAATATTATACTCACTGAACACAGGCAAGTTGGTAATAGAGGCTCTCAGCTAACTGTATGATATTTGGAACACACTCTGGGATTCAGATTATCCTCTTAAAGGACAAAAACATTTACTTTTTGTCTCAATACCGCTTTAACAAGACTGGAAATAACTTTGTACTGATTCTAATAAAAAATAAGCTCCTTCCAAATCTAGTTTTGTATTTTGTTTACTTGAGTGCATAAAACCACTTGCCAGTAGAGGGGGCACAGCTCAACCATTTCTCCTGCTGGAAGAGGTTGTCACAATATGAAGGGGAGGACAATAGAAAGAAGAAGAAGAGGTTCTGCACATTTACATGCCTTTAGAAAGAGGAGCAGCAAGGGGAGAAGGGCTTCTGGAATGCACCAGGAAAAAGCCATACAAAAATATTCATTTCAAGCTTTTAGCATTTTAATGTAAGCCAACCAAAACCAGAAAATGTCACGAGTACCTTCAACCGATTTCAGACTGAAACATCTTCTGCTAAGTATTTTAGCTCAGCAGTGTAAATATCCTACTTATTTTCAATGCAGAAATTCTGTGTGTCAAAAAATTCCAGGAATAGACCCAAGCATCATGTAATTCAATAAGTTTCAGCATTACAGCAAAATAAGATGTTGATGTATTCTCCTTGAGAAATCATGGGCAAAACCTTAATACCATTATGTGAGTCCAATCTAGTTGAACTGGAACACTTGTATGACACTTTGGTATGTCCCCATCGGTAACAGCAAGTCCTGCTGAGGAAAATTCCCTCCCAAAAAAGAGAACACACCTGAAGGTCAGACAGGAGATGTGCTTTTATGCTGCAGAATTCCTGTCTGCCATCAAACTAACTGCAACTAGCAGAAGGGAAATCTTTGAGATTTCCAAAAATATGCCTGAAGAATGTTGACAAATATATGAGCTGTCATTGACAAGCAAGTTCAGGCTCAAACTACCAAACCAATCTCTTATTTAAGAAGTCTGGGGTTTTGAGTAACTATTTCAGACATTTTTATGTGAAGACCTCACAAATACCTTTGAGGCCAAGGTGTGGCTGCCCAGCACTTCCCAAATTAGACTCTCAGGTCATGATTCAAGAAACATCTTTAATAAGTGCTCAATTACTAATCCAAATGAATATGTGTTATTCTGAGCTTCAAAGTTGGACTCTGGAACTGGCAGCACCCAAAGCAGGAAACCCTGAGTTTGCTCCAGCCCAGTAAGTGAAGCAACACCTTGCAGAGCCTTTACAGAAGGATCCTGGTCAGGTATGAATTCTGCTGAAGCTTTGTAACACTTCAGAGAAATACCCATCTTTTCTCAGACTTCAGCTGTACAGTAGTTTAAAATAAAAGAATAATCTTCTGTGATGTCCTAGAAAGTTAAAAGGCTTTGTTACAGACCAGAGCCATTCATGTTTAAAAAGCAAAATACCCTGATGCTACATGTCAAACTACTCCTATATTTTAAAAGTGAAATAAATTCCAGTATTTCAGTTAAAGAAGCAAAGTGTGCCTGCGCTACACAGTTTTCACTTTATCCCTGTTAATGATATTCAGGGCAACCCCAAGAGGTGGTTCTTTGTACAGGCCACATATATGTGATGATTGTCAACATGATCCAAACATACTTAGAAATAATTTTGCCCATAGGAGAGGCTCTTTGCTCAGAATACACTGCACAACCAATACTCAGCTAAAGGCCTGTAAAATCAGAGGAAGAAAAAAGAGGGGGAAGAGGGGGAAGAAAGACAAAGGCAGAAGGCCCCACTTCACCCAAAAAAAGGTCACACCATTTTCTGGACTTAAAATGTATATTCATAATAAATTCTTCCAAAGTGCCAGGAGGCTAATTATATAATTAATGGAAAATCTGACATTAAATGAGTTAATTTTGTTCTCTTCAGTGTGGGTAACATCTAAATTTGAAATTTCCTCTCAAACTGTTAATTAATTTTTCTAATACAGACCATAATTCTCCCAAGTGAGGGAAACTGAAGGTAAACATGTTCTGATCCCAGGAGCTCCGCTGCCTAACAAACTTATAGGGTCAACACTAAATGGAGGATCTATTTCCTTTGTAATTAAAGCAATAGGGAGACCCATGGCCAGTTTGCTGCAAAAGCTTTCCATGGCAGTTCCTGGAAAAAGCTGGGGGTAATCTGTTCAAAGGATGTTATGGCTTTAGGGTCTCTGGTTATATTCATACCAGTCTGTACTGAAATCTGAGAGATCTGGGTCCAGTTCCCGACTGTCAGAGGCTCCTGGGTCATCAAACAGAACAGAAGAGTCAATTAATTTAATTATGTCTCATTTCCAGCTCTAACATGAAGATATAAAGCTCCTTTAAGAGGGGTGGAGGAGAGGGAGAACAATCAATTACAAAATATTTAAGAATGAGTAACTGAAATTCTTCTCTATGAACAAATAAAAAATAAACAAACAAAAAGATCACCTTTTAATTAATTAAGAGAAAAAAGATAACAGTGTGTGTATGTATGTATGTGTATATATATATGTATATCCAGCAAAATAACCCGGTTTATTGGAAAAAAACATTTTGAGTTAAAATGAAAAAAAATGAATGAATGGCAAATTTCACCCAGTTCTGCTCACTTAGGATTACTCACAAGTACAAAGATTTGAAATAAGTAAATCTGTAATTATACTGAGACTTTGTTTCACATACAGGCTGCAGTTTCCTGAATAACTTCACCTTATTTACTGCCGCTGAAAGCAGCAGTCCTGCCCTCCCTGTTGTCCATGATTGTGTGCTCCAGCTCTCTTGTTTGTGCTGGCATCAGTGCTCGGGCAGCTGCGCAGCTGGACTGAAAATTAATCTGACTACAGAAAAAAAGGGTTTTTTTAGCTAAAGCAGCTCTCTGAACCGACAAGCCGTGTGCTGCTACAGAGAGAGGCAGCAATGAATGGCTGACAGACAAAGGAGAGTGAGGGACAAACTCTTTCAGTGACCCCAGGGACTTAAATAGGCTTAAATCCATCATGAAACCACTTCCTCAGCCTTATCCCCACCAGCCAGAGGATCCTTTTCTGTCTTTGGTGGGGAACAGCATCTTTGCACAGACAGAAGGCTAAGGAGTTCCTTCCCACAGATATTGCTTGTACACACATAGGAAATGCAAAGATATTCCAGACAATTTGTCCTGGAATAAAACAAAGGCATATGACATTTACCACGGGACAGACTCTGGCCATGGCCAGTCATCACCAGAGCATTGCATGTGCTTGGTTTATGTCCCTTTTGTGATAATGCTTTTTTATTTTGCAGAAAATATACTATAACTCAATATATAGTAAGTCCCCAAATAATGTCAGGAAAATTAACAAAGTAAAAGGGATCATACATTGACTTAATGAAGAAAAAAAAAGTGGTTTTTGGCCATAAAAAATAATTTGTCCAGGGAAACATTTGAGAAATAACAATCTAAGTATTCCTACAAGGGATCCTCAGTATTAGAATTACGAAACTTGTAACATTTTCTTCTGTGTGTCTTTGAGGGAGTACTGATTTTAATACAAACATCATTATAATAGTCTCATACTTAATTCTGAAGAAGCTTACTTCCCTAAAATTCAATTTTGACAATAAATGCTTAGTCCTAGTAAAAAATTTTACTTCTCTGATTCTTCTTTGAGAACTTAAAAAAAGGTCCCTAGTGATATTAGCTGCATATTCCTTGCACATTTATAAAATATTTGCAACAGAAGTGTTGTAAAAAGTAAAGTATCATTTCACTGAATGTCAAAACATAACTCAGTAATACCCTTAACTTTAATTTTTAATGATGCAAATACCACACTGATACTTCATCCTTGTCTTGATTACATTTCTAATACTCTTTTATGAGCAGCTTAAAAACAACAGAGTAAGAACAATGTCTTTATGTGATTTAAAAGCGCCAACAACTGAAATGAATCTTCTGTGTAGTCACGCTTAAATCAATTAAATAGATCCAGATATAAGGAAAGTTCTCTAATTATACTTCAATTACTACCCAAGCTTAAAAAAAATAAAGTAAGAGAAAAAAAATGCTAGGAGTTATCAGATGCTTCATCTTCCTTGTTATTACATTGAATATGCAACTTTAAAAGACATCATATGTTAAAAGACACCAATGAGGAGTTCTTCATTTATGCCAAGTGAGTTGATAATTTTCTAATGATGAAAGTATTTCTCTGAGCAGGAACACTTAAATAGAAATGTTCACAATCTTCTTCTCCAGCTAATTAAAAGCACTTGGTCTGATTAAACATAAGTCTGAACAATGTTTTCCATCCCTATCCTTCCCCATTCCATAATAAATCAGTGCTCTTGAGTGAGCCGAGGCTCTTGCTTTAAGTACTGACCCTAAACTAATTTTATTTTTATTATTTTAAGAGTTCTTAAAAAATACTAGCTCAAGTGAAATATGAAGGCATGAAGTTCTTTGCATGAAGGCCTAACAGATGCTGCCAGCATGACACTTTACTGAATGGCCACTTCCCCAGGATGGAGCAGATACCATTTTGTGCTGAGCAGCTGCACGGGCCGTTCAGCGGCTGGAAGGGAGCGAGCTGCCTCCCTCCACAAGGTCTGTGCTCTTCCCCTGCCACCTCTCTGCTTCGTGCACTCCAGGCTAGGGCTGAGGTGAACGTGGTTGAATTAACTACCTACACTTTTCCTGTTCTCACTAAATTATTTTACCTGGTTAAATTTTTTAGTTGTAAAAAAATTAACCAAGCTGTGCCACAAAGAACAGTACTGCTATTTAAGCTATCGATAAACAGAGCTTTTGAAACAGTTTTGTTTCAGGTAATAAGTGTTTGTAAACATATCTGAGAGCTGTACTTCATTCTTCTAATATAAAAATAAAAATGTTTTTAAATATATTGTCTTAATATTTTTTTTAATGTTACCACTGTAAATATTAAAGAAACCAGAGTAAGACCCTGGTGCACCTTTTAGTACTTACAATACCATTTGCTGTTAAATTTTTAGTGCTATGAAAAACCTTTTTGTTCAAAAGCTAAGAATTATGCATGCAGTATATTTTCAAAGGAAGCCCTAGTCTGTATGAACAAAACACCACACCACCAATTTAGCTCTCTCAAAAATATATGTCTTAAGATCATAGCCTGCTAATGAAATCTTTTCTTAATTTTGCCCATGGAGTTCCCATTCACATCATGCAGCCTGAGAGATGACCAAGACATAAGAAATATGATAATTATTACTTTTCATAAAAGACAGAAAGCACAGCTGTTAAGATTACCTTCTAAAATGCCTCCAGCCATCCGAATTCAGAGTAGCACCTTAACAAGGGCGGAAGGTAACACCTCACAGTATCAGAGGCTGCGAGGGAAACACAGGGGTTTAAAGGAAAATAGCAGCTCCTCTTTCTTGAATCTGAAGCCTAAAAAGTTTGAGGTAATTGTACCACTAACAGACCATGTTTAATCTTTCAAAGTACATTTGACAGATCAAACACAGAAGCTGTAAATTACCAGTAATGTCAACAATCTGTCCATCAGTGTATCAAACCACAAACTCAGACAACACCAACTTGAAGATAGAAATCAGAGGAGACTCAGACTCTATACTTATTTGATTCTCATGTTCATGGTTAAACAGCAAAAGACAAATATGTTTGGTTTTCTCAGCAATAACAGGGATATAAAAAGAGGTATGTGCAAAAACTAGAATACTGAGTGCTGGAACAATTACATTTCCCAAACATGGCAGGTACACAGCCAGACGCAAAAGAGCATTTTGAGCTGGAACACCCACATGAAGGGAATGACTGAGGGTTATTTCAGTGCAGCTCCTGGAAAAAGAGGGAGTAGCCCAAAGGCTGATCTCACTTGTGCTCCAGTGCACTCTGCCTGGCTGATCATGACCTTGAGGGAAGAATGGGACCATGTGCAGTATGGAGGTGAGTAGTGCTGGAACACCTGGCTAAATCGTCTGTACTTCAGAGAGCATCCATTGATCTATTACTGGTATTAAAACATTGGGATGTGAGCTTAATATTTTTGAAAACTTTTATGGAACCATTTGTAAGCCTGAGAGTCTGGCCTGGTCAAAACCTGAAATTGCAATGAATTTACTCACACGTGCATTATTTTGGTACCAAGACATTTCTACTTGGAAAAGGCCTTATAAGGCTTTAATGATAACTGTAGCGGTGCAGTTATTTCCTTTGCTAAAGCAAAAAAACCCCATGAACATAAGGAACCTCTGTATCAGAATAAATGAACTACATGATGACAACTGTTCTAAATACATGTACGGATTTAATTAAAGTGATAACATTTTATAATGTAAATAACACAAAACCAATCAATGATAGCCAGCCATAATTTACGCTGTAACAAAAATAATAAAACCAGGCAGTAAAACCATGTGCTATTTCAATTACTACAACTTCTGTTTTCCCTGATGTTGAAGCACTTCATACAATTACTGCATTTTCAGTGCTCAGTGTTAAAGTCCACATAGGAGAATCAAGACCATACACCAATGTATTATTAGTCTTCCTTCTTTTTCTCTACCATGAAGTCTCTTTGTGAAACAGGATTGTCTAAAATTGTTTCTTATCAATCAGAGCCCATGGTTTGCAATCCATACATCAAACCCTGTGTAATGTTGCTACTTTGTCTAAATTTTTCACACCACACATGTGCAAAGTCTACATTACTATTTAACCAAACACCATATCCATTTTCAATGGATGGGATAACATCTTTCTTCCCAGCTTTTCTTCTTACAACAGAACAGTGCCCCGTACAACTTGAGGCTGGTTTATTACTGGATGACTGTGGATGTTTCCTGCAGCAGCAGGAGATGAGCATGTCTTTGGCATTGTAAGAATGAAGGGATATGGGTCCAGCAATGCTGAGGGTCATTACTTCTCACCCTAAATGCCTGGAGTCCACACCGAGCCTCTCAGGACTGGGTTAGATGCCTGAGGTCCCTGCCTGTGAGAGAATAGGATGCCTCAGAAAGGAATCCAGAGCAGACAGTAAGGTTGAGCTGGGAGCTGTTGAAACTAGCCAAGAAAAACACTAAGGAAAGGGTGTGCCTCAAATTCTTCTCCTTTTGCAGCTTAGGTTTTTATTTTTTTTTTAATTTTTTTTTTAATGGCCCATGAGGCAGTGCTTATGTCAGCTAGGGTTTCAGAGCCCCAAATCCACCCTAACTTGTTCAGGTACCACAATTCCTCCTTTTACAACCAAAACATAATAGGTGCTCACTTCTAAAATACTGCTGGAGGGCCAGAATACAGACAATGTGGAATTAACTCCTGCTTTAATTCCTTCTCTAGCTTGACATAGTTTAAACCTGCATTTCTCACTTCCTAGCAGAATGTTCCAACCCTATTATGCTGGGGAAAACCCAGGGGTGGGAGAGAGGAAGGGGTCACTGGCCCCCTTCTGCCTAAATTGTGCCAGTGTTGCAATGAAAGCAATTCACTTAGTTACAGCAAAAGGTAAATTACAGTAGTCTATTGCTTTTCAGACTAAAGTTTGACGTCTATTGCTTTTTATATGATATTATTCATTATTCTCATACTCCTATTCCCTTGCTGTATAACAGTCTCTTGGGATTCTTCACACTTCTATTTAAATTCCAGGGACACACTGCTAAGCAGTGACATTCAATTAGTTCTCCACTTAATAAATAAGCGTATATAATTGAATATTTTTGCAAGTATTAAACATAGAACATGTTCATTGTTAAAATTTAAAATCCTTAGTTATATGCTTGGAGCCAGAGAATGACATTGTTCACACTGAAATAAAATGAAAGGATTACAACATGGAATGCTTATGTTTAGAAATGAGTCGTTTGCAATTTCAAAAAATAGGTAATTTACAAAGTTTAAAATAAAATGCATGATTGCATTGTTCTAAGCATTGAGGGACTGAACAAAAGGCTTCCGCTTTCTTATCAGCATCAATTACAGCATGAGTGTGAATAATATGAATTGTGATTGAATCATTACTAACCGTTTTTGCATAATTTCCCACTTTCACTTCACCAATAAAACATTTTTGTAAAAGATGAAATTATATTTCTTGTAAGAGCCATAAAGAAAAACCACAGAGCTCGATCTGTGACAATTAAGAAGATACAGATGATCTCTCCATCCCTAACAATAATAGCTAATAGCAGTAACAGCACTCCTGTATTTTATTTTCTAGCCATCATCCCTTATGCAAAGGTTTTCACCTCAGTTTTCATGAAGGTAAAGTTGGGAAAAAGTTTTTCTTCTGCAGTCTCTTAATGTAGTCCTTCTTACGTTTTCAAGACAGTCAAAATCTGGGGACCAGGTTTGCCACACAAACTGGGTGCCCACAATTTGTTTGCTCTTTCGAGAAGCCATGGTAGTTGTGGAAAGAGAAGCTGGTTTGCTTTTGCCCTGTGTTACAGGGTTATACTCAGTTGCACAGAAAATTGGATAGCATCTGGTGGGAGGACAGAAATTGTGGCTCTAACGTGTGTGAGAGACATAAGCAGGCTGGGCTCTGCAGTCTGTTAATGTAGGGGATGGGGGAAGAGTGATCAATCCTGTGTTAATTATGGAGCCAGCAGATCATTCAGCAGCTAATATTTCTTTTGTCTGGAAGGTGACTTGAAACAGTGACAGCAAAGTATGATTACCATATAAACACTATACATTTTCATACCTTTTATATATAAACCTTAATTTGCACCAGGAAAAAAATGAGATTAAAAGAAACTTGCACTTGAAGCATGTGATAATCAATCATCCAGAAAAAAATGTTTGATTATATGTATTGTGTTACTTAAGTGCTCTTTGAAGGCAGATGAGATGAAACGTATGTTTAAATATGTCAAACATGCTCAAGGAATACTTTAAGCAGCTCTTGTACAATGAGATGACTTAAGGGATGGGCTCATGGCACTGTAGACTTGGGCTCTCATTTCAATGTGGAATATACTGAGCTGCTGGAATTTGGGTCACGTAAATCACTCCACCTATGCACATATGGGGACCAGGGACTATAGGACTTGCTATATTTTCAAGTGAAAATATTGTTTTTTCCAAAAGTTATTTAACACACTGAAAGAACTCACAGAATACACCAGGAAGAAATCCAACACTGTGTTTGACAAGGATTTCTCTCCATCTTTGTACAGATACCTCTCCAAGGTTCATATTTTGTGATGTTTTCTTTAGGAGTGCCTGGATTAGTAAAAAGGATTTTAGATTTTTTGTCCTCCGATTTTTATATCTTGTCATGTATCAAAGGGACTACTGATACACATAAATCACTGAACAAAATTTAATGAAGGACAATGCAGATATTTAACTGTAAACACCTGCTATACATCTTTCAAGGAATCCTGGGCAGTAGGGGGCACTGAGATTTTTCAGGTTCTTATATGTGGCAGCATCTTGATTTGAATGAAACTAAGTGAAGCATAAAGTAAAGATCTGTGAGACAAAAACCCCTGCATTATTAATGGAAGAATTTTTCCTATCACATAAAATGTGAGTGACAGGTGTAAGCCAGTAATGAAAAAGATGAATGAAAAAGAAAGTTGCATGGTTACTTAATCATCTTCCAAAAGGCATTTTATATGAAGGCTCCAAATTTATTAACACCTTGCAAGAGGATAAATAAAGCAGCCTAGGTGAATGTTCATACTTTTGGCACTCCTTGTAAATATTAACTGTGTTAAGATGAAACCAAAGCCCTGCCCAGTAACAGTGCTTGAAGATACTGAATAGTCAATTCCAACATACCAAAAGAGGAAAAAATCAATCTCTAAGAAATCTGCAGAAGAATTATATGTATTCTACAGTCCTGCTTTACCACTCCGCAAGGATAGTAGAAGGAATGCCTGACAATCAGAATAACTGCATAAACAAACCCACTAATTATCAGTCAAGTTTACAGACAAATTAGCATGGCCTTCCTAGGGAATTCAGTTGCTTCAAAGGCTCAAATCACTGGCAGATGGCTGCTCCTTTACAGACCTGTGCTACCTAACGTGCAGTTAAAATGTAACTTACTTATTCTACACCTTCCATTCAGGTGGACCTACCCTAGGAGTTGGATGGATTACCCTTGAACCTTCAGGGAGTGACATAGGGTCTTCCTGGCCAGAGTGCTGCCCCCACATATCTGGGCTCTGTGGCATTATTCAAAACAAAACAAACCCTTCCTAACCTTACCCATGTTTAGTGGTTTTGTGCAGCATTTGACTCTGAGCATTGCTTCCCTGTTATCTTACCATACTAATGTGGTTCTATGCAGACCTGCCCATCTGAATGTGGCAGAACATTTTTCATAGGCCAGGATGAATGACTGCTACAAATTGGAAAGCTTTTCATGGAGGACACCCCTTGTGGCACTGCTTCCCCTGATATCACAGCCAAGATGTGCAATTCTGTATTCAGAAGCTATGTGTGAAGATTCTTTGAGCTGTAAGGATTCACTCATTCCTTGAACTTGTGAGAGCATTTGTTTCTCTAAACCACATTTTTCCAAACAATTACTTAAGGTAGACACTTTAGCTATTGCTGTGGCCATTATTAAATCTTTGCTTGAAGATGCTGGCAAACAGCTTCACCCCACCACCAGCCCCACTAGCATGTGCAGCCAGAAATACCTAACTTCATAAAGACACCTACAACATCCATAGTCCATGAAGATCTCTCCCTCTCCATGGTGCCAAGTGTCATCACCCTCACAGGAGTTGGGATGGGGAAGGCATGGATGTGACCCTTCATCCTCCACACTGCCAAGCAGTCCATGGGAATCCAGGGAGGCACAGTACAGGGAAATGAGTTCATGTGGTCCCTTGGTCTGTTCAGCCTGGAGAAGAGGAGATTGAGGGGAGACCTCACTGCAGTTACAGCTTCCTCACAAAGGGAAGGGGAGGGGCAGGCACTGATCTCTGCTCTGTGGTGACCCGTGACAGGACCTGAGCAAATGGCATGAAGCTGTGTCAGGGGAGTTTGGATTGAATATTAGGAAAAAGTTTTTCACCAGGAGGGTGTTTGGGCACTGGAACAGGCTCCCCAGGGATGTGGTCACAGCACCAAACCTGAGAGAGTTCAAGAAGTGCATGGACAACACTCTCAGACACATGGTGTGATTCTTGGGATATTCTCGGGTGCAGGGCCAGGAGCTGGATTTAATGATGCTTGTGGGTCCATTCCTACTCAGCATATTCCATCATTCTACAAAAGGTAGTGCAAAAAGCATGCCATACATATTTCTTTTGGAATAGCCTTTGATAACCTTAAAAACAATTGCCCAAACTTCCTCATCACTGTTTTTTCATGGACACAGTACCATACCAAGATGTAATGTGGGTTTTCTTGATACCCATTTTTTCCCCATAAATTTTCAACTGTAATGCTCCATAAATACTTAAGTGCCAGCATGGAGTGGATTATTGCTAACATGTTGCAGGAAAATTGCACAGTGCTAAAGCTTGCAATAAAAATAAGCAGAACGCCCACTGTTAATACACTGTAGTTAAGTGTATTAGCTGTTTTCAAAAGCATTAACTCCCACACAAATAGCAATGCTATTTTGTCCAATATATTATTATCAGACAGTGAAAATCAGTTGGGGACTATCTAAAGCCTTTATGCCCACATGTATTAAAATAAAATTGCTTCACAAAATTAGGAAATTGTGTGGGGACAGCACTTAAGATTTTACCAGGTGTAAACAAAATAATAATAATAATAATAAATTATGAAATTATACACTACTTGTAGAAATGGCTCTTCCCTTTTCCCACCTGATATGCAGAATCACTGAAAAGAAAATATTTGTTTCCTCCACCTCTCATTTTTTATTGTATTTTCTGTCTCATCAGCTGATAAGATTTCATAGTTTTTGAGCTCTTGTACTTTCCCTTCACCAGAGTGGGAAAACCAGTATTGGATAATAATGATACACAAGAAGAAGCAATTGTTAATGATCCTAATGCGGCAGTGTAAGCTCTTCATGAATCCACTGATTATCCTTTTGTTTCTACTTCCTGTTCACCTGTCTCAGCAGTGACATCATGAAAATAATAATAATTTGCACCCAGATTCTCAAAGTGGTTTGCAAATATTAATTAATTGCAAACATAATTATGCCTCTGAGACAGATTTTATGTTCCTATTGTGCTCTGGAGACTCACGTGCCTCTTTCCTTGAAGCATATTTCTTCTCCTTACAGGGCTATTCAAACCCCCCTTAAATTAAGGGGAGAAAAAAGAGAAACAAAATATTGGGCAGTAGAGGGGAGGGAGAGAAGAGGGTAGTGGGGGAGGGAGAGAGAAAAGAGGAAAGAGAGATGAAACAAAGCCCTCATATTTTACTCTGTGCTCTACCTACCTGAATCAGGAAAAATTCTGTATTTTCATGGCATTTTCTGTTAGCAGTAATATTAAAGATAACTATATTTTGTCCTGAAGTACTGCTATGTGGCAAAAAATAAAAATATTACTAAAATGCCAAAAAACTGTGTTTCAATTTTACACATTCTTAGATGACAACAATGATCTGGCACCCAGCAAGCACTGCTTCACACATGGCTGTGGGTTTGGGTTTGCGATGAGCTGCAGGGGTGCACTGTCACACCATTGGGGTGCTGTCACAGAACAGCTGTAAACTCTGTTGCCACATCCCCTTTCTGGGGTCTTACTGTCACAAGCTCACATCACAAGTTCTCAACAACAACAGAAAAACATTTGACAATGCACTTTTTAGGGAAGCTACTGACACATTTTCTCCCTTTTTTGGAAGCTTACTTTGGTATAAAGCTAGGATGTGTTCCTCTTGGAACAAATATTAGAAGAAATGCTTTTTTCACACCCCCTTTCACTATAGTGGTCCTGTTTCTTTCTCAGAAAATCACTCACCATTCTGAGGGATAAAAATATGGAAAATACTGTGGGTTACCTTTTACCTCAGTTCAACATCATAGATAGTCAGTCAGGTAATTCTTCCCTGCAAGCACTATTCCTTTGACTTCAAAAAATATAGAAGAATTACGTCAGTCCTAAAAAAGCTGCCATTTAAGCAGCTCATCCCCTTAGAATAAGAGCAAGTAGAAGAACAGGCCAATTAGAGCCAATGAAACAAATAGCTTCAAAACTCTGACTGTCACCAAATTATCTATTTGCCCTAATGGAAATACACATGCTTCCATAACACAGATGCTTTACCTAAGGAACAAAAATACTATGCAGTTCTCCAAATGCCTTACCAAAATCAAATGTTTCTCCTGTAAGCAGCACACGGGCTGGTGAAGAGCAACACAACAAACAGAGCTCAAGTGATGTTCAGGACATAGCAGGAGTGCATGGGATGATAAGTTTAAGATATTTTCTTTAAAATTCAAGTAATTAAAAGTGTTTGAAATCACCTGTCCTGACTACCAGAATGCAAACACATGAACATCCTTTGAAAAACACAATCTTACTTTCTCTTTTCTTTATCCAGCAGCATTAAAGTACACTGCATAGAGGTCAAAAAGATTTACAAATAATGTATTAAATTAATTCTACCAAAAAGTACACTCTAAAATGAGTATCTGACTTTGAAAATGAAAGCAACATCTTGGAAATTTTGGTCAAATTTAGCAATTTGGTTTACTCATTTTGTTTCTGAGAAGAGTAATTGAGCAGATGACACTGGTTTTGTTCTTCCTAGTATTTCTACATTATGGAATACAAAACTATGGATGTTTAAGAGGAAGTTTCCTCTTCCATATAAGAGGAAATAGCTGAGGGCATTGAAGGAGTCAGTAAAGTAAGAAGATAAAAGAAGTTGGAGCTTTTTTACCCAATCATCCCGCATATCTTCAAACCCATTTTTAAAATAAAAAACAATCTACAGACTTATAAATCAGAATGCAATTCTAAGAAATTGAAAGCCTGAGATTTGAAGCTGTAGGAGAACTGCAGAAAGGGAACTGTAATATGCTGGCAATGATCTTTGGAGCAGCAGATGGCAGGAGAAACTCTGTCTCTTACCTTTACTCACCATATGCCATTTGACTGATTAAACTGTATTTCTGTAGCAAAAAATATTATAAAACAACACGCATAACTATAGCTCTTTAGTACACATCATCACACTCCTTTTTTTTGGTGTTGTGGTAATCTATCTGCAAACTTCATGCATTTTTGTCCGGGTTTCCTCCTCCTTGCATGCAGTTACTTTATGTTTCTGCATCCCTACAAAATAACACACACCCTGATGCCTTAAGTTTTTAGCTTTTATATTTTTTCAAATCCGGCACTGCATTAGTGTATAACTCTGAACTCCATATAGCGTGTGAGTTAACTGTCTTCACATTTTGGTCAGATGTAACAATCCTTCCAGATGTGAGAACCAAGGACACCCTTTTGCCTCAGGCCCTGACAAATATAAACAAAAGTGAGTCGGGGGTGGGTGGAGCAAACTGGGGAATATGACTTCATTACCTGACACTGTAATTGGACAATTAACCCCTGATATGCAGATAGACCAAACTTAATTCTGTTTGAAAAACTCGTGAACAGCATCCACCTTGGGTGTAGCCTCTGCTAGGCTCTTGCACTGCCCAAGGTGTCTCTATTGAAGGCCTTCAATAAATACCTACTTTACTCTCTTAACTCTGTCTAGCCTCTGCTGCAGGTAGCCACTCCAAGGCTGTTAAATCACCCCAAACTGTTAAAGCTGGGATCTTCCTATCTGGCTGAGTAAAATCAGCTGATATGAGAAGAGGAGGGAAGACCTCAGGACTGGGGCATTAAAAAGGTTTTGGTAATTCAACAGGTGGCAAATTCTCTCTCAGCAAGAACTGATAGTGACAGAAAGTGCACCTTCTTTTGAGAACGAGCCTCTTCTATTTTGCTTGTTTTTATCACCACAGTGACCGGTCAGGTGAGCGCCAGATCAGCTTTTCATGCACCTTGCACATTCTTATGGCTTTTCCTTCTCATCAGTACCCCGCTCTTCCTGCCCCAGCCATCCAGGACACCACAGCACACGTCTGTAAGACAGGAGCTGTTGAGAGTCAGGAGAGAAGTGGGCATGTGTCACTGCTTTGTGTTAACACTGCTGGTGACGTGCTCTAACTTGCCTCAATCAACATGCAGTCATTCATTTACCCAAACTCTGCCGAGCCTTACAGGGAGTCCAGCGCAGACCTGTGGCTGCTGATTTTAAGCTTGGCCCTGGCACATGGGCTGGGCAAAGTGTCCCCTCTGGAGTTCTCCCTGGTAGGCCTTTTATCCATAAAAATGGCAATACGCTGTAAGAAAACTGTGAAAGCCCTGTAGACTGGAGCTGAAGTTCAATGTGCTTTACTCTGATCTGATTTTCTCATTTTCCTGAGTGAGGCAAGGATCATTCCACCCTGCTGATGGAGTCTCCACTGGTGCCAGGTACAGCCTGGAGTCAACTGGGCCAGGCTTGGGAGGTACCAGTGAATGTGGGAAGACTCAGTGAAAACTAGAGCCCATCAGGACTAATGCAGTTTAAGGAAGGCAGCAGAGCCACAAGGAGTGTGAGAGAGTGAATCAGCTATTCATATAGCTGATTTTATTTAAACCAGGCAAAACCTCTCTCTGAAATAAGTGAGCTAAGACCTCTATGCAAATGACAGAATCAGCAAACTGGGAATGACTAGTTCCAATGATTGCACAGCTAGAGAACTCCTCAGTCTGACTTCAGTGTGGATTTACCATCTGCATCAGTTGACAACTGTAGCCCATTGTTAAAAGCTGTTTCTAACAGCTTTGGGCCATTATTCTTTATCTTGGTATCTTCCCAGACTGGGAATAATTCCTTCCTTTACCTACACAGTTACTCTGTAAGTATTTATAGATGATAATTAGGTCCCTTCCTTCCATCCTACTGAGTTTCCTCTAGGCTGCAGGACTGACTTACCGCTTGGTATATTATCCTATCCTTCAAGCCTACTTCTACTTGGGAAAAAAAACCAGCTTCATATATATGGACAATTGGAACCATTTCTGATATTGCTGGATTATTTATAAACAACAGAAAATAAAGTCTAAAAAGAGAAAGGGACGTGAAGTAGTTATTTTTCCACATTCAAAAGATTTTCTTGATGGGATCTGTGCATATTCATTAGATAGGCTGAGATTTTTGTTAGTTAACACCAGTAAAAATACACAAAAGAAAAAATAATAGAAGTTTTAACAACATTCAACAATGAACCCAGTGAACCTTCTGCTAGTTATTAGATCAGTTATGGACGTTTTAAAAACAAATTCCAAATTACTTAAGACGTACAATTGAAATGGTGAATCATAATGTCTTGCTAAAATGTCTGCAAGGATACAGATAACTTCAACTACACACAGATCTTGTTTCTTTATTCTAATGTTATTGATTCTCCTTCCTCTATGACTACAAGTAATCAACCATATTCTTATTTTACCTAGCTCTGGATTTAAAGTGGGGCATTGTCCTTGAAAATTACAATGCCAAAATATGGCCTAAAGTATCCTGATTAAAGTAGTATTTCCAGTACTAACATTTTATGGTTTTTTTTACGGATTTGGAATCTGTAAAAAACAAAACTTCGACACCATACATAAAGCTAACCAAAATTTGAAAGAGGCGAACTAATCTGAAACAGACACTTAAAAGCTGGATTCAAATTTCCCCGGTACACAGAAATGAACACAAAGTAGCAAAGCTGATTAGACTGTCCCTATGAAAAGTTCCCCATTTTTATTTAACACTGCCAATTTTCAGGCTATTCATAAACTATTTTTACCCTCCCTATTCCAACAAATGAAATTAGACCTCTTTTCATGCTGACTGTCTACCAGTTAATTTGTTGATAAATTATTATTATCTTTCTTCAAAAGTAGAAAACATTATTTTATATGCACACATGTGGTAATGATATTACTGGGTCTAGACAAATAAAATGAAAGTTAGACAAGATATGCTAGTGAACTGAGTTCTATATTTACAAATAATATTAAACAAAAACTGAGAAAAGTGGTATTTTGTTACAGTTTAAAAACCCCCAAAATGCTACTAAAATGTTTTATTCAACCCTTTGGACAGGGAAGTAGGGTTTCTTGCAATCTCTA
The DNA here is from genome assembly GCA_013397075.1 of Rhabdornis inornatus. NCBI lineage: Eukaryota > Metazoa > Chordata > Aves > Passeriformes > Rhabdornithidae > Rhabdornis > Rhabdornis inornatus. Next base: position 7,843,485 of record VWZS01007271.1, read on the forward strand.
GTGATACAATAAAATAGTATCAAATTAAACTAAAGCAACAAACCCATTCTAACTGAATGAAGGAATAAATAATGAAAAATCTGTTTTGTTATAAAACCATGGGAAAAACCCTTATAATCTTTTTTCCTTAGATCTAACAAATACAACATATGCTTTCAGGTTTGTTTCTCTGTCTATGTGCGATATGAGGTTATTTCAGTGAGACTTACCCTGGACAAATCACAGACAGATTCCCAATCCACTTAAACTATTAACTCCACGGATTACATGTGTTAAGTGAAAAAAACAAAACAAAACTGAGCCCTTCTGCACATATATATAGTGTTACTTTTAAAAGCCTCACACAGTTTTCTATCAAGTGGGAGAAGGATAAGTCTCAGAGAACATTAGTTTTGGATATAAGGTCTTTATCCCATGTAACAAATATGTAAGAGTAAGGCAATATTATATGTATTTTCCTTTCTAAAAATTATCAACAGTTTGTTTCTATACCTCTTGTAAATCAACCAACTATCCAACTAAGACCTTCCTTTCAGCTATCAAAGTTTGGAATCTTTATCTATTAGTTTCTGATGACCTGTACAATGTTTAATTGATTTCATTATTTTATACATACATACTGTATATGGCTGTAACGTTATCTACACTGTAAGTCTACTTAATCTATATGACTTATTTGTGAATTCAAAAGAAATTGTATTATATTCAATGTAATTATAGTGCAAATTGGTAATCTGATAACAAATTTATATAACATTCTAACTGCACTGAAGTCAGGTAAATACTACTTAATTACTCCTGTGACAGTGAAAACAGTGTGAAGACTCATCCAATGTAAGTCTGTTCACACCAGGTTCAAGTAAGTCACCTGAATAAAGCCCATGTCTTAGGATTTGCAAAGGCAACAAGGATTTTATCATAATATTTAGAATTAAACTGATTATCATTAGAAATCTCCCCAAATCCTTCCAGCTAGTTACATGAGACTGTTGTTAGGTTGTCTTTCCTCCGTGAAGGACCACAATAACTTGTTATTGGGCTTTTTTCACAGTTCAGAAAAATCTACAGTGCTTCAGTTAGTTTACTTTGCTTGTATTATTTTAAATGAAACGCTGCCTTGGGCTAAGAAACTTCTGTTCATGGCAATGCAAGGCTACAAAAATTAGTCCAGATAGCAGAAACCAGATTAAGCCTGTGTTAATCTAAATACCAGACCCCAGACTTCCACCATCACACATTTCTTTATGTATTTATCCCAATGAAAACAAATAATTATCTTTACCAATCATCTCCATTTTTCCTGAATTACACTCAGTGTAATCAACCCAAACTCGTTACTCACACAAATCCTCCGAGAACAATGCTCACTGTCACTTCAAGTACAACAGAAACAGTATTATTTATTTTTATTTATTATTTATTATTGTTTATTATTATTTAAATAATAAGTGTTATTTATTTATGTGTCCTGAACTGCGCTATAACCACCAGCAAAGCACAGAGAATGTTGTTAAGAATTTTGTATCAGAGTGGAGACCAGCTATGAGGGCAGAAAGTGGAGCTATGTAAAATTAACATTCCTAAACCCAAAATACTGATTTGTAATAAACTGTGTATGTTTTATATAAACTTCATGGGAGATTTTCATATAAGCTTTTATGTATAGATCTACTGCTTCTCATTATTATATTAATATGGAATGATAATTACTGGAAACCAAGTAATTAAAAACTGTGCCTGAAAAATGCCTTATTTGCATCTAATTTTTATCCTTTCTCAGTCTATTTGTAAAACATTTTTTCCTGGCTTATATCCTTTATTTGTCCCCAAAATATCTTAATATAATCTAGGACTAAACAAACAAACAAGAGAAAACTACATGGAAAAGAAAAAAAAGAGGTTTAAAAAAATTTAGACTCATCATCAGCTAAGATCTGGGAAATTTCAATCACTCAACAAACATTTGCAGCAAGAAGCCCATTGCTTAAGTTTGACTGAAGGCTACTCTTTTCTATCAACCACTTGATCTAGATCTCTTTCATCATTGCTGGCCTGAGTAAAGAATCATTCCAGGAGTGAAATTATTTTTACATGAAACAAAATTGTCCTCAATATTTAAGTTATATAGTATCATTTTCTTAAACGAATCAGCTTTACTTTCTTCCTTCAACTAGTCTAACATAAAAAAACCCCACTTCTTCCTGCATGAAGATAATGTCTTTATGCAGCACTATGGACATCAGACCAAATGAAATATTCTGCTTCCTGATGATTATCTCTCCCTAAAAGATTAGATTGTTTATTTGTACCTTCTATGATATCCTGCATTTTTTCTCCTAAATACTTTAAGATACCCTAAAAAAGAAATAATTTAAAATTATTGTGTTTATTTTCATTTGTGGCATAAATATACAACTATTTTAGAGGTAGGTATTTAAATTTCCTTTTAGGCTATTTCAGTGGTATTATAAAAATAAAAAGCAGCTGACTTCTGTATTACTGTAATTGTGCTTAATTTCTTGTAATGCCAAGTTGCCAAATTGGTTGTGGTTAGTCTGAACTAGTGACACTTTCCTTCTGATGACTCTGTACTAGAATTTGTTACTAAATGTTTGTATTTTTCTCCTTTTGTCATTCTTAATTTAAGTGAAAAGATAACAATTGTAATTAAATTGATCATGGTGTCTTCCATATGTGTGTATTGGTATGCTAATAAGTTTTACATCTACCCATATAAGCACGAGGAGAACTACTTTAATTTCTTTAGTGATCAGAAGTGATAAAAATGTGTTGTAATCAATCTCAAAAATCAAACATACCATTAAAGGTAAATTTTCCTAACAGAACATTAGGTTACATGAAGCCCTGTTTTTGCAAGTATATGGTTTATTAGCTCATGATATCAAGGCCTGGACAATACAGATATTGTAAAATGAAGTTCTGTCTCTAGACAGGTGTTAACTCTTTAATCTCACTGGTATCTTGCTAAGTGTCTTTTAACAATTAAAGTAGCATTTGCAAAGTAATACCAACTATTGATTTGAATAGGACCCAATCTGGCACTTTGAGACATTAACACAGTCACTATAATTATACAATTTTATGTTTGCTTTTAAAAATTAGGATAAGCTTGTTTTTCACTAGAGTGGGGCATAAATGATCCAGCACTCAAAGAAAGCCTTTCTTAGTGCATCATTCAGTACTGAAGTGTGCACGGGTAGGGTACCCTGGGTAGGTCCCTGATTGCATCCCCACCTGACACGGCCAAAGAACTCAAATGATAACTAACAAGGATGAGTATTTAATCCATGGAACACTGGGCTAAAACATACTCTTTTTCCTCAAATGGCAGCTGTACTATTGAAAATACTAAATCAGCATAAAGATTGAAAGATGTCAGAACTACTGGTGGCTAAAACTGAAGCCATATGAGCTTTTATTTTGTTTGCACTTAATTGGGCAATAATTTTGAAGATTTCATTTTATTAAGTATCTTGGGAAATTGTCTTTATCTTTCTCTGTGATTATGGGAATATAATCAAACATAGTAAAAAAATAAATCTAAGAAATTTAATTTTTTTCCTGCAATAGCTAACTGCAGCACCTGAAATACTTCTGGTGTGAGAAACCAAAGCAGTCACTGTTCACAGAAAGAAACACAGAGCTCTAGCTATACATTTCTTATGGCATTTAGCACTTCTTGGTAAATGCATTCAATTAAATGGGTCAGAAATGCAGAGCTCAGTATCAATTTATTCTCTTTAAAAATTATTTATTTCAACTATTCTCTATATACTTCCTGGTTGCTCCTGGAAGCATGGCATCTTTACTTTCCTGATACCTAGAAACTTCTTTACATGATGATCCTTGTAAAATTAAACAGCTGATTTTCCAGCAAAAAGAACACTTATTAAATAAAATTGCTTGAAATACCAGTGTGCCAGAAACTTAAAACTCTGTTTTGTGAAATTTAGATACTTCATATCCTACTGATGAAGCCAGTAGTTTCCTGAAGTTTTTAGCAGTAGTTGCAATTGAAGCAGAGCTTGCAGAGCAAAGTTTTCAGGCTACTGAAGCAATAGAGCTCTTTCGTGCAGATTTTTTAAGATATTCAGGCATTGATGGCCAAGGTAATTTCAGTAACATTCTGTTAAACATATTCTGTTTTCAAAAATGACACATGCAGTAGTGAAAAAAACGTAAAAAAAAGACACAAGCCCAACCTTACTGAACACTACAAACCCTTGCTGCTAAAATACTGTGTAAAAAATTAGCAAGGCTAAAAAACAGCATGACTACAGATTTTTAAAATGTGACATCTTACTTCAGAGAAGGGATTACAGTATCTGAACTGCAGAGTTCATTGTATGGCTTAAGAAATTGTGTAGCCACAACAAGGAACCAGACAAACAACTCCATAAAATAAAACTCATGCATGCATAGACATGGAAGTGAGTAACTGTGTTAAAGATGCCTATATTTAATGCCTATGTCTCCCAGTCTCCTTGATAATTTCTTTTTTATTGCTTTTAAATTTTTTCCAATATGTCTTAATGAATATAGGTGTTATGGAAGTCATAATTGCTATCTGCTTATGTATTTTTCCTTCTCACTGTAGGCAAGCACATAAAGCTACAGAGATGGGTGTCTTTGTAGCCCTTGGGAATCCTAGATCCTCTCAGCTTCCAAAATCTGCGCTGCTGAGAATGTTTTTTTCTCAAGCATCCAACTAAGTAGGGTTGACTGACATCTTCACAATTCTAACTCCAAATATTTATATGACGTATATCCTCTTGCTAACACCAACTTATCACAGGGTAGTCAAATAGGTTTAGTACCTCATCTGTCCAGTAACTAGAGCTAAACAGACTGATCTCACCAAATCCATGAGAGCTGCTTACTACTTTTCATAGAGCAGTGACAAGAGGCCCAAATCAAAGACCAAGGTTCCTTTAGGTAATACAGTCATTGCGTTTCATGAAAACATGGTCCCAGTCCAAAAACGTAACAGTATTTTTCTAAACAAACGAGTAGTGAATCATACTAATATGAATAAATCTCCATGTAAATGAACCCAAAGAATCCAGTGCACTTATAGGCAAATGGAATTTCAAGGAAGAAAGGATTACAGAAACTGTATCAAAAGCATTTTAAGCACTGCTTTATACATGTCCATTAAACTGATGAAGGCAACACATGATGAAGTTACAGGATTGCTCTGTCAATCTTCGAAGGATCTTACCCACTACACATATGATCCACAGAGGAAATACCATGATACACATATCAAAGGAACTAGTTTTTCCTGTCCATATAGTATTTCTCATAAACCGTAGTTACTCTTGTGCCTCTAAGGCTCCCATTATGGTAATTTCTTCCCTTCGGTAAAGGGGCAACAGGTCCTGGCAAACAGATGAAACATTACACTGCTACTTTAATTGAAACTATCACTTCTGATACACCTATAATTTCCTCTTCCCAATATATAACTGAAATTCAGGATCACAGGCATGGACCTATTTCTCAATATTTGAAGAAGAGGAATTTTGTGGTTTCCCTTGACCACGTGGTGGAATTTGATTAGGCATGAACAGCTATCCCAAATTGTATTTTTTGAGTCCATGAAACTATGAAAGTATTTCTCAGCCTGCTTAATGAAACAACTATTAACAAGCAAAAGAAGATAGCTGTTATGACACCACTGTGATTGGAAAAATTACTAAGTCAAAACAGTAGTTTCTCTCATGAGTTTTACTCTCAGAATGAGTTCACAATCAATTGAGTTTTGCAGCAAGACTACGATCGTTTTACCACACTTTATTCACTGGCACTGCAGCATCAGCACAGGCATGAGAGACCATGAGCACAACTATTATCACCTCACATTTTAACAAGTAGGTGGCAACCATCCCCCAATGTCTTTGAACTAAACAACTTGAAGATGAGATTAAAGTGTTATCTTCTCTGCTACATTCCACAGAAACATTTCAGATGAAATGAGAATCTCCACAGGAAATGCGTAGTAAATATAAGAACTGTTTATAAACTGACTACACTATTTCCTAAAAAAGTCAAAGTTGGCCATTCTGAATTTTAGAATATTGGTTTTTATACATTTACAAACAATACTCATGCCTCATCCCTTTCCTGCCTTTCCAAACTTTATTTTATTAGGCTATCTTCAGTTGTTTTTCTCTTGGCCATCGAAACAGAGTGGTAGCATAAACCTGGCAAATATTCAGGCTGCATAGGTAAGCTTTTAAAGCTTGAGTTCTATAAATAACTTTTGTAAGTTATAATAACTGAATTTTTATAAATGACATAGGAACATCCAATGTAAGGAAAAATGACAACACAAAAAATGGCAGATAAATGCCACATTTATTTTTTACACAAGAATTAACTCGCAGATCGGTTTTTCAGAGATCAAGGAAGTCTGATGTTTTACAACCCTAAAAAAGTAGATGCACAGAGAAGAAGGGAAACATGATTCATCTGATACTCTTAATTTGCCTTTTTTCATTCATCTTTCAATGCAAAGCATGTCCTCCCAGTATGCCTGTTTATTTGCTTTCTAAATATGCAGGATTAGATATCCAGAATAAGTGCCCTTAAATGTTTGAAATAATACTGTGATAGAGAAGGACTGACCAAATTTACAAATCTGAATTGTTTTCACTCAGCTTTTTACTGTGTGATAACATCTACAGATTGACTTGGAAATCCACCATGACAGATGCTATGCACATAAGTAAGATGAATTACTTCATCTTCCAGGGTTTATGGTTCATTTTGAAGTTAACGGTTGGTCTTTCTGGTCCTTATGAAAAAAGTCGAAGCTCAAATGAAATAGGCATTAAAGTTTCAAAGAGCTATGAAAGTGAAACCATTCCTCCTTAATATTTACTGTCATTGCTCTATTATTTAAATCTTTGTTTATTACTTGATTGGGCTTTTAAGGCTTTACTGATTCTCTCAGGTTTAAGAACTACACACATTTTCTCCCAACAGTTTGGGCTCAAAGCGTTATGTTCCACCTGTCCATATGAATATTACATATCCATATGTGATTTTCTTTCCTTCACTTCTGTTTCACTCTATCCCTTGGGGCAGATAATCTTAAATAAATCTGAATAGAAAACTGAGAATGAATAATACTACTTCTCTTGAGTAGGGTACACCTTCCTTTAAAAAAAGCAAAACAAACCGCCCCCCAATATTTTTCTCCTGTCGCTGTACAGTGCAGTTTGGACAAGGTCACCCTGGGGTTTCTCCCTCTGCAAAGTGACAGCTATAAGGTAATGACAAAGCATAAGGAAAACTTCAATAAAGCAGCCATCCAGCTTTCTGGATTTTAGATGATCTATCTACCCTGGCAGGATGGATTTTCCTCTTTTCGGCAGTAGCACCAATCTAAACCAAGTATATGAGGCATATATCTGAATATGAAAAGGGCAATTTCTGTATATAGTCATAAAAAAAATATTAGCCAAATGCCTGTAAAAGCAGCAAGTGAGCTTGGTGTATTTAAAGATGATATAATATCTGCAGTTTATAGCATCCTATAATCCAGTTCTTAAACTATGAAATATTTAGTCTTCTAATAAGATCTCAAGGCCATAGTTATCTATTAATTAATCCATTTTAATATCTTGATTTGTGAGATAAGGAAAAAACCCCATTGCTTGCTTGTGTCATCTGATACCACAAGCTTAATTAAAGCTGTTTAAAAATAAAATCCATTAGAGGCCATGAAAGTGCCAGGTGTACAAGTCATTATCTCAGGAGAGAAAAACACATTTCACTGGCCATAAAAGCTTAATTTTTCTAATACCAGCACCAATAAACCTTTCAGTTAATCTGAAAATGCAGAGTGCTTGTAAAAGGTAAGCACAATGAAAGTATTATCTTGGACAATGTTTCTTCTAATGCACAAAAATGTTCAAAAATGAACTGCAAGGGACCTCCCAGCACTGACTGAGCATAAACAACCGGAGGATGTGGTGTCTGCTGCGTGCATCTGTACATTGTGAGGAGTCAGTTTAAATAACCCACCCATTTATCAGTTCTTCCAGAACAATCTTACACACTTAACATGTAATAAGGGGAAAAACAGCAGTATACCAGCCTTTTCTGTAAAAAGCAACTTGGGATACACTGTGAAGAATGATGGCAAGAACTCAAAGTCTGTCAGTATAGGCAATAAGTCTAAAGCAATTACTACCTGCTACGGAAACACTCTATTGATTTGGCCACTTAAGTTTGATAAATGGGTATCATATAGCAGAAACCATAAGAAGGAAGAAGCTCATAATCCTGGCACTGAATCTTAATTTATTTTAAGAATGTCAAAGTCAATATTTAAAAAAAACCAAAGCCTTGGTATTTGTGATAATGCAGGCTGCTTTCAAATGACACCCTCTTCCCCCCATCATGGCAAAATGTCACAAGCATTAATGTTTCATTATAAACTGTTTTTTCCATCAGAAAAGTTGCAATATACACCACACAATTGTCTGCAATCTGGAAAACAAGAATAATACTTATTGTACTTATCAATTAGGATAGTTTTAGAATCTTTCATATCATCTGCTGGCAACAGCCGCATCCATGTGCCATTAGTATTTTCACATCATCAGTTTACTTCTCCCTCTGTGATTTATTATATAGGATTCAGACGGCTGAAGGATTGCACCACAGAAATGATAAAGAAAATGCTCTGTATGTAGTAGAAACTTGTTTCAAACTTTAACAGCCTATTGAAATACTTTGCCTTATTGGTTTAACTAGTTAATACCTGTAAAAACCATTCTAAAATGCATATACTCAAATCACTATTGGATACAGTTTCATTTAAAGAATTTCTGCAAATTCTATTGAGAACTTTTAGGACAGTAGTATGTAAAACCAGAATAAAGAATTCCTAAGCCTTTATGAGAAAAAGAGAATTATTCCCCCAAAAGGCACTAGACAGTTTCTAGATCATCAGCAGACAAGCTTGGGATGGAAATTATGAGAAAATGCACTGGAACAGAACATCTGAATGAATTGGCCAAGTGTATGGGTCCTATGTCTGAGCAAACTTCTGGTTCAGTTTTTAATTTAACAACATCCTAGAATTTCCACCAAAGGTTTTGCATTCACATGATGGCCCTGACTGAGGAATATATATTCATGATTTAAATAGGTGGTTCCAATACTTTCATTACCAAGCTGAAAGGTGATTCCTGATAAAGCCACAGAATTCCTAGAAGACTGGTGGAAAGTGAAATGTTCAGAAGAATTTGCAGTCAACAGGGCTTGTCCATAAGGTGTAGTGACAGTTAGAGAGGAACCCAAAGCTCATGAAAACCTAACAGCAATCAGTAAGCATTTTTAGCATAGTGCAGTGCATTTACAACAGATACTGGAAAATCTGAAGAGCTGTAAGGAAAAGAAACATAGAGTCAAGGCCTGGGAAATTGTGAAAGAGAAGCTGCTGAATACTGGACTCAAAAGGTAACTTATCTGGCAGATCAAAGTGCAATATGTATGTGAAAGCTAAAGCCAGATGAATTGAAACCAGAAATAAACCACAAATTTTTAGTAGTGGAGTGATAATTCACTGGAATAAGTTCCCAGAGGAAGTGGCAGATTTTTTAATGTCTTCCAGTCATGAAAAGATCTCTTTCTGGAGGACCAAGCATGAGATCAATCCTGTGGTAGTGGTAAATGGTAGAAATGAGGGGCTGTGATAAACAGGAGGTATGAATCTAAAAATGTGCAAACCAGAGAGCAACAGCATAAGACTCTTTTGTATCCTTTCATTTCATAGTTACAATTTAAGGTATTGACCCCATTTTCCTCTTGAGAGAAATGGATCTGTAGAACAGGCTCAAAAAAAGAAAATGGAGTTTGGCTCTAAAATTGGTAACTAAATCTTCTAAAAGTGACAACCCAGATTCTGTGTTCTGACTGAGAATGTAATCTACAAACAATTGTAAAGTTTGATAAAACAGAAGGAGATATGAAACTTAGGGCCTGATATTTTTAGGTACCTTGAAACAAACTCAGGGGATTTTAAGACCTATTATTAATGCAGTGAAACTATTGTATGCAGCATTTACACTTGCTAGATCAGCAAAAAGAATGTAAGTTCAAACTGGTTACTGAGCCAGGGAATTATTTCAGAGTGGTTGTGACCCTCTTAAACAAACCAGCAGTACTTTGGTACAGGCTCCAAAAGAGGTAAATGTCTGAGCCATAGCCAGGCCAAGAACTCCTCTAGGACACCTACAGAGAAACAGAGTGAGACAGCAAGCTCCATACGAGCTTGGAACACCCATTGTGTCATCAACACATGAACAGTGTGTGGCTTTTCCAAGATTCATTTGTCAAGGAACAAATAAAGACCACATCGAAGTACCACAGATCTCTGGATAAGTCTAACTGGAGTTATCTCCTCTACACTGCAACTGCACTGCATGCCAGCTGACTCTCCTCTTGAGCTGGGACACCTCTCAAGGTAAATTTCTTTCTTCTAAGACTGAGAGATCCTTCCTTACCCAAGACAGTGAGACATTTTATTCCAAGAGATTCTTGGTAAGTGACTAATAGCACACTGAATTAATACTAATGGAACACATGTAGTTAATTACATTAGATATAAATTGCTGTCCAAATCTGACACTAAGACTGGAAGTAGGTGTACCCAAAATCCAATGGGAGTTTAGAAAGTCAGGGGTCATATTCTGAACCCCGTGATTTGTTGAGAGTCCCTGTGCAAATAATTCTAGCTCAATTCTAACTCACTTTTCCTTTGTGTGTTTTATCCATATAAGACAGTGAACTTTGCCATAAAACCTTGCTGAGCTGCCTTTTTACAACATCATATTAAAACGACTTTTACTATTACCTTTACTGGTGATTCTTTAAGTGATCTAAATGGCTCAGTTGTGACAATAGTGAATAACATGAATGTTGCCCTAAGAACTGGTAAACAAGGACTCAAAATGAGAGAGAGGAAGAATGGCCAGATACAGCAGTGAGATATTTTTTCTAGTGCTAGTCAAAGGTCGGTAATTACACAGAAAATCTGTGAGCAATGTCACACAGCAGGTGAGGGAGGAAATGCAATACGATTAAGAGTTCTGTTTAGGCACACTGTTTGAAAGGCCTGTCTGTTTGTCATTTCAGATGAAGTTGTTGAGGATATCACACTATAGAAAGGTCCTTTTAGAAAAGGACCTTCTGATTTGCATCTAAAGATTAGTGTTCCATATGCCTGTACTGAGAAGACAATCATTAGAATTTCAGTCACATTAATGAGTCTTGTAAGCTCATCATCTTATGCATCAATTTTACTGCTGCTCTTCCACACAGATTAGCAGGAGGGAGAGCAGTGCACAACAGACTTCGGATGCAAAGTGCCATTTTGACAAAGCCAGTGGATGGCACTGGGGCAGCCACCACTCTGTGACATCATGGGCCAGCCAGAGGAGTAAGTGGAACTCAAAGCTATTCCCCAACAACAGTTCCATTTCATCCCAGAAGGGCGTAAAACTCCCTATCAGGCTGCTTGAACAACCCTTATAACTATATATATTCACAGTGAGATAGCAGTGCATGTACCTTACTCTGAAGATATGAATGCTGATTTGTGTATCAGAAATGCTGATGCTCTCCTAAAAGTACCTTATCTGGAACTGAAGCCACCAGATTAACAAAAATTTAGACGAGACTTTTTTATTGAAAGCGAGATTAATTTCTATACTCATTTCAGGACTTGAGAAAAAATTTTCACTTTTGAGAAGAAAAAAAAATCCCACAACACCTTTATGAAATTTCTGTGGATTTGTTCTCTTACTAGTGTAACATTGAATAGATTCTTCCATTAAAGTGCTTTAGTAAAGGAAAAAAATTGGACTGACTGTTGCCTAAATAGTTTGTCCCTATTTTCAGATGGTTTTCCTAGCAGGGTCATCTAAGGCTCACTGAAGCTCAACAGATTCTTTCCTGTTCAGTACAAGATGGTTTGAATACAGCCTTTCTCAATTTTGTTGGGTAGTTTTGTCCTGTAACATTCTTAATCAGAACACAAAGCATTGTTTAATTGTCATTTAGATTATTTTTTTTGTAACATTCTGCCTTTTATATTGAATATATTCTGATATTTGGTGCAATTAATGCACTCTATGATATTTAAAGGATAGCTTTTAAAAGTTTATTGGATGATTTCCTTATTCAGTTTTGCTTAGGATTTTTTTAGATCATATTCCTCCTCGGAATTCCTTTACTTCCATTCCCCACTATGCCAGCAGTAGCTTTCAAAAATTGTTTTTACATGACTGCAGCTTCTCTCTTTAAACATATGATTTTCACTGTCAAATGGGAAAGGTGACTGAAATAGCACAGGCTTACTCTTGTGGCTACTATGCTATTTTTCATGGTTGGAAGTATTGTAATGTTCAAGGGAGCAATTAAAATTGTTCCGCCGTATAGTAATAAAGAATATGATTCTCAATTCAAGCGTCAGCCAAGAAGGTTTTATAAACTAAGAGAACACTGAATGTTGCAGTTTTAATATGCTATGCAGATATTTACTCTGAAAATAATAAACTTCATTATAGTTTTGAAATTCTAGCAAAGAAAGTGAATATAATTTAAACTTAGAAGGCAAAATATTTGAGGAATAAGATTAAAAATCTATAAATATAAATAATGTTGTTTTACAACTGATAAACATTTTTTTTCAGGAATATTTAAATTTTATATCACATACCATAAAATATATTTGGTTTCAGTGGCTTCACCAACCTCTTCAACACTGCATTTTCCTACTAAGAGGAACAAATTTAATCCTATTTCTCCTATTATATATTAATGTTTACAAAAATATTGAACCCATGAGAGTCATATTTCTAGGATTCAATTTCAGTACTTGAAACAGCACTGATTCAAAGGCTTTTATAGAAATAATATGAGAAAGCATTTCAATGAAACATAACTACTTTAGGTTTTCCCTTCAGTCCCTTCATGACACACTTAACAGTGTTTCTCACACTTTCAAAGACATCTGGTCTCCTAAGGAAAATATAGACAAAAACTGTAAAAATAAAGACAGGTATCAAAGAAAAGTGCAGTAACGTTAACACATGGCACATGCACAAATCCTCTTTACCATGCATAAATCTTTTTGCGAGAAACATGGTTAGAGGTTAACATAACTTATAACACCATCCTTTCCTCTTCACCTTTTAATTACTCCCAAGCTCTCAATTTTATATAACTGCTAAGCAAACTGCTCTCCAGCTTGGCATTACATGCACATCTGAGACCAGCTATTCCAGAAAACTACTCTGGACAGAGCCAGCAAGGGCTCCAGAAAACCTTTATTCTGAACCATGCAACTTGTATACATTAAACCCAAACTTTTTCTAACTGCAGTGTCAGTGGGAAGAAAGATGTCACTGGACACAGATAACAGGAAGGTTAAGGATACAACAAAATCTGCAGTGGCATTAATTGGTGTAGCATGGTTGAGTTGCATCGTATTTCTCCAGTGTGACTCTTTCTGTCTCCTGTTTTACATATATGTTGCAATGACCTGCAAGTTATAGTTTCTTACCCATAAAACTAGAAACAGTAGGAACTATGCTAGTATAATTCAGACTCCACATAAAATCTACACAGGCTACCCTGGATGCACAGAGTACATAACTCACATATTACATTTTGCTCTGAAGAGATGAAGCAGCACTTTTCAGAGTTATCTCATTTAATTAGATCCTCCACCATTCTAATTTTGTCATTTTTATAAAAGTTATTCTGTTCTTCGATGTAACTGTGTCTCAGAAGGAGCAGAGTGGGCACAGAGCACACTGACACTGGGATCCTGGATCCTTTTTCTTATGGTAGATATTTCTTCAGCAAGGCACTCGGCATACACCTTTATATAAATAAGCAAGTCCTCCAAAATATGCTGTGCATCTATAGAGTTAATCTATGCATCCTGCTCAAGGCACCCCCTGCCTGGGGCTGGCAGAGAGATCCAAATCTCAGGCACCTCCACAGAGCTGTACACAGCCTCTTCCACTTTGGTGATGGAGAAAAGAAGGGGACAGCCCAAGGAATGCCACTAGATGCTTTGCTCTGTTGTCTTTAAATCTATGGAGCAAAATTCCCTTACAGTGAGTATGCATTGAAATATATAACAAGGTTGGAGAGGTATTACACAGTAAAGAAAAAACTTGATGCAATTTTCTTTCTAGTATTTTTGTACTGTAATGCTTTGATAAAATGTTACATAAATGAGACTTTTGGAGAAGTATCTTTCCATATAAATAAGAGATAGCACCCTGAAGACACATTAATTCCTATTAAAAATTTTAAAAATAAATGTGACGGTATCAACAGAAGTGTCTAAAGACAGCCATAGCCCTACTGACAGTACATATAAATTACTACTACAGTGTCAGCACACTGCATTGTAGCTTTGGCAGAGAGCTCAGAATTCCTGAACTCTGGCCCAGAGGATCAAAAGGTGAAGGTCTTAACATCTGGCTCATGGTGGGAGAGAAGATAGTTTAAGTTTCCATTCTCTTCAAGCTGGCTAATATGTCAAGCTGCATTTTCAGCACAGTAATTGATCTCTTGATTAAAACAAAGTGTTCCAGATTTCAAGGGGGGGAAAAAAAGCACAAACTTCCATATATAAAAAAGGATACTATTTTTAAAAAGTTTGAAACTCTCAAGGCATTCAATTCTTCTAAATTTAAACATGCTCAATTTGAAAATTAAAATGAACTTTCCTGAGGTTGTGTGTAGTTTTTTTTATTTAAGCATTCAAGGTAAATTTTATAGGTATTCTTTGCTTCAAAACCATTCAAGAATAAAATTATTTTTGCATACTAAAGTAGCTTTGTTTAGTGTTTGTAGGTACTGAATGTACAGTAGGACAATTTCACACTATCTTTTTATCAATTTTCAGTGGGTCAATTTAACAGTAGGGGAGCAAGTAACACCTATAATGAAAAACATCCAATGGTAATGAAATAACCAGTCTTCCATGTTTTCCTTTATAATATGTTGTGCGTATATACAGAAGCATTACTCTGTCATTTGAGAAATAACTGCAAGACAGAGGTGTCAAAATAGTCACTGCCTAAAATAAAATAATAACTAATTTTCCTCCAAGCAAAACAGACAAGAGCTGTATGAGATATTATATCCTGTGCTGAGGACGAAGGCTAAAATGGGATGGGGAAAAGAAAGCATTTAAAAGTCTTTAATAATATAATAGGAATTAAAAATAGAAGAGAGCTGGCATACAATAAAATCCAAGTACTAGACTAATCACTAAGAGCACAGGTGGAACAACAAGGACAACAAAGATCTGTGTGTCTGACATTCTTCATAAAGCTATGCTGTCTAAAATTTTTTATCCAAGGATCCCATGCTTTCTGAGAGATGCCTTACCATCATGCAGAGGGCAACAAAAGCAGTACAAAGTCCTTTGACTTCTCCAGGGTCACATAATCAGCCACCTTAAAAAAGAAAAATCTGTCCCATATCTCTTCGTCCCTACTCTTGTGCTCTCAGGTTGTGGCCCAATCTACCCCACCTTTCAATTCATTTCACTTTGCTTAAACTCCTCTGTCAGGGCAGCCAGTGCAAAGTATTTGGAGTATGGAACTCCTGAAAGCGAGCTTCAGAGCTTCAAACACACTTAAGCAGTTAAAGACAGCATAAGTAACACAGAAAACTGAAAACAACAAAATAAATCCTGAATAATGGGCTAGATTAGGTACTGCTGCTGGAATTTTGAGCCGTCTTGGACTCTTTCCTTACTGGCTGTTTCAGTTGATGGAACTCGTCCAAAGTCTACAATAATTTCCCACACTTAACAGAGCCAGAGAAGAAAATGATATTCTTCTAAAAAACTGCAGTGTTCAAATGGCATAGCAAATGCAAGGGAGTTGGCTCTGCACTTCTCAGGCTTACTCAGGCTGGCAGCAAGGAAAGTTTCGAACTGGGGATCAAAGGGATGATTTCATCTGATACGTGACAAAATGTAGAGAAGGGTACACCTACTGAAAGAAAAGTTTTGGTTTTGTGTGCACTGTTCTGTTCTCGGGGTCTCTGTTTTTCTCAGGGTTTATTTCTATTTTTTAAGAAAGTGAAGTTCTCATTCAGAGAGATGTTTTCTTTACAGAGTTTTTTTTAAGGGATAACTTAAAAATGTGAAAAGAGGGCTTTCTGCTTTCCAGATATTACTAAGATCTCTTGGTTTGATTTATTCAGGCCTTTTATTCTAACATTCAAATGACTTCTGCCGTCTCTTTGCCTCAATACAATTAATGGAAAGCCTCACAAATAAGAATAAACTGTCACAAGACGAAACTGAAAATTCGGAACTCAAGTTTCTTTCTCAGCCTGTGGATGGCATGAAAACTCAGCCTTCCTTATCCTCGGAGACTCATTTGTATAGCTACAAATCACAGGAAAAATCTTTCAAGATGAAATATGAAAAATTATAACAGAAAAGAATTGCTTAACACACGCATAAGAGTATGACCTGAGTGGTAATGCTGTGATTTTATTACATTTACCACATTTTTATTGCATTTACCACCTGAATAAGAGCCTGTCTTTGAGGAAAAGATATTCTCTCAGAAGACGTAGCTATAATTACAACTCCTTTGAAATGAACATCATACAAGTCCTTAGAAAGCGTTACACACAGCTAAACAATTTCTTCAGCTAATATACAACAGAGCCTGTAAGCCCCCTGGTAGATGCTGCATCAAAACACGAATTGCATGTTGCATCTCTTCATGAATTTCTCTTAAAATTTGGTATCCCTCTGGGAATGATCCTCTCTTTACTTTGTTCTTTCTACATGCATAAATAGTACTTAGGAGAGAGAAAGGTGGGCAGATATCCTTGGAGTGAATGAACATTGTTATCTATAGCTTTGGTAAAACTTCCGTAATAAATTACCCTAGTTATGTGTAAAAGTTTGCATCACTCTATCCTGCCTGTGCAAACACATCTTGGTAAGTGATTTTTTACTATAAAATGTTACACTTCTGTTATTTTTCGTTAACTCTGAGCATGATGCCCTCAGGAGCCACAAACTCCAGTTATAATTGCAGCTACAGTTTTAAATACATGACCTCATCTGTACAATGGCTTACACTGACCATCACTCAAAAGATATAAACTGAGATTTGTCATATGCTTCAAGAGAGCACTGCGACCTCCACGGGGAGTGAGTCCAGAGGAGGGGCTGGAGCACCTCTCCTATGAAGACAGACTGAGAGAGTCAGGGTTGGTCACACTGGAGAAGTGAAGGCTCTGGGAAGACCTTAAAGCACTTTCCAGTACCTAAAGGGGCAACAAGAGAGCTGGAGATGTACTTTTCATAAGGGCAGATGGTGGTAAAACAAGAGGTGACGGCGTTAAACTGGAAGAAGGCAGGTTTAGATTACATACAAGGAGGAAATTCTTTACTGTGAGCATGGTGAAGCATTGGAATAGGCTGCCCAGAGAAACTGTGGACTTCATCTCTGGAAATGTTCCAGGCCAAGCTGGATGGGGCTTTCCACCTGGTCTAGTGGAAGGCATCTCTGTTCACGGCAAGGCGAAACAGACAATCCCTTCCAACCCAAACCACTCTAGGTTCTACAAATACAATTCCATCTTTACTGTTGGCTTTGCTTTTTCTTTATTTAGCACCATCCAGCTGCCAAGAAGATGCACACTCTCACATAATCCTTGTCTGCCCTTGGGGAGTCCACCATCTCTTCTGGCCTTTCCCACTGAGTACCTACCTGCTCCTTCAACAGGCAGCTGCACAGCTCTTAATTCTTAGCAAATGTGGCAAGAATTCGTTTTTACATTATATAATGATCTAAAAATGTATCTTACTGGCTGCTTCAAACCAGCTGATGCTTCACAAAGTAAATTGTATGGGCTATACTGTGGGGAGTCTTGAAGAAAAGAGCAGTAATTCCTGATAAATGCAGACAAGTTGCAATACTTCAGATTTTAAAGTATTTTTGGATTTTCAGTCTCCTCTCCCATCATGCAACTTTTTTCATTATACTGTAAGTATTTTTTCAGTTCTTAAAAAATGACCACGTTAAGTATGTGCACTTCTATTTTATACATGTAAAAATCTTTGCTATATTGATATAGAGGACATTAGCAGTGTTTTATGGCACCCAGCCTATTGCAAATACTGAAAGAAGAATTGGTGCTTTCTGAAAAGACACTGTAGTCCAACACAGCCAAACCCCTGTGACACTTAGGATCTGCCTCTTCTGCACATGGACAAAGTCTCTTACATCCTCCTTTTGGCCTGGCATGTACTTGTAAAGAAACCACTCTCATTAATGAAATAGAGATAAAATGAGGAAGCGAAGGATATAATATGTATTAAATACAAAGCTATTTCAAGTAGAATATTCCCAAATCTAAACTAGATCCTACAATAGTTCCAAGCTCTTTACAGCAACTACACACACTCTGCAGTCTCTTTTGCACCCTTCATGTGGACCACCCAGAGTATTTCGATAAGAAAGCTCCTATCTGAACCAGATACCTCCTCCTCTACAGATTTGGGGAAAATCAAGCCTGGGTTACACCTTCAGAGGGAGCATTCCTCATCCCCTTGAGCCCCACTTTCTGCTGTCTCCTTATCCATGCTGTGCTGCTGAAGAATCCCTGGGTAAGTATGATCACAGGGGGAGAACGTGTGCAACAGTCAGTTGTGCAGCACCAGCCAGTGCAGATAAATCACATGCTCCGGGTGGACACAAGTATTTGCCACACAGCCTCAAACGAAGGTAGCTAATGTTCTGGCTTGTAAACCTGATGATTCTGAGCCCACTACTAGCTCCTACCATGTTGATTTATTTTCCATATTTGCCTGCCACAGGATCCTAGCACTTCTTTCAGAGGGCACAGTTGGAGACTAAGGAAAATGCCCACGAAGCAGGACCCAACGCGATTAATTAATTCTAATTTCATTCCCAGCTGGAGAGTGGTAATTTGACTGATTTTGGGTTAAAGTCAAAATCAGAAGTATCTCTGACCTCTGAAATGTTACATGGGCAATTTTTTACTAAATTAGGACTCAAATCTCTATGAGTTGGACACACATTTTGTGTGACAGATACTTCTCACAACTGATGCATTACTTAAAATACATGCAGTAAAAAATACGGTCAAGTATTTCAATAAAGCTTAAATAACAACCACTAAACACCAGAAAAATACTGTAAAATATTTATAAAGGCTTGGTTCAAATAACAGAAACAAGAAATTAGGGTTGAGGCATGGAACTATCAGTAAATCCCTTAAACCCACCTGAATTTCAGGGGATTAAAAGATGGTTTCAGGCTATACTTTGAATTTGGGGGCATCTATCACGATGAAACATGCAATGAACAGCATTTTAATACTACTCACATGTGAAGGTGTTGATGATTTTAGTTTAGTCACATAAACAAAATCGACCATGAGTAAATCTGATGTTTTAATTCATGAAATGGCAACTGGAAGTCCCACTTTGCTTATGCACCTGACCTTGCTACGCTCATGCTGCGTCCTTGCAGAACTGCTGAATGCTAATTTTTTAGCACGTTGTCCTTCAAGTGCTGCTTTAAGCCCCTCTGCTCCAGGAGCAGACGGAGCGAGCTGCCGACAAGCTGCAGCGCTGGAGCCCACACAGTGTGGTTAACAAACAGCCTTCTGTGAAACCACAAAGCCCAGCTAAGTCTCTGATTAAGTCAAGCGAAATCAGCATTGTTACGCCAGGATTACATTTATATCCAACTTAAGTTTCAGGCATCTCTATCTATTGAAACACAGATGTCTTGAAAAAAATTTGTACTCTCACTATGAAAATATTAGACAAAGCTAAGCCTGGCCTTGGAGAAAATTTGTAGAAGGGGAATAAAGCAGCAATTAACCCCTAGGACTTGCACTTCCATTCTCTCCCCTTTCACTGCTGACTTTGAAGATCTTTCTGTTATTAAAGGAATGACAAAGTTTCTAGTCGATTAACCACCAGCTTGTGGACACCAAGAGACAGACAGGAGAAGGTGCATTAAAATTAGGTTTTGTTCAAGAAAAGAAAAATAGAAAAGGTGACACATAACTGTACAGAAAGGAAGCTGATATCAGATCAATTCATAATCTGAAGCTTTTGGAAGTATTTAAATATCTGTAGCTTCACAGGACTCAGGCTTTGGAGACTTCCTCTTAACCAAGACTTCATTCTGCAGTATTTCTTCCTTTTTTACCCCAAAAAGATAAAATATATTATTTGAAATGTCTGAAAAATAATTGAGAACAATTTCTTAATATCTGTTATAATAAAGCTGATAAAGCAAGCTGTACTGAATTTTATAATTTAAATGCTGTTCTAACACTTCACTGATTCAGTGCAGAACATGATGTATCTATCAATACTAAATATTACTATCAGAAGTGGTAGAATGTTTTATTTGTAAAAATGCTGTTCATTTTCATGGCTTTATTTTATATATTTAATTCAACTTTCTACATTTTAAAATACATTCTTAAGGTACAACATCTTACAAATAATCAGATTAATGCTCTATCAATTTAATATGCTCACTAAGAGCAGTAGTTTTCGTAACAATCAACCAGCTCTTTGAATCCTCTTTGGGAAGTTAAAAAGACATTATTTCCATTCCTAAGATCTTTGCTATTACTCTCTCCAGACACAGACTTGCTCATAATATCAGCTATCGGGAGATTAACATAATGTGCTAAAAGGCTAATAAAATCTTTTACATGTTTTGTATTTATTATTTG
Source organism: Rhabdornis inornatus (assembly GCA_013397075.1). Taxonomy (NCBI): domain Eukaryota; kingdom Metazoa; phylum Chordata; class Aves; order Passeriformes; family Rhabdornithidae; genus Rhabdornis; species Rhabdornis inornatus. The sequence continues at coordinate 7,864,314 of VWZS01007271.1, forward strand.
AGAATTTCTACTTTCTCTCTTTATCAACAGCGCTGTGACAAGGTTTTGGAGGGAGGGAGGTTCTATGAATTGTCTTAAATTTTCAGTGAAAGATTAAATGAGATCTGTATTCATTTATAATCTGACACCAAAGAATCTTCTTCTTGAGCTCCCTGTGTGGAAATAAAAATTTTCTGTGAGGTAATAAAGATCCTGATGTCTAAGAGAGGAGAGAGGGAGAGAACAAGAACTGTTCTTCTGCCCCCCAAGCCAATTTACATAAGCACAACCCTGAAATGCCCAAGCTCCATTTCCTGCTCCAGTTAAAGAGTGATTATTTATACAAATCCAGGCATCTCCCCAAGGACACAGTAAGAGTGCAACTCCCTGGAATATATGCCACAGCACAGGATTTCCCCAGACATCTTCACAGGAAAATGAAAGTGCAGATTCAAGACTAGTCAGGCTATAAAGGAAATTGCACAAGGCCTTCTTGCATCTGAATGCATTTCTCCCTCTTAAGGGAAGAAAATAATACCAGTTCCTCTTTTTACTCTTTTATACACATAATCCCTCATTTTTTGCTTTTCTTACAAATTCACGAGGGCAATTTTGAAAATGTTTGAAAATTTTAAAGGATAAAAAAAAGGAAATAAAAAGAAAATGAAAGAATTTGAAAACTTGCATTTCAAGCTTCTCCCTCTCTTCCTTCCCAAACTCTTCTCCAACTAACATTTTTTGTTCGGATGTGAAATTACAGATTCCCAATGAGATTTCCCTCTGTATGAACTTCTGCATCAAACATTTTTGAGTGGTTGCATTCCCTGTATAGTGTATAAACACTACAAGCTTCATCCTAAAGTTCAAGTTTAGGACTATTTTTTGTGTACATGACCAAATACGGTTTTGTCCCTCATTTACAAGGAAGCTGCATTTACATTTACACAAATCTACAAGAAGCCCAAGACTACAGCTTTCTGGATGCTAATTCCAAAGCTCAGTGCATTAGAGAATCCAACTAGAGCACAGGCAGGAGGCCTTATATAAGCCAGGAGATTAAATTTAAAAAACCCTATTACCTATAGCTGGAGATACGTTTCAATTGCCAAGTTGGCTTTTCCATTATTTCCTTTGCAGATTAACTGCTTAAGGAGGTCTGCTTTTCCCAAGAAGAGCAGCCTACTGCTCTATCAGATGCAAAGACATCCTTGGCCACTCTCCCTGCCTTACACACATCAGGAGTCTCACAGCAGTTCTTGCATGATAAACAGATCTATAAGCAACGGCTGGTTTTCAGAACTGCCTTAATTAACCCTGACTCCCCTTGCCGCATCTTTTACCTTCGTGATCCACAGATCCAAGCAGATTGGCTTCCAATCCCCTTCCACACCTCCAGAAGCATCTTTAAAAGGTGGCAGCTGCTAGTGTCGTTCTCCTCAAAATAATCCAAGTAGCTTCATGGGGATATGTGCATTGCTTGGTCTTGTGACACCAATGGTGTCATTACTCCAGAACTGAAATTCCCACAGCAAAATGCAATTTTGCTCTCAAAATCTGCAATATCTTCTGTCACAAGGACACAAAGCTGCCCAAGATGCAGCAAACCACCTTCCCTCTCCTCAGTCTTTGCAGTAGTTGCTCAAACAGAAAAAAGCTCACAGATCTCTTCCCCCTTGTCTTTATGAAAGCACAAGAGAGCGGAAAACATTTTTTGCTACTTGCCCATAGTTTATTAAAAACCATAGTTGAGAAAAAACCATCAGCTAGATCCAAGCAGCTCAAACCCAGTGCCGACAGCAAGGATTTTGCTGTTTTTCTCAACATGAGGCAAGCACAACCTGGCAGATTAATATTCAGACAATACTTATCCAGTGAAGCTATGGACCAAGGGACACTTATCTAACAACTTCTCCTCTTACATCAATAAACATCAGCAGTTGTACATCCACAGAGCAGACAGATTTTGTTCATGAAAAGATTAATGTTACTAATTTAGTCACGTTTCTTCAACTTGTTAAATTCTACGAGGCACTTACACAGAAGCATACAAATATGCCATTTATACATCAACAAAAGACCAAAGCAATTACAGAGCATTTTTACGTGTTATAGTATATACGGTATTATGCAAGTAAGGAACAATATATCAATCCCACTGTTCTCCTAGTTGAATATAAATGTAATGTCTGTTTAATCCAGCCATTCATATCTCAAACAAATACTGTAATTACTTACTGTTTCTCTGCAATATCTTATAGCAGGATGGCATCCCTTACAACAAATGGCAAGTTATATGCATTTGTTAACGCCAGACTTGAAATACGTATATATAGCATGGTTTGAGGAACAATTCTTAACTTAAGCTGCAGGACATACATGAGAAGATCACCCATAAGATTATTCCAGGGAAAAAGAGCCTGGAGTACTGCAGGTCATTAGACATGATATACTCATCACCACTGGGGCTGCGAAGAAATAAGGAAACAGCCACAGGACATGGTACTATAGAATTCAGTAACAGTATCCTACATAGGCAAAATAAACAAAAAAAGAACCACCCAGCATTCAAAGAATCCTAATTAAGTTAAAAAACCAAGTGCTTGGAAGATCATGAATGTCAGTTTTACTGTTTTCCATGCACTTGTATTTTCTACCCATTGTGCAGTTGTCTTCTGCACGGCATAAAGATAAACTGCCAGTCTCATCACTGTATTTACACAAACATGAAAAAGAATTATCCCAAGTACTTATTTGTTCACATTTTCAGTGTATGGTTATTCTGAATTTATTCTGCATTTACCACTAATTGACATGAACGTCTCATATTCACTGACTTAATGATAATCTAAGGACTTTTAGAGATCAGGGCCATGAAGAAACAAACATAAAAAATACATGTACAACCCCAGAAGCATTTCTCACTGTCTATTTTCTTTTCTCTCTCGGGTGGATTGGGATTGAAGTAGAGTAAGGATTTACTAAAGACACTCACTGTTCTGCTAAGATGAATCATTTCACCTCACTCTCAAACCTAATTAGCAATATGTTAGCGGGTGAGAGAACAGATAACAGGCATCTAATCTGCCAAATGCTGCATCCACAGAGGCCCATTTATCTAACCTGCGTGGTGTTTGGTGAAAATCTGGACAGATTGCTAGGGCCTTAGAGAAGACAGCCTTTGTATCAGACGTGACCTTGCAGTTTCTGAAATACCAGGTTTTAAGTTTCAGGTAGTGAGTATTTGGGTATAAAACACTGAGCTCTGAGGTTACACAAAAAATTGATTCACAGCAATGCACAGTGTATCTATAAAAGAAAAATAATCACCATATAGGAGCCATTACTACCATTACTTCATGAAAGTTACTAATCTCACCCAAAACTACTGGGTTTGTAGCTTGGGACTTGCTTTATTTAATATTCTAGGCAATGACCTAGGATAAAAATAAAGATGCACTAATACATATTCTTGAGGATAAAAGGCAGGAGGTAGAGTCTTCCTAGAGAAGGAGAATTTGAATGTCCTGTGGGAAGAAATGCATGATCTTGAAGACACCAGAAGAAGAACTGGGTTGAAAGCAACAGTCCAAAGGGCACATGGAACTAATAGCAAGAATTCCTGGTATATACTGGGAGCTCATTAGTTGGAAACAGCAGCCTATTTTAGTCAGTCAGAGGATGACTATGAGCCATTTAATTGAATCTGACCATGAAAAGGGCAAGGCAAGGTATTTTCATAAAGAACGGGGAGTATTCATACCATTGTATAGCCTGTACTGAGATCTCATCTGAAGTATTTTGTATCATTTCAGTGTCCCATGTTAAAAAAAAAATACTTCAAATTTTAATTAGGTGCTGAACAGGACTGGTACAGAGATCAAACATAAGCCTATCTTATAGGAGGATGCTGAAGGGGCTTGTTTTTTTCATGCTGAAAAATGCAGCCCAGGAAGAAAGATGATTGCTCGCAGCAAAAGCACCAGGGACAAAAGATTTGCCAAATCTATGAGAGAATGTTTGTACTAGAACAAATGGATAGAAACTGGTATTAATGACCAGTTATTATTAAGGCTGGAAAAAATATTAAAAATTAAGGCTCAAAATCTGAGAGGAGGTTTGTAGTCATCATTACATGAATGTGGCCCTACAACAAACATTCTGAAAGGAGAGAAGAGGTAGAAAAGTCTGGGTGGAAAGTGGTGAAACCTAACCAGTCTATGAAAAAGAGTATGATGTTACACACCATGACCTCTAAAGTTACTTAAAATCCAATGTTTCTATAGGCTTAGCTGAAAGACCCTCATGTCTCTAATGAGCTGACTGCAGATTTAAGTAGCACAGCCCATACAGTGATTGAATTTATTTTAAAAAGCATTTTTCATTCTGAACTATATTTATACATCAAAACAGCCAACTATAAAACCTTAATGAGGCACAATTGCCCAGTCATATTTTCAGTACCCACAGCAGAATTATGGTGACACAGTTCAAGATCACATTCGGTGTCACAAACTATCTGTGTCTAAAGAGAAAAAGTTGCAAGTGCTCTGCATCAAGTGGGCATATTTGGCTTCTAAATCTGATATCTTGTTTGAAGCAGCCAGCCCATCTCATGAAAAATTAAGACCATAAAACAGAAGTCATCTTAACCTGTATGACAGAAGATGCTAATAGCTAGGACAATGACCTCTGGATATTTATTCTCTATTTAATTAGTTGCCTACTGAATAAAGCCACTAAATAAACCAAAGGTGAGAGAAAAAATAAAGTCTCTCAGCATGATATATGATAAACAATGATTCCATATTAAATCATTGTCATCCATCTACTCTTGCTTAAGCAATTACAGCAAGGGCACTTAAGTCTCCCATAACCCAAGCTAAGCAATCCGTATGTAATTAAAGTTTGATGAATGCCAATTTCCTGTACTATTTGGTTTTGTCTCACTAACATGGTTTTTCGTGGTTTTCTATGTTCTTCCTACACAAAAGTTGTTCCAGATAAGATATGATATCTCAAGATAGAAATAGTTTCACACAATTGTTGAATGGAGGAAGTTGTTGAGTTAGGAGCTATAATATGGGAAGGAAAAAGAAGCCTCATGACCTCCTGTAGTAGTAAGATTTCTAAAGGAGCATTTCCACAATATTGACTGAACCTTCTAACTATTTAAAGATGTGGAGAGTTACAATCACAATGGTTGAAAGGCATCAGATAGTCAATGTTCGAATTCAGACACCATCACAGAACCACCTCCTCGTGTGGAAGGAGAGTCATGGCAGCCTAAGCAATTTCTCAAGACACAATTCTCTACAAAAAGAGTTGTTCAAACTTTTGTGCTGTCTGTAGAACACCTACATGAACACAACAGGAGAAGATAAGCACTCAATAATTTAGTGTTAACAACAATATAATTCCTTCTAAAACAGCATGTTGGAAACACTCTGATTTTAACTCTGTGGAAAGAGCTTGTTATCTCATTATTAAGGCCTGCCAGAATAAAGTAAATAATGACACAAAAGCTAGAGTTCTTAATATTAATTCAAATGTAAATTTTCAGCAAAATTAATCTCTACTCAAAGAGTAATTCCTCTTTGTTAGAAGAAGATACAGCGTTTTTCATACAGCACAAAACACTTTGATTCCTGTTATAAATGTGAAGTGAAGCTCTTCAGGCAAAGCCAGTCAGTACCTCCAGAATGTAAAGTCACATCACAGTGCTTCAGAACACACTTCGAAGGCAGGAACATTTGGAGCTTTTACAGAACAGAACTGCATATACACAGCCTTTGACTCTCTTACCGAGCCACTAATGTTTCCATTCATCAAAACACAGTAAAACATTGCAAAATAATAAATTACTAAGCAAATATTAAAAATATAACTAAATAATATGCAATTTCTTCATAGATGAAGCCTTCAAGGACTATCTGAGCTGAAGGCGTGTATCTCTTAAAAAAAGAGGCAAATCATATCAGCTAGTTTGTGTGTACAGCCCAATGCCAAACATAATTACTTTATATACTTAAAAATTGGTGTATATGGTGAAGTTTCTTAATACACATAGGGATGTAGAGAACGGCGATTCTGAAGTGTTAGTTTTACTCATACACAATGAGATAAAATTGTTACATTGGAAAAAATATGATTAACTTTGCTAGATTTGCCTAACTAAGGAAACTACAGGATCGTGTTATATACATGCCTGCCTTTAAAGAACTGAACTGTGAACTCACAGTAGTAGAGGTACACTGTAAACTCCAAATTACTTCCTTATCACCATGTTCCAGTATTTTCCTAGAATCATTACACTTTTGCCAAACTGTCTTGGCAACTTACTAATACAAACATGAAACACATTCACTTGACACAGTGATTGATGAAAATACTAATAGTATTCAGCTTAGTTACAAGAAAAATTGCCCTGTCTCTTGAGGCAAGCCAAAGTGTTTTTTACAAAACTGAATAATCTCAAATTTGTTTTACAGGTTACAATCTACATTAAAGGATCCCTTTACATTTAAAACTACCCAAATCCCAAATATTATGTGAACAATGAATATAAAGAAAACTTGCCTCTTCCTGATGTGCCTTATATCCTCCCAAATTGTTGACACAATAACCTAATGTCCTGTCAGATGTCGATGTTCTCCGCAACTGCCCTCTCCTTCAATCCAATACTGTCAGCATCTCCTCACTAATCCTCAACCCACCCAGATCACACCTTCCAGCTTTTGTTCAGTTTTCCTCCAAATAATTTTGGGCAGGAGTGCCCAAATGTGTGCACAGATTGGCTAAGATATTGAATGGGGACCAAAGTAACTTGATTTTTTTCAAGTTTGTCCTGCGGACCTTCCCTAGGCAGAAGGGTAGTGGGGGGGAAGTGATGAGGAAAGCTCATCAACAGCTCTGCTGAATTGTTGCTTTTCCTAAAACTTAAAAAAACAGGCAAGTGAATACACAGGGAGGCAGAAAGAGTGAACATCTCAATTAATGAGAAAAATAAAATATACAGCTTACAATTATCCAGGCCAACTCAAAGAAGCAGAAGAATTTCTAAGAATGATAAGCTGTATTTATTTTGCCATTTGTGGTCAAAACTACTTAACCCTGCTAACTTAATTTACATTTATTTCTTATCTGTGCTTATTTTTTTTCTTCTCCTGCCTGAGCCTTTTTTCCCTGCTTTAATTTTAAGGCACAGCAGGGTTCCTGCCCTGTTCCTAATAGCTCTCACTGACAAAAGAACACATGCCCATAATAAAATAGTGAAAAAGATTATAAGCAGAAAGCAACTAAACCAAAACAAACCAATATCCAAATATGCATGTATCTATCAGCTGGGGAATTCTTGTTGACTTTATCTGTGGCTAGCTTTTTCTTTGGCAGCTTCCAGCTCCCTCAAAAAGCACCAAGCTCATTCAAAGCCTGGCTAAGTATGTTCAGCAGTAATTCCACTTTCAGTTGGTTTTAAGTGGCTAATAACAGGATGTCTCCATAGAGATGCCAGGGATCTCTGCAGTGGTCCAAGGAATGATGTTTGATTCACTTGAGGAATTGATCCAAGAAAAGTTAAGTTGAAGACAGTGGTGCTCAAAACAAATTGAGGGAAAAGGATAGTCCCTTATACCACAGGCAAGCAAGGCCCCTAAAAGCTTCTAGGTCAGCTGTGCTTCAGGAGAGAGGATTTCTCTATACAGGAAGATTCTCTGTCTCCTCCAGAAACTTTAAACCCTGGTGTTATGTATATGCAGCACAATACAAAAACCCCAAACAAGCCAGAAAACACAGGGTGCAGCACAGGTTGGGATCAACCAGGCCAGGTAGCGGCTCTGTGGGAAAGGCCCTTGGGGTGCTGGTGGACAAGCTCAATTTCAGTGAGCACTGTGTTGCCTGCAGCAGAGCCAACAGCATGCTGGGCTGCATCTGCAAGGGCATCACCAGCAGAAACAAAGAAGTCGCTATCCCACTCTACTCAGCACTTGTCAGGCCACACCTGAAATTCTGCGTTCAGTTTTGGTCCCTGCTATACAAAAGCAATGTGGACACGCTGGCAAGGGTCCAGTGAAAAGCCACAACCGAGCTAAGGACTGGGCAGGCTGCCATATGATGAAAGACTGAGAGAACTGTACTTTTTGAAGAAAGAAGGCTTTGGGGAGACCTTATCACCATGTTCCAGTATTTAAAGGGTGGCTACAAAGAAGATAGAGACTTCCTTTTTACAAGGAGTCACTTTGAAAAGACAAGGGGAGATTCCAACTACACACAACAGGAAAATTTTTCACGATGGGAACAATCAGCCATTGAAATAACCTCTCCAGGAAATAAGGGGTAAATTCCCCAACACTGGACAATTTTAAGATTCAGGTGGAAGAAGTGCTGGGACATCTGTCTAGACTGTGCTTTTGCCAAAAAAGGTTGGACCAGATGATTCTTGAGGTCCCTTTCCACTCAGTGTTCTGCAATTCTATGAATACAGCTACAGTAGGTCAAATATTCTAGTTTCTATATTTTGCCACTAGACTACTATATATATCCATACTACTCAAAGAGCTGGGAAGTTTATAATGCAGTGCTACAGACTGACACACACACACGCACGCACACGCACACACACACACGAAATATGTTTCTAAGGGAAATGTATCTACCCTTCTAACAAATTTCGTGGTGCATCATCTACATCAGCCATTTCTCAGTCAGCCATTATAAAAGCAAATTTTGATCAACTTGAAACACCTGCACTTGAAATTCCATGTCAGCAACAAGCTGATAACACAAGAGGAAAGGAGTCATTCTTATTAATAAACAATGTAATGGAGGTGATACAATGTGTGGCTATTTTTCTTCCTAGTTGCTTTGCAAACAACTACATAAATTAAATGCTTCTTTTTTCATTATCAAATCTCTGAGGTTATGATGTGCTGTATTTTATTGGTTCAACAGCCTCATTCAAATAGTAGCTATCTAACATGATCCTTGCAATTAGTACCTTATGTACATTCTTGAACCAAATTCTTCCTCTGGGATTTAAAGAAAACCCAAGGTCTCAGGAGTCTCTCTTGTAATTCAGCTACACACTACACTTTTACAGCTATGCAAATTAGCTGCAAGAAAAGCTGTGATGTACAGCAAAGCAAGAGATCTGAAAATTAAAATCCTGTAGGAGAGAAAATATTTAAAATTTCCTTTACATTTTTCCTTTTGTTTGGTTAATCCCTAAAGGCGTAAGGGCAGCATGTTCCATCTTGAAAGTCCCTGTAGAATCATGTACTACTGAGTATAACTACAAATGTGATGCTTTGAGCAGCTTGATAACAGTTTTTAATTGGCTCATCATTGCAGCTTCAGCCCAAAAGCACAAAAATGAATTTAGAACCAATATTAACAGGTGATAATTAAATTATGGGGTCTGCATGCTTAATATATTGGAATAAGGCAGTTGAGGCAACAAAGACCATTAAGTTTAATAATGGAAATCAGTATCTACCTTAAGTACTATTTTATAGCACATTAGCAATGGTTGATTAGTGTTAAATCAAAAAGTAAATTTTGTTTTCTTACTGAAACTTTTCTCACTTCTTTTTCTCTTTACCTGTATATTAGCATGCACGCTAAACTAAGGATGCCCATTTAAACCATTGGAAATGAGGAAAACACATAAATAAACCAAATTAATTAATTGTGATGACTTGACTACTTTGTTTCCTAAGCAAGATATTAACTTGAATAAGCTATTTAGTACTCCTTAATATTAAAGCACACATAGACTGTATGAGTACCATGGGAAACTGTTTTGAATCAAACAGTCCTAGTAAAAATATTCATCATTAAGTCAGCAAGGTCAATAACCCAGATTTCCCATTCTCCCCTGGTGAAGCAGAACTACTTGGGTGCACTGTTCTTACCACTGTAAGAAACAATGCCATGTACAGATTAACCCTGCAATTCATCAAAGCAACAAAAACAAACCTTCATAATGTCTTAGCATCACTTACATTCAAAAAAGGAAAATGCTGGTTTATCGGTTTGTTTGGTTGTGTTTTTGTTTTGTTTTATTTTAAATTTTCTTTTCTATGCTGTTACACCTCAGGAAAGAGGCAGGCCTTGATTTTTCCCATCTTTTTTACACAGACTCCACCAAAGGCCTTTTTCTCCACCTCCGCTCTTTTCTCCATTCAGTTTATCTTATCTAATACAGCACTATCTTTTCAATCTTGCAAAACTCTGTGTCTCCAAATTAAAGTTTTCATTCTGCTTGCCTTTCTGCTGCTTGTCATTTCTGCAGCCTATCCCATCAACTTGTTCTTTCCCTTTACACCAGAGTGCTAGGGTTCCTTTTTCTACTCCTGTGTCTGCCTCTTAGGCTTGAGCTCAGCAATCAGCTGCCCCTCTTTCTACTCACACTCAGTAAGAGCTATCAAGTGCTCTAGGAAGAAACTCAGTTTTTCTGTGAGACTTTTCCCCATTTGTGAAGTCTCTCAATTCCACTTCTCTCTTCCTGCTTGAGCTTAGTTTTGATCAGCACTTGTACCTTTCACGCTCTTGAGGATTTTCCATGTTCAGCCTCCATCTGAAAAACCCTTCTACAAAACTGAGCCATTCATTCTGTTACTTTCTTTTCCTACCTTTTAACTTTCTCTAACATCTTTCATCTGGATGGACACATAAGAATTCTGTTCCTCCCTATAAAAAACAGCCCCAAGTCCCCACCAAACCCATAAAAATGGTCCATGAATCTTTAGAGTGAAGCAGCCATAAAGTTAATACAAAGTTACCCATTCCTTCTAGTGAACCTGAGAACATACATAACTTAAGCCATGGAGGAGAAATATGGAGGTGTAACCAACTGTTTAGGCAGCTCTGCACGAAGCTATTCAGAAGCCTGTGTACCTGACTTTTTGAATGAAAGAACATACTGAGCTTGAAGGATTGAAATTATCTGCGGACCATGAACCACAAGGTTATCGCTGGCCCTCAGGGAACATATTCCATAACTCTTTTCAAAGGTGCATGGTTTATTAATATCTACTTTTAATATCCTAAGTACTGAAGTCAGATTTCTTGTAAAATGCAGAAGCCGGAGGTAAGAAGGTAGAAATGGCACTTCAGAATATGAAAATCAAAGACTTGGAGAAATTGCCTATAAGTAAAACGTGATTCAAAGAAATTTCATACGACATCACTGCCACCCTGCTGTTGTTAATGTCAAATTCCAGTGGAGTGCCATGAAGCAATGAAGACTGTAAAAAGATTAGATAACTGAACCAAAGAAACATTTTGTTTTTTCCTGAAACCCTTAAGCCAGTAAAACCTACCAAAAACCCCCAAGACACAAAGTCATTTCATACTGGAAGTCGATTTTTATGTTAGAATATAAAATTGTTGCGGCGCCTGGGATTTTTACCAAAGCTAAAGGAAAATAAATGTTTAATGTGGTTGATGAGGTTGTGGTGAAGGCTAAGGATTGAACAGACCTTTAATTAAAATTAAGTTTGTCATTTGTATAAAAAATGTTAGATACACAAATGTGATTGTAGCTCATCCTCATCCTCATCACTCTAAATTGTTACACTCACCCAATGAATTCTACAGCTAAGATTTTCCCATGTATGAGCCCAGTGATATTGCCTTATTTTAATGTATATCATCCCAAAAGAGTGCTCATAATATTCTGTTTTGTGCCACCATTTATCATACGTATAAGACATTTTTGCAGCAGACAATCTATTTTAGATCTGTTTTAGATATTTAGTTTTTTAATCGATAATATTTCTTATATATCTGTATGTAATGCCACTTGATTTTACTACCATGAGTTCAACTTGATTTTATTATCATGAGTTCAACTTTATAGGCCTTAAAGGAAGAATAAAATGATAAGGAATATATTTCAATAATCTATGAAAATTATTAAAATTTATTCCCTATAAGTCATGGTACTACAGTTTTAACATCCAGTAACTCACAACCTACCATGAATTGAAAGGAATGTCTTGCAATAACAGAAAACAGCATTTTCAGCTCTACTGATTAAGCTTTTTGTGGCTCACAAAATATTGGCTCTTAGATCACCGAGTAAGGCAAAATAAAACAAAAGCATTTTAGATTTTGTTTTTCTAAATGTGTATGGTGCAGGGGAAAATAAATTTCTATTTTGTAGGGTGATACTTCCACATAACAGTGAGTCTAAATCAAAATGGATAGAGACAAGAATGAAGATGAGGCAGGTAAACAGGCATTGCAAATGAAATTTATCTGATAGTTCCACAGTCTGTCACAAAAATTCCACTGTCAAACACACAATTTATGCACAAAGCATATCCCATGTACTGAACATCCTTCAAAAACATGGTAATAACTCAACACTGAGATGGCATTTGCATCCCACATGCAAAGAAATAGAGTAGAGAGAATTAATTCCAAAAAAAGTATTTAAGTATCTTTCAAAATGAACCAGTAAAAGCTGAGAAACAATGTTCATTAAAGAACCTTCAGCTACTGCTTAAGAAATTCCTTTGAACTTCCAGCAGAACAATGGAAAGGTCTTTCAATGAAACTACTCTGCAGTCATCGTGCCATTCATACGCAGAGTACCTTACATACTACAGTGGTCTTTTGTGACCCAGTAAGAATTAACAGCATTAGGGGGCCAGTAATACTTACGTGAAGTGACAGAAACACAGAACTCACTGAATTCTTCTGCAGTTTTCATTGATTTTGACAGCAGTGTCATCTATGCTACTGAGAGAGAAACCTATCTAATTGTCCCATGGCTTTTAAATGCACTTTTATTCTATGTAGAAATCTTAAACAGACAAAAAACGTTAAATCAGCATTGCCAACTCCAAGTACTCAAATAAAAATGATAATGTAATAACATGTATCCATTTATTTAACTTCATTACTAACTTTTAGACACACATTCTTCTGGTTTTCTTTCTGGTTTTCTCTGGAATCAGATTCTAATAGGAATTAGACATCTTATTCTTCTCAAGCAAAGGCTGAGTTTTTTAACATGCATGCACATCTCCTAAAGCACTGCACACACACATACACAAGGAGGATGAGAGTCCCAATTAAACGTTAAGGCTTGTCAACATCTCTATACATGCACACATCTTCTCCAAAGGGAACCTGTATAAGGCTAAATAGTAGTGCAACTTAAAAAAAATGAAAAAAAAAAGTTAAAAAACCAGGCCAGGAGTTGTAGCAAGCAAGATTGAATCAATAACAAATCAAGTGTCAAACAATGTGAAGTGTTGTCAGTTCTCAAGTCCAGCAAATGTGGTTCCTCTCAAATGCTGTGGCAACAGTTGCCTCAGGTTGTTCACAAATCCATCTAATTGAATGCATTCTTTGGGCTTGCTATTTAGAAAATATGTTTTTAATTCAAAGTCAGATGTGGTAAAACGCCACACTAAGAATTCCTGCTTCTTCTGTGTCTGGAGCTCACAAAAACGGAAAGACCCAGGCAGACCTCAGTTTGCATGGAAGTACCTGTGAGCAGACGCAACATTGGACCACTCATGAAAACAGAATGTGGGATAACACATTTCACTTTTCAGGGATCAAGAGTGCTCCCAAATCCTTTCCGTTTTGACCTCATTAGTGCAGACTTAGCTTCACAGGATCTTCCATGCAACACTGCACAGAATCCAGTGAGATCCCAAACCTCCCGCAGCAAATGCTGGAGCCAAGGAGACCTTGGAGGGGAGAATGAGCAACTACAAGGAGATGAAAGCAGCACAGAGGAGAAGAGCTGAAGGATATATTTAGATACAGTTTACAGATGAAGTGTGGTAGAAGGGATTTGAGGCCACGTGTCTCACTTGCTTTCTGTTTAATGCCCAGATCTTGTTGTATGCGGCAAACTGTTTCCTTTGTGCAGCTTGTTATTCAGCAATTAATAATCTGAAACTCAAAAATTCCTCCTCTATTATTGCCTAATACTACTATTATTGATTTATATGACACTGCCAGACAGAGAATTTAACAGACAGAGCTGATTTCAATAGAAGTTTTTATCAGAATGATGGTATATAATTATAAAATAAAATAGAAGTTGTAATTTTAAAATATTAAACAAATGGAAAATGAAGTATTCCTATTTATGAAAAAAGACTGCGGTTATTGCATCAAACCTTTAAAAATCATTACACTTTTAAGTTTGGAAATGGAGAATCCCTGGCAGCAAAATGTGTGAAGACAGAATGTTTATTTATTAGTGTTATTTTTAAAAGGATGTTCCAAGTCAAACTCAACAGCTTGTTTACAGTGGGGTCCTGCCCAAGGGTGGCTTAAAAGATATTAAACAGGCACACACGGAGAATATAATGTTACTATACAAGATACAAGTTTGCCCATGGCTTGATTTTACCGTGAGTGCTTTAATGATTTCTTATTTATTTTTCAGGAAGCTCTAATCTGTTTCACCTTACACTCCCTCTTAAAAGAATAAGAAATGCAAGGCAAAACCTTTCAGGTATACAAATACATCACACACTTAGTTATATTTCTAGCTGAATCAACTAGTGAGGTGATGCACAGAATCCATGTCAAGTGTCTGCTGATGATGAATTTATTGCTAATGTTGAATTTATTCATAGAACATTAGCTTTTTCATATTTCTAACAATTTTAATGGAAGCCAAGAATTTTTGCAGATTTCTCAATTTTCAAAATGGGTCTTAAAAGATTGGTGGTTTCATTACAGAATAGTGTTTGGCAGTCCCTCCTACCACAAAGTTTTGGAAAGGGGACACCTTTAAGAAGGATGAATTCCTGGAGGCAGTGCTCTTGGTAACATCATTTAGGGGAGAGTTATCTCAGAAATATGGCAACTGTTTCTGATGCTAGGAATATCAGGTTGGAAATTGAGAGTGGGCTAAAGGAAAGCTACCATGATAACCTGATTTAATAATAAATTTATAAAAACTTGTCTTCAAGGAAAGTCATCACACAAATATTTTCTCTATTTTACGAACATAGTTTTCTTATGAGTTTTAACACTAATTCTCAATAGGAAAAAGAAAAAAATACTTCACAGAAGGCAACCCCCCAATTCCAGGGCCTCCAATCTAAAGTGGCCTCAACTTTAAGTAATTTCAGAGCTGCAAGTTCTTAGCCATGTTTAGCTGAGCAGCATTTGGCTGAGCAGAGCTTACTTGAGGTAGATTATTAAAACCTCAAGTTGAATGAAGTGAATACTTCATTCCAACACCAAGCCACATCTGCTTGCTGAACCTTCAGACAGGACATAGGCAAAATACCTCCTAAAATAACAAGTTCAATATTAGTACTTTCTAATTTTTTGAGGTGTGGTTATGTGAAACCAAAATTCAATTCATACAGATGATGTTACATGTGACATATGCCAGGTAATTTTTTGTGTCCATATGGTGCACACAGCTACAGCATTCAAAATGGGTGTCTACAGGAGAGAAAAAGTGGAAAGGAAATCATATATCTGAACTTCCAAACTACTACACCAGAATTTCCTTTTACTGCTGCACGTCTGGAAATAATAGATGTGATGTGCAACATAAACTTCTATAGACTTGAAAATAAAACACATATATGAAGCTACACACGGTGCAAATTATATTAAAAGACATACAACAATGAATGCTGTGCACATAAGGAGTAAGCGGAAACTTTTCAGACAAAATGTAGCCCTAAATTACTTTTTAATCAGCATCACTGATATAAATGGGAATACACAGGTAAAAACTGAGGCATAATCCAGCCCCTTGTAGCTATGTTTGGGTTTTTCATTTGAAGCAGGATCTAATTTGCAATATTAAAATAGCATTATCAGTCATTTAGGTAACATAGCAATCAATTTACCACCCTTCTCATCCCAATAATAACGTTTATCAAAGAATTATACAATCCAAGATTAAAAAATGAGTTTGGCATTCTAGATCAATTTGTCAAGACAGTAATTTCTACTTTGACAATAATAAAGAGATTTACTGAATTACTGTTAATGTTGGCATTTAGATGGAGCAATCTTTTACAGTGCTCTGGAAGTTTACACTGAAAACGTGGCCTGACATGCCTCCATTTCAATGGTATGTTGGCACTAGTTCTCATGTTTTCCCTGATTTTTTTGTTTTTGCATACAGTTTATTAGTACAGGGAATTGATCTAGCTCAAAAATAACCAAATGTGGTTTTTTTACCCTGTAACTTGGCTTAGGTGATCTGGTTCACTGTATGGCTGCACAAATACTTCTACCAACACAGCCAAGGAGTTACAAGGACCATGTAAGCCTGAACTGCAGCCAAAACCAATTACATGTCAAACTAGGGTCTGCATTTGAGCAGACAATTTTAATGTACAAGATATAAGGGATGTTGAGAGGTCTGTAAATGTTATGATTACCAGCTAGCTGATAATATTGACTTATGGTGGCTGCTGTGAGAAGAGTGTAATGGGTTAATTCAAGTGCATTATTTAAAGGGGTTGGGTACAACAGCTTCATATGGGTCGACTCGAGAAAACAGATGTCACTGAGTTTTAAGTTTTACAACTGTAAATGTTTTATATATATGAACTTCTCAAGTCTGTGTGAGTTCTAATAGAGACCATACCAGAAACACTCCAGGAACAAGGACTAGTACAAAGACTTTGAGAATTAATAAAATGTCTATACTTCAGACACAATACTAGGAAGCTGATGGTGAAGGTTCAGCGCTGGAGAAAATGATGACACCTTTCCCAATGCTTTTTGCCTTTTTTTTCTACTGATTCACAGTTCCAAACTGCTTTCCCTAATATTTGGTGGGCAAGAAGCCAGGAAAAAAAATAACCTTTTACTAAACTAACAAAATCAAAATCAACCAACCAAACAAACCGCCAACACCAAAAAGCCCACCCAACTGCAAGCTTCTGCCTTACAACCAGGTACCAAAGAAGCCACACAAGAAGAGTTGGTTAATATCACTACCTACTGTCTGTCTGTCATTCATCTACTTCTCTGACAAAAAAAATATTGGGAAAGAAATAACACAGAGCAAATTACTTGTTCCTCATGATTTCTTCTGGTGTGTGCCTCCCGTTGGGTCTAAAATGCTGTTAGGTCTAAATATGCAGGAGTTTCATAAAAATTAACTTCACTGTATAGAGATTAATTTTCCTTTTCAATTAGTGGTTAAAGACATAGAGAGAGAACAAGTAATCCCTGTAAAATTGCCTTTTGAATGTATCTTTCTTTCCATTTGTTCTAGAGAAAGACAAAAGCATAATCCACCTAAGGAAGCCTATACACTAGTTCTACCCACCACCATGTCACCATGTGATCTGTTGTGGAGCAAAATAATCCTAGGGCCCAAAATAAGGAAAGGAATCATGGGCTCCTTCCCCTTGAAATAGAAAACAGCCTCTTCTCTGGAGAGAGAACAATGCACAGCTGCTCTATGGATCTCAGGCACTGAGCAAGTCCATGCAGGTGGCTGTGAACTGAGGGTGTGAAATTGCAGCACTTGCACAATGCGAGGTGTCAGGAAATTTGCAAATTCACAGCCTGGGCTCCCGTGCTGGGGCCCCAAGGCTTGTGAAGCCAAGAGGACAGAGCGCTGTGCGAGGTGTGTCACCTCTCCAGCACCGCCTGCTCTGGTGCAGCACTCGGGCAGGATCTGCTCAGGTCACAGCTGATGCTCCCGGACTCCGGGTATTGCTGTAACTGCGATTACTCGGCTGGCTGCGTTTGACAGGAGTGGATCTAAACAGAGGTTTTTCCTTCTATAAATTCTATCTGTAGTGTGCTTTTGAAATATAGTATTTCCTTAATCTAAAATGATCAGAGGTAGTACATCTCTGTTAGTTTCAAACGCGAGAGCCAAGATTCATGACACCATAGTTTAATGCTGCTCTTATCAGAAACCTGCAGAGATTAGAAACTGTAAGAAAAACATTGATGGACGTTTTCAGGCTTTCTGGATTAGTTTGGCATTAACTACCAGTGGCTTGCTTTCTTTGACAACTCCTTTATAATTGGGCACAGATGGATGAAAATACACTACAAACACTGTGAGATTTTCTTTAATCATTAATTTTCACTTAATTTGCCAGATGGCTTTGGTTTCTAGTGTACACTTTATTTGCTGTTGTGTCATTTGCAGGGTTTTACTTTTTTTTTGGTTAAAGTTGTAAGTCTCCTGAAATCTTGATTTTGTTATTGTCCTTCAATCTCTTTCTAAAAACTAAAGACGATGAATTAGTCTATTTGATTATTTTACTTCTAATTTTTTGTAAACACTTCAGCTTTCCCTCTCAGAAGCAGAAGACTTTTACACTACCAATAAAGTTTAAATACTTTAAGTTAAAATTTTCCAAGCTTATATGTGACTGTAAAAGTAGCCTTTCCTAATGCTTGTGCATCGTCCATGAAAATGAGGCATGTTCATTCACACATTTGCATCACTTTTCCTACCTACTTTTCTCTCTGCCTCACCTCACACTGCAATGGTTGATTTCACATCCCTTTGAGAAAGTATTTGAATGGAAAAATTAAATATTCTATTCAGAAAAAAGTGTTTCTTAAACCTGTGCTTTAACTCAAGTTCAGAGTGACTTCAGAAATCATTAGTGTTTCATGTCAATTAATATCAGAGGCTATGTTTATTCATCAGATATGCCAAGATACTTCTTTATAAGCTTTTCATCAAGTCCTTCTCTTTAACCAGAATGCTATTATTTTTTTGGGTTAAAAAAGGAGATAGCTGCTAAGTAGGTGGAAAACATTCTTCTGATGTTGAGTAAGGTGTACTGGAGTTTCTTGTCTTTTTATAGCCCAAGATTTACTCGGAGCTGTTACCATACTTCCCCAAGGACAACATTCTGTGAGAAATGCGTTGGACACCAGGGAGGGCAGCATATGAAGAGCTTTTCATCATAGTCAAAACCAGCAGAATCTTTAAAGTGTCAAGCCTCTGATAAGCAAAAGGATTAAAGGAAATGCTAAATTTGAACCTGTGCATTTTCCTGCCGTGGGGCTCTTTGCATTTATACAACCTTGGTTTGTTCTTAGTGACTGTTGCTTCAACGAGGCACTGATGAGACTCTGTCTGAAGGTCATGTTTTGCTTTCTGCTGATGCATTGGATGTAACATTATGCTGAACTGATGAATGAAGGCAGAAAGAGGAATGGAGAAAGTGTTAAACGGATATGAAATGGAATATTCAGAAAACAGCCACAGGCAATCAGAACAGGGCAGGGATGAGTGAACAAAAGAACAAGGTTATCTACTCTCATATGTTAAAAATTCTCAGGGGTCTCTGTGTCAACCTTTAAAAAAACAAACCAGAACAATGCAGCAACAGAAACAAGAAAGGAAGAAAGGAAAAAAAAAAAAAATCCCCATTTCTTTCCTGCCTGGAAATGTTACTTTATCTTCCGTTGCAGCAATGGATGCCTTTAAAAGAACAAAAGGGAATGAACAAGAGGTATAATTAGACTTTCTAACACTTAAACAGTTACAAAACTATTTTTCCCCCCAGAGAAAGATGATTCAAGTTTCTTAATACATGGTATTTAACTTAAATAATACAGGGAGCAATGCAACTACAGCAAAAGCTGAGAGCCAAGATTCTTTTTACATAAAATTCTTTTTACATAAAAAGTCATTTTGTAGAGCAGTTTGCCTGCTTAGGGATATAGGCAGCTCTCAAAGTAAAGAAGTAATCTGAACATTATCAAAACATTAAATGTGCATTTCCACTGAGATTCCCAAGACTTCTACTGAAAATTCCCCCTTGTTGTGCACTCATCTTTATAATAAGAAAACAAACTCTCCTTTGGATGAGTTAGAATTACAGCTATGAATCCAAGTTCCTACCGATTTTCACACAATTCCTATTTTTTCCTGTTTCTTTTTGACAAAAAATAAAATCACACCAAGAAAACACTCCTAATATAATAACTACTATTAAAATTCCAGTAAAATGCTTCAGATCTTCAAATTAATGCTTCTGTAAAATTTAAATAATACATCAGAAGTTTCCAAATGCTATAAATAAAAAAAAAGAAAAACATTTATATGTAGAATCTAAATGGTACAGGCAGCTATATCAGTTTTATTACTCAAACCATGTCCTGCAGAAAACACATTGGATTCTGTTGCAATCAATCGAAGCTCCACATGCAGAACTGAGCATAGTTTTGGAATCACACTGCAGCTGATGGCAAAAGTTTACGTCATTTTAATCCTATCTGATACATTCGTGGCAGATATGGATTTCAAGGCAGGTATAAATCAACAATAATGAGCACTAGATGTGACACTTCAAAGAAGGGGATTAATACATATCAGAAATGCACAACTGAAATTAAGTAGTTCGGCCTTTCTTTTTAATGAAGAGAGAAAATTTAAGGCTCAGCAAACTAAACAGATTTTTTATTTGACTAATATTAGCTTTAAATAGAATGTGTTGTTAGCAATGGCATTTAAGAAAAGGGAAAAAACAGAGTTAGTGAGGCTTAAAAACAGCAAGGGAGTAGAATATGTTCCACTAAGAAAGCATATGAATCACAGAGAACTGCTTTCTGTTATAGCAACAAGATCAATTAGATCTGCAACAGCTGAAAACCATTAACTGCTGTTGGCTGCTGTTAGCATAATGGGTTTTTTTCTGCTCCTTATTCTGGTGTCAGTTTATCACTTTACTACCCAAACAGTTCTGCCTGAAGCCCTGGTAATCTTAAATATAGAATTGTTAGGAACAAAAGAAAATCTCCCAGCATACAAATTGAAGTATTAAATATTACTAACCTTTTTATAGATTAAACACAGCTTCAGCTGCCAAAATTGTTCAGTACAGTGTCAGAGATGTCTTTGTTTTATGTTTTCATTTTTTTATTTTGTCAGAGGCAGAGACAGTTGCCTAATGTTAGTCAAGGTAATTAATTTCTAGCCAGCCATATAAGGGGGAAAAAATTGGGGCAAGAAAAGCTTCCATAGAGCAGCCAGCAACAGCACTTCTTATTTCTCCTCCTACTTTACGGAAAACAAGCAAAATTAAGTTAGTCAGACCTGTTCTCATTGTCTGAGAGCTCCTGTGCTACCACATGCTATGTCCTCGCCGTCCCCAAAGTTCTGTACCACCTGGGCTTGGTCCTTTCCTCTTTCAAATTAGCAACACATCACCTTCTCTAAAACCATGCCATCTTTACAAACAGTTTATCTACAGCACGATGTTCCTGATCTTGAGAAGAAAAAAATGGTATGTCTTTTACTATATTTTCATTTAAATATTCATAGGATAACACTCAAAGTGACAGGCGGTCTTCTAGATGAGGTTTGTTTTCTTCTGCTCATTAATGGCTCAACCTCAGGCAACATTATTTCTGTAACTTGTCAACTTGGTTTTCTCAGCTCAGTGCTATTCCCTTTCTTCATCATCTTGGTGGCTGTTTTTACAGGCTTTCAAATTGTTGAATGGGAAATATCAGGAGCACCACTGCTTACACCCTGGGCTAAATTAATGCCTCTTGTATGAGGAGCCATGTAAGCACGTGTTAGATTTTTTTTTGTAGTGGGTGGTAGGGGAAATGAAATGCCAACACTGATTTATGTTCTCAGAGTTCAACTGAGAGATAAGCCTGTCTGCTCCAAACAATGAGGTGTGGTTAAGAGATCCTCAAGATAGTACTAAACCAATGAAAAACATTTACACAGGACATTCAGACACCAGGTTGATCTAGCCAGGGTCTGCAAAGTAAAACAGACCCCAGCTTTGATGAGGAGTTTAATGGTTGTGTCTGTCGGGACTTCACAGTTTAGATTCCTACACTGCCTGCAGTTTTAGAGTAAGTCACCAGCAGTTTGCACAGACCTCCACACAACACCAGTGTGCTTGCATGGCTGCCTGCAAAAGGGTCATGTTTAACACCCCTCTCTGTGTCCTGGGCATAGTTATACCATGACCCCCACTGACCACAGGCAATTTAAGCCTGTTTTCATTATCATCTTAATCAAAATTCTCTTCTTTCTATCCTTGTGCTTTAGACAGAGGCCCCTCTGTGGCTAGGATGGGACTGAGAAGTACAAACATCTAAGATGTGCTTTCAAACCCTTAATACATATGTATTTAAAGCAATATCCCACAGACCCTCCTCCACTGCATCGCTTGGCTGCTTGGCATCATCAGAGTATCTGAGCACCTGTAACTCAGCAGAAATTGTATGAAATTCTAGGAAATAATGTTGCCAAGAGCCACCTGTAAGCACGAAGAGGAAATTGGTCGTGAAAGACTCCATCTTACCCTTTTTTTGTGTGGTTAATGACATGTAAATAATAATAATAATAAAAAAATTTGCAATATTTCATATATATGCATATATAGCAATTAACCCATATTTCTTTAGTTGTCCTAACTTACATTAAAACTTACAATACTATAGCTTTACAGTTCCATTTAAAAAATTAAAACCATTTAGTATTTGCCTGTGTCTTAGAAAGGAAAGCACGTAGAGAAAGTCCCTGTCCAGCTGAGGGAATGGGGTGGAGGATAGACAAGGTGTAGATGGAGAATAATGCAATTATACCTACAGATCAGTTAAACAGAAAATTCTATTTTCACCTCAGATGTACAGTTGTGTTAATGATGAATTATTATTACATTTACAATAATCATTAATTATTATTAATATTAATTAATTATTAATAATTATAAATTATTATTACATTTACAATAGCCAGCCTGGAGTGTAAGCAACTTAACGTTTTGTTTTTCTGAATGAGATGGATTTTTTATAAAAACAGGAGAGTGCTTCAAAACTTTTCTCTTTCAGAGCTTGGTGCACAAGCCAGCCCTGTAAAGAGGGATCTGTTCTCTCTCTTTTCTTTCTTTCTGTTACCAGGATCAGAATAAAAGAATGAATAGGGATATGAAGATGGTGAAGAATCTCGAGGGGAGGCTGTATGAGGAGCAGCTGAAGTCACTTGGTCTGTTCAGCCTGGAGGAGACCGAGTGGAGACCTCACTGCAGTTACAGCTTCCTCCTGAGGAAAAGAGGAGGGGCAGGCACTGATCCTTTCTCTCTGGTGACCCCTGACAGGACCTGAGGGAATGGCCTGAAGTTGTGTCAGGGGAGGTTTAGGCTGGATGTTAGGAAATGATTCTTAACCCCAAGGGTGACTGGGCACTGAACAGGCTCCCCAGGAAGGTGGTCACAGCACCAAGCCTGACAGAGTTCAAGAAGCACATGGACAACATTCTCAGGCACACAGTGTGACTCTTGGGGCTGTCTGGTGAAGGGCCAGCAGTTACATTTTCAGTGATCCTTGTGAGTCCCTTCCAACTCAGGGTAGTCTCTAACTCAATGAAGAATTTTATTCCGTAAAAGACATTTTAAGTTTTACAATGGTTTAGCAAAATACTTCTCAAGTAAAATATTTTGAAAGTATCTTGGTTTGTGAACCAGAGTGCAAGTAGGAAATAAAGTAGGTGCGAACAAGGAACATTTTCTCAGAAGAGAGTGTTCGAATTCAAGTGCTGACCTTAATCTCCCTGGCAGCTCATAGAATAATGCTGCCCACGTTAGAGAGTGGTGATGACTGTCGACAGTGCTCAGTACGAGGAAAGAGAGATTAGAATGCTATTATGGACTTTTTACCCCCCTTCCAGCCTCAAAGAACATCCTCTGACTGACTAAACTGGTAAACTATACAACTTGATCAGGTATTTTATATGATCACGAGATTAGGGTAAAACCAGGACTGCTCTGGAACTTGCAGAGTTGGAATCCTTCCATGTATAGCCTTTCAAGGGCTGAAACAAACTGTGCTGCCAAGATAACAACAGTGTAGCCTGAATAATAAGAAAGTATTTTGGACATGAATTTAATTTCAAGTTCATAATTAAGCTCTAATGAAAGTTACTCTTCAGGGAGAAATCCAGGCTTTGGACCACGACAATGCTGCCCTACCGCTATGCAAAGTTTTATATCACTATATTCTAAGCTTACAGTATTGATACAGGGTCTGATTATAAGCTGTACTGTACATAAAAGAAAGAAATCACTTAAGGGCTTTGCTACCTGCTGCTGACGCAACCTGCAATTTCTGTTAGAAATTTGTATGTGATACTATTAAGGGAAAATTACCTTGTTTGCCAGTTTAAAAAAATCTTTTATCTTCCCCCAAAAGCAGACAGTTTTTACTCCGAATGACATGTGAAATTTTACATTCACATAGCAAAGAACTTACTAAAAAGGTAGTAGAATCCACTGTGCAAAACAAAATAAAATTTTCTTTTAAATGAAGGAAGGGAGAATTGGTTAATTTGATTAAAGGCAACACTCGGGGACACGGTACTTGAATTTATCACTCTTTGGCAATGGTAATTTTGCTATATTATCTAGAAGAGCAGGGCAAAGGATCCACACAACAAGTAAAATTTCTCTCCTTGCATCCAAAAGATCATAATGCAAAAGTAAAAAAGAGACAAGCTTGTTGAGGAAGGGAGAAATTATAACTTAACAAGGAGGCAGCCCACAGCTGTCACTCAGGAACCAGACCGGAAAATGTTCTGGTATATTATCATTTTCTAAAAGGTTTATTTTCGTAAAACTGAGAATAATCTCAATGTCTAAACCACCAGATACCAATAGCAGGAATAAAGGATTAAACAACAGTTAAAGTATGGGACCTAAATAAATACCATTTTCAGAAGTAAATTCACCTTCTTACATTCATCTAATTCTATGTTTGAAATCTATGCTTCAAATTTAAATGTAAATGGATCAAGCACAATGCTGAAGCCCTTCTAGGCATTTATAGGAAAGAAATACTAATCTTGGCTTTTAGCATGCTTATAGGATTTGAAGTCACCTGCAATCATAAAAGATTTTCTAAGCTGTACTCTGAGACAGCTGTGTGAAATACCTTCATTCATAACAATGGAACTTTTATTTCAAAACTTGACGGTGTTATTTAGTTTTAGCATCTACTTCATGAGGTACCTTGTGTTCAAAAACCCCTGTGGACTTCACAAAATATCACCTAGCATTCTCTCCTTCTGTAAAAGAAATACTATGCCAAGAGTGTCCTTATGAATTCCCTCCTCTGCCTGTTAGACAGGCAGGAGGATTTCTTGAAGAGAAGGATCAGCCCTGTTGTGAACACTGTCTTTTCTGTGAGATGAGGTTTCTCTGAAGAGAATGGTTTTGCAGTCGTTTTCTCTAACCTCGCGTAGGCAGTCAGGAATGGGTTTTCGCATGGAGAGTGTGTTTGTGGTGAATCTCCACCCCACTTCTTGCATGCTTTTTCTTGGATGTTGTCTGAGTAAAAATGAATAATTTCACTGTTGATCATTTTATTAAACCTGCCATCTGAAATAAAGTATATGCGTAATTGTATAGAGGTTTAAAGAGAGAAAGCTGTAGGGAGAGAAAGGAAAGTGCTTCCTTGCCTTGGAACTTACACGGGTATCCTGAATGGGGTACAGCACCTCATCAACCAAGGCAAGGGAGCTGCTTCCATGCAGCCTTAACTGCTTCCCAACCAAGAGGTTTTGCCATTGGAGCTATGCCTGGTGGAGGCACAGTATTTTCCACCTTAGGACTTAAACTACGACAGTAGCAGAACCTGAAAGCATAAATCAGCCTGAGTCCCATGAATGAGATCAAAGTAATGTCTTCTTTTTTCTCTCTCTTTTTTTTTTTTAATGTTAAAAAAATTTTTGGCTCAAAGGCTTTTTTCTAATACTAATAGTCATCGGAAAAGCAGAATGGCCTGATGATTACTCTGTTTTTTAACAGATGACTCATTCTTTGATGAATCTTGAGGGAAAAGAGCACTGGGTTTCTTGTCCTTCCTGGAGTATCTTCAGGCCCTCGTGAGTCAAGCCTCATGCACTGAGAAAGACAAATCTGCAATGTTTACCACTGTGTTAGTAATGAGTGTACTGTGCATCAGCTAGCACACATTCCTTCTTCAGGCATATATTTAAAACATATTACTTCAGCAAACATTAGATAATTAGCAGCTCTTAATTGCAGCTTAATTTCTTAGCTTTTCCTGTAACTTTTAAAATACTATCAGAAGTAAAAGTGGTTTCAGTGCTTCAGAGTTGTTCCACATTGAATAAAAATGCAACACCAAACAGATCTGTCAGAAACCCAGTTAAAATGTTTTACAGTTTCCTCATTGGGCTACAAAAAGGTTAAATAGCCAAGCCAAAAAGCCTTTAATGAAAATGCTACAGTGACTTCACAATAGTTTCACAATAAACATAGATATTTATAGATTTTCTGTGCACTAAGAGCAAAAGAGAAAGTTGGTCCAGGTAACAAGTTTGGTTCAAGATGACAGTTCAGTTGGCACACAACACAGAGTACAACAGCACTGCAGCTCTCTGGACAAAGTCTGCACAGGCTCAGATGTGGTTATTGAGTACACGGGAATTTTTACAGCGAGGAGCTGCTTGGACTAATGAAGCTCTGACCTATGCAAGCCACTTCTGTGACTCAGTACCACAACACAAATGCTCCTTTTAAGATGTGTGCTACATGCACGATCACAGCAAAACCGATGCATGAGATAAAAGGTGAGGAAATGAGGGGGAAAAACTTTCTTGCTCATTTTAGGTTCTTAGCATTGCATTTGATTTTTCAGCCCCAATACCTTCAAGATTCCCAAATCCTTTTTTCTATATTATGCTTTACACCAATCTACTGAATTATTGAAATTTAATTATATTGAGTGCATATTTGAGTTGTAGTGGAATTTTTCCACATATTTGCATGTACTTGTAACCAATAAAACCTGCTGTATTCTTGCAGAATTTTTCTTGTAGAATATTTCAGTTTCTATTTTGCTTGCTTGCTAACTCACTTCTTAAAGATGACAAATTAAAAAACAGAAGCCACAACCATAAATCTGGGAGGATCTTATTGTTATCTAGGCTTTAAAAACCAGACAGGGAAGTATTTGAAAATGTTTTTTCACATGAAATATTATTGGAAGGAAATCTCCATGGCTTTCACTGTTCTAGCATCACTGCATATGAAAAATTTCAGGAAATTTATCTTTACAACCACCCTGCAAGATAGGAAAACATACTATTCCTATTTTAGACGTAGGCAATTAAAACACACCAAGACTAAGTAACAGGCCATATTACAAAAGAATGTGGAACTGAATTTTGTCTTCCAAATCCCACACTAGCACTCATATCACACAAACCCAACTGCTTCCTTGACTGGAGATAAATAGCAGGCAGCCTACCCAAAGGTGTATATTAGTGTTTAACTATAGAAATCACATTTCATGCAGATTTAACAATCCTGCAACTATGTTTCCCCATCAACTTAACTCACGCTTGAGAAGTACCCAAACCTATAAAAAAAGCCAACCAAAACTACTTCAGTTATGAATCAAAGGTACAAACAGATCACATACTAACTCAGAAGGAGGATATTAGCCTTTCCCTATAATAACTTACAACAAGGACATTAGCCTTTCTAGATGATTGAATTAGGAGTTCAAGTTCAGAAGGTGTCCTCTGCTTGTTCCCTCAAAGATGACATTAATATGTAAATATTACACTTGCTCACATCCAGTTTATTGGTTATCTGTGTTGTTATGTAAGATTAGTCCTTGTTGACCATTAGGACTCCCCCAATCACTTTTGTGAATCATGCACAGTGCAAGTAAGTTTATTCCTATCAGCTTACTGATTAAAATGTTATGCAGTACAGAGTGAAGAACTGGAATCCAACAGAAAATGTGCCTGGTTTACAGGTGTATTGACATCCCTTTGTTTCCAATTTCTAATTCAGTTAGAAAGCCAGACTGATCTTGTATCATTATTTTTATATAAAAATGTCAGACAGTGCTTTGTAAAGCCTTACAGAATTCTGTATATCTCACAGTAACAATATTAGCTTTCATCAAACAAAGTTTTAATCTAATAAAGATGGATGCACAGTTAAACAAATATTGATTGGCTTTACACCTCCCTCCTTTATTTCTGTATCAATGGAGACCTGCACTACATTACTTCACCTACAAATGATGTCAAGGACAGGCTATAATCACACCCATAATTTTTGTTAACTTCGCTTATAGACAGGAGTAAGACACTGAATTCCAGTTAAATTAAAAAAAAAGGGGGAAAAAGAGTAAGAACTTTGGTTGGCTTCTAATTCTGACCTAGTTTCCATGTTTCTCCCAAAATTTATGACATACCTCACACAAGGACAACAGGAAAAGATTTGAGTTGTTTCCAGAATAATTTCTGATGTTGTATTTGCCAAAATGGTTCAGGGAATTGTCTGAAGGGGGAGGAAAGTGAGAAGAAAGGGGAGAAGTACAGGGGGAAGAGGGAGGACAACAACTTACTCTAAATCCTCTTTTCCCATGGAAGCAGAAACACCTCTAAGGTCAGGCTTCATGAGTTTCAGCTGTAGGCTGACTGGTCATGCCATCTGCAACCTTGCAGAGCACTCCCATGACATTAACTTCAAAAGTTTGCTAAAATGGAGGAATTTCAAATGACTGAAACTCATATGTGCATTCACTCATTTTAAGTGAATACAAAGTCTTTTTATCAACCGTGTTCATCTCAGACCTGAATCTTATTTCCTCACGTTTTTGAACAAGATTCATGTAGGAAGCAACCCAAGGCAAGTATTGTATTTGCAATGTATTTTAATTCTCCACATTCTAATATGTACAATTCCCAGTTATGTTTTGGTTGCACCCACGGAAGAAAAGACCCAGCTGCATATTCTAGAAAAACTCTGTAAAATAAAAAGGTAATACCTTGAAAAAACTTGAGACTGCCTTCAAATTGGCCACGTATGCTAAACACACAATAGCTACAAACTCCTCTACACAGGAGAAATAATCAGGCCTAGTTGTATTAAAGAGAAGATAAAGAAAATACTTACAAGGATAAGATTATAAGGAATGTGAGCAGATTGTTGTCTTTCATTCAGAGTCTTATCACGGAAAAGAGGATATACAAGATGTAAAGTTGTATTTGGCTAGACTTAGACTGGCTGAATGAATATAAGCCACCATTTCAGTTTATTTAATTTAAAAAGCAGGTCAAAGTGCTGCTTTCAGCTACCTATTAATATTGAAAGGATCTTCTGGTTATTACACTTATACTCCAAAATGTCTTCAAAGCAGTACAACTATACTAAATTGTATGCTTCACTGAACAAAAAGAATGATGACTAAACAATTTTTTTAAGACTTTAGAGTACAAAAAAGTCATTAATAACACTAGACCAAAAAATAACCAACTTATCCTTCCATGATATTTTCACCCAAATGTATCTGAAAAAACTACTTCAGACTAATGGGAAAGAAATATTTCCTTTAGAAATAAATTCTCCCTGATCCTCTCTCTTCCCTTCTACCCCAGATGTGAACATCTTTTTCCTCCATACAGCAAGTCCTAATAAAATTATTAACCAAAGAGTAAAAAGTTCTGGAAACACAATTTAAGTTCTGTTCTAACAAAAATAATGGCAGCATTAAATTTAACCTTACATAATTAGACTGTTTTTTTTTGTTGTTTGTTTTAATTTGAGGGATCAGAGATCAAAATGGGGAACAGAAGTCAAATCCTAGCAAAATTATGCTTTCCATACTACACCACCTATCCCGTAATACCTTGAGCTCCTGCTACTCAATTTCATTATATCTTTCTGCCATTCATTCATACTTTACTTACAGCAATGTTAAAACGGGTATCAAAAGCTAGAAGAGAGGTTCCAGAAATAGAGGTTGGTAAAAACTGTTGCAAATGGTGTAAGACAGACTCTTTGTATTACAAGTGGGTATTAGGCTCCAGTTTTGAAAACTTGTACAGACTGTGAAAGGTGAAGAGGACTAAGTAGAGTGAGCAAAGTTAAGCAGGTGCCTAAGTTTTTGTAGGATGACAACCTTATTACTACATCAGGTGGGGTTTGCTTATTTCTAGGGCCTAGAGGGTTACTACAAGCTCAGTTTTGGTTTTCTCCAGACGAGATTCACTATAATGAGATGTCCATAATGTTCCTCTTCACCACATCAAAGCATGAGTTTGGTTTGGGGTTTTTTTTTTTTTTGAGAGAGAATTATTTCAACTAATTATTATTAGCTAATCAAAATGTAAATTCCCAGGCTATTAGCCATTTACATTATAAGTGGATTGCTTTGTGGAGAGAAAAACTGACAATCATTCAATACTCTTGTAATAATACTGTAAGTATCTGTTTGATAACAGCAATAGTCTCATTTGTTCAATTTATAACTAATCAATAGCAATAATTTAATATTTTGCAGTAAGGAATTCTATT
Source organism: Rhabdornis inornatus (assembly GCA_013397075.1). Classification (NCBI taxonomy): domain Eukaryota; kingdom Metazoa; phylum Chordata; class Aves; order Passeriformes; family Rhabdornithidae; genus Rhabdornis; species Rhabdornis inornatus. The sequence continues at coordinate 7,894,595 of VWZS01007271.1, forward strand.
AAGAAAGCACCGTTTTGTGCAGGATGACAAAGGCTATCTGTTCACAAATTAATGCTTTGCTTCAGGATTAAACATCAAGAACTGTCCTCCAAACAAGGACAGATTTGGTGGGGAGGCTGAGGGGAGTACAGTGCAGCCCACGTGCTCTAGGCAATTTCCCCATCTGTATGATAGATGCAACTAGCCCTGTCCAACCCCAAACACTCTCTGTCTAAAAAAAGAATTAAAACACTGAGCTAAGTGACTTCAAACTTATTTGCTTATTACAGGTGCCTCTTAAGAAGGGCTCCAGGCTGAAGCAGGGGAACACTGTGTAGAGTCCTGCCACTGATGAGGAAGCAGTGGCACAGACAACGTGTGATGAAATGAATGCAGCCCCCATTCCCTGTCCCCCTGTACCACTGTGGGAAGGAGGCAGAGAAAATCGGGAGTGAACCTGAGCTCAGGAGGAACAGAGGGGTGGGTGGAAGTTATTTTTAATATGTGGTTTAGTTTCTCATTGCCCTACTCTGATCTGATTGGTAATAAATTCAACTGATTTCCCCAAGTTGAGTCTGTTTTGCCCGTGATGGTAACTGGTGAGTGATCTCTCTCTGTTCTTCATTATATTTTTTTTCCTTGTCCAGTTGAGGAGCAAAGTGATAGAGCAGCTTGGTGGATATTTGGCATCCAGCCAGGTTCAATGCACTTGAACCTGTTTATACATTGCTACTTATAGTTGTAATTTTCAATATATCATCACAGCATCTAGCAAACACAAAGAAAAACTATTTTCTTCATATATTTGCACCGACAAAACACTTAAATACATTATCTGAAGCAAGTTATTACTTAAGCATTAAACTAATGAGCCAGTCAAAATACTGGAAAATCATAATCTCATCACAAATCAGATCACAATGTATCTCAGCTAATTAGCAGAAGAAAAGCAGTAATAAATTACTTGTGTTTCTTGTTGGCCACTAAATCGGCTTTCAACATATTTTAAACAGTACTAAATATGAAACCACTGCTTCTTACTAACAAAGAGTTGTTAAAATTCCAAATTTCTACTGGTTTTAAGTGTTTATTTTTGGACAGCCCTGTAGAAAATAACAAAGCTTCTGAAGGGGAAGCAATGGATGTTTTCAGAACATATATGGCATTAGCAGCATTTATCAGCAGTGCTGATATATAATGGCTGAAGACATAAAGACACTACAGATAAGACTTCCCAAGCACTTCAAGCCCAAACTCAAAGGCAGGTCCCCAAGGCATCATGAATATTCACTGAAAGTTCAGGTCTAGGACAAGGCTGGTAGCTTGGCTATCCCCAGAGGAGGGACTGTGTTTCTCATACCTCCCCAAACTGAGGTTTCTCAAATCAAGTTATGACTAAACTTCTGCTCAGTCCAACATCTGGTGATAATCCAGGGAGTTCACTTTCACCAGCTGTCCTGTGCAAGTATTAGTCTCATTCCATGGCTGTAGATCAGTGCGATGACCTGATTACCTCCTTGTTATTCCATAATACAAATTTCCAGCCTTCCATTCTCATTTACTGCCTTTTAAGTGATGGTGCAGAAAATGAGGCAGTAGTCTCTCAGGAGTTAAATAACCAGAGCAAGACTGCTGCTTTCTGTGACATTCACCCACTGAAGAACTGCACTGCTATGGATGAAAGCACTAAGCAGCATCTTTAGGTGAACTCGGGGAAGGTGAATAAATAACAGTTAACGTTAATCCCGATGCTGGGAACAAAAGTATCTGTGATTTTTATCCATTCTACAGGGTAAATAAGCAGATCAGTGACACATGCTTCTTACACAGAAAAAATATCGTTTGTTTGAGAATCAGAATGTTCAGAGGAAGGACACTACTGTCTTAAAAAAAAAACAAGTGAAAGTTGTTGTGGTAGAAAAAGAGTAAGAGAAAAATGTTATCACACTGCATCACTGTCACCTCTTGCTGTTCAACTTCACATTGTTTTCCACTGGAGCACTGCCACATGGAGCTGCAATGAGGAAAGTCCCTAACCTGTGAATATCTCTGGTCAGGACAAACTGAGACTGGTGAGAGAAGAACAAAGATGATGACTATTTCTTTTAAGCAAAGGGAATGGAAGCATTTTACAAGTTGAGTCAGAGCGCTGACACATTTTCCAATGCAGACATGCTGCCTCCCCCACCACTTTCTACACAGACTCATTCACAAAACACAAACAAGTAAGTCAAAAGCAAACACAGAAAACTGCTCAGTTATCAATTCAAAGTTGCAACTGCTTCCTGAAATCAATTTAAATAGCCAGACTTGCCACCCCCATCCTTTTTAGTTTAAGTCTCCCTCTCCTGTACCACAGTATCCCCGTAATTTGCTTTTTTTTTCAGTCACTTGTAGTTCAAGCATCCCCAAAAGTCTCAAAAGTGGGTTTATTTTCCTTTTCTTCTTGGAACAGAGCTGATACGCCCCAGAAGACTTTATTTGCATGTGTAAACCACAAAGACCCTTCAAAGGGTCAGCAGCGGATGGGGAATGAATGGTGGCTGTGGGACTCTGAAGAGGTGAGTGGTGCTGAAAGCAGAGAGGCCATTGGAAAAGATGATTCAACAGCATAGGAGAAAATACTTATTTTAGGCTTTTAAGCTGTGCTGGAAAGGGTACGGTTGCCCCCTGCTAAGGAGTTCCCTGGGGAACAGCTCATTGTACTAGCAGTGGGAAACATGAAGGCAGGGGAAGTATGAGCTCAGATGCAGAGACAATGAGCACAAGGCTCCTTCCAGAGTGACTCATCCAGCCTCTGGGACAGAGGAAACCGATCACTCGGTAAGTTAGCATCCTTTGCTAAATATCCAAGTAGCAGCACTTGGCAGTGGGGAAAGCAGCTGTTCATTCCTTCTAACAGGTCATGGGATGGTGCTGGGGAATGGGAGGTTGTGGGGAGATGACATTTGGTGACAAGCAGAGAAGTAAATACTATAATAAGATTAAAGGCATTAATTTAACTTTACATAAATAATAGGGAACGGGATCAGAGTATTCCAATAACACTAAAGTTCAGCTAGAGCAAAGGAAATTTTTTCAAACTTTTGGGCCACTCATGATTTTTCTTGTAATTAAGAGTTAATTTTTACATAATTTATGTGCCAGTAGTGCAGTTTTATCATAACAAAGCACTATCTAAGATTTAATAGAAAGGAGAGAGCGATTTGGAAAAAAGATGTTTGTTTGGGTTTTTTTTCCCCCGCAAAGTTATTAGATTTTAGGTAGTAAAATTACATGCAAACTGATTGGGAAAAAGTCCCCAATATATATTTCTCAGCTTTATTACTTACACATTTAGTGTATAAGCACTAAAGGGTCTGCAGGGAGGAAGCCCTTTCCTGATAAGCACTGGTGTCCCATCCTGCCTTGAAAAACTAAAGAGCTTCTATTCTTATGGAAAGCAAGTTACACACCAGAACTTGGAATTAAGCAATGCACCAGCTATTACATTAGTTTCACTATTAATTAATCAGAGCCAATGGTTTGAGAGTAAGATATTTTACTAGAACTTGCTGCTTTCAGTTTGTCTTGTGGTCTAGTGTTTAGGAATGTCTCTTCTGAGCAGTATCTCTCATTCCTGTCTAGCCCCAGAAGGATTTGAAGAGAAACAGGGAAAAAGTAATTTTTATTCTATTCTGGTTGGTTTTACTATTATCTTAAAAATATCAAGGATACAATGTAAAGCAGCACACTAGTTTTCAGTCATATTAACCAAACAAATCTGATGAAGATAACTGAGCCACCAAAGCTCCCCCTAGATGATGAGAATCAGACTGGATGAGAATCAGTCTGGGTGCTCTTGAGCTGACCTACCACTTCCAGCTGCCTGTAGAGCCCTGCAGCTCAGCCACATGTGCAATGGTGTCTGGGAAGGACCAGGGCCACCAATATCTGGAGTTCACTGCTTTTCCAGCCATCGGGGGGCCCAGGTGCCAACTGGTCCTATTTGACCACCTTTGGTCTCATTTTACATGTGGGAGATGAAGCAAAGGACAAGTGGGTCTTGAACTAGATGAAAATTTTGAAAATCAGAAATCCTTTCTTTCCCAGACTCTTAAGAGGCAGCCATAAAATAAAGCGGGGGAAAAAAGGAAGAAAAAAAAGAACTAAAGAGAAGAGTGAGAGGTTAATTTGCAAGCAATGTAATTCCTCAGAGAAACACATTCATCCATTCATCCAGAGGTGACTTAACATTCTGAAAACCATTTAACTGTTTTTCTGTTGGAGTAACCCAAAGAAAGATAGGCAAAAGAAGACATTACTTTGTCCCCTGCTCTCCTTTTCTCCAGGAAATACAATTTCCTTCAAAGAACTGAGATAGCCCACCAAGATCAGCCACTGCTCTTTCCTAAACAGAAGCCTATGGCTAACAATTCCAAGCCATTTCATTTTTGGAAAACTGTACTTACAGATAAATAAAGAACAACTGTCTATTGATGTCCCATCCCTGAAACCAAGAGAAGCACTCGTAATGTGAACACTGAAATATCTATTATTTTTCCAGGACAAAAAAAATATCATAAGACTGCCTTTTTCAAGAAAGACAGCTCATAAAATCATTGAGAAATCTTTCTTCTGCTGGATAAAATACTTCTTCAGCTTTGACAATCTGGAAAAACTCTAGCTGTTACAGTAAGCACAAAATAAAATGAAAAAATAACCCTGAAACAAATAATCTTACTTTTAGCCTTTCACACATGCTCAATTTCTCCTACCAAGAGCAGAACAGCCTTGAGAGGATGAGCAGCAGTGTCTGAAACCATGGAAACTGTAGTTTGCCTATTTTTCTTAAGAGTTGGGCAACAGGCCCTGTCTGAAATCTAGTTTCCACAAGGTTTTGCAATTAGAGAACTCAAGTATGAATGCAGCAATTTAGTGAACAAAAATAAACAGCATTTCATACTTCATCCTAAAAGTTTCTAAGTTATTATGAAAGTCTTTTCAGAACCACCCTTTGAGACCCAGATTATTGGATGATCATCTCATTTTCTGGCCAAGAATACTTACAATTTAAAGAAAAGCATGATAATGGGCTGTACCGATTTGACACAGGTATTTTGCAAGACAGAATTTTTAGAGGATGGAACAAATGCAACAATGTAGAGGACTTATCTTTTCATGTTACATACACACCCTTTGAGTCAGCTTATTATACCTTTTGGTCTGTTGAATATATATAAGTGCAACTTAGTAAAGACGCTAAGAGTCACAGTTCATTTACATTCCTTAGCTGACCAGACCTTTAGTGAAAACCTTAGATTTTTCACTTTCACTCCCCAAAAACTTACCAGGCATGATGAAGGACACATGTTTGCTTTCTCTTTTCTTTTAAACAAAGCCATATCTTCAGGAGAAAGACTCAAAATACGAGCAAAGATCCAGGACCAACGAGAGAGACTCACATTCAAACACTGACCTACTTCCTATTATAGCTTTCCTCAGAGCTGAAGAACACACAGTGCTTCCTTGGTAAAACTGAAATGGTGTGGCATATGCTCCTGTAGACAAATAAAATGCTGACAGGCAATGCAGTAAACTGAGCCACACCACTTTTTCCTCCTGTGGAAGCCCTTTAAACATCGGTATTACATTATTCACTCCAATAATGACGGAGTACTTTATAAATGGGACAGAAAGTCAATTATTCCACACAATGCACCATCACAAGCAGGACTGTAAGATCGATGTGCCCATAGCCTATTTTACAAATACTTGAACAAAAAACAAACAAGAGAATTAGGTTCATAGCTTCTTAACACTTTCCAGAGCTGGTAATGTATGTACTGTAAATCACAAAGGCTATTTATAGAGGCGAGTTTCTGCACAACATTCCTAGAAAATCGTTTCTATTAACCCTCAGACACCATGTTTGTTGAAGCCCTGAGGATGTGTTACAATTAAAAATTGGTGTGAAATTTCAATTTCAACAGTGTTTTTTATTACCCAGACATAAAATGCCAGTTGACACTTCGTGATTAAGATGAAACACTGAGTATCATTTGATTAAAACCAACAAAAGAGCAATAAAAGCCATCAGTTCTACCTACCCCAGTTTTAAACACACACTGGGAGACCACAGTCACTGGGATACACAGCAGACATACATGTCGAGAACCTGAACAGCATGGCTTTGACTTGCAAATTTAAAAGATCAGAATTAATTTTATAGCAAACCAGTATAGGTTTAATATTATTTTTTTTCAGTAGTTTGGAAATGAACACAATTACTAGCATTCATTACCTCAATTTTTTACAAATAAAATGTTTCAGGTGTTTTTAGTAAAGTAGAGCGTTCCTTAGTTGTACTATGAAAAATAATGTAAGTTCTATGGTGATCTATTTGCTGGTTTATCCTCATTATTACAGTAAAACATGTGTATTGTTTTGTTGCCTATATACAACATACTAAATCTACTTAGAGTTGCTAAATTTAGGATTATCCCTAGATGAGTATATTAAACCTGAAACTGAAATGATTCTACAATATGCTACCAAATCTCTTTAAATAACTTAAATGTATATTCATTAAAAAATAATGTTCCAATGGATTACTCCTCTATTTTAAAGAAATTAATTAATAAAATATATGCATGATATTTAGGGGTGCAACAACTGCATCTAATTAAATAAACCTTACCAATAGCTTCTTTCTACAAATTCACATCAGCCTTTTAAAGTTAGACACAGCATGGTTAATTGCATTTAGAAAAGAAACATGCCAGAGGGAGGTTTTATATTATCCTTCTAAAAATGCTCTGTGCTAACTATTTTTGCCAGATACTTAAATTTCATTGTCTAAAACTACAGTAGAAATACTGTCAGCTATATTTAGGAAATTTCATTGAATAGTTCAATGAAATAGTTTATAAGAATCTGCAATAGCGTTTCTCTGCTGTACTGTGCTAAGCTTGGTCTTGCCTATTAAAAAAGAGGTAGCACTGAACCCAGTTCTACCTCAATATTTAAGGGGAGATGAACAAATGCATTTGATGATATGAGGTAATAAAAAACAGTAACAAATATTTGTGCAAATTTAATTAAAGTGTTATTCAAATTCTTGAATACAAAAGATATTCCAACGACTCTGGGCATAGTGCATTTTCTCCAATATGAACACTTGTGTCTAATGGTGAGGCTACACCAACGTTTCTTTTGTAAAGGTTACCAGAGTGGAATATTGATATATTAACTTTCTCATATGAAAGCCCAAGTGGAACCCAAGAGTGAAAATCTGTCATAAGAGCATATGAAATCCCAGACTATATTACTGATTGAATGCTCTGATACCAATAATTAAAAGTGAGAACTTGCAGAACGTACTGCTTGATCAGCACAGGTAATGAATTATAATTACAGAAGTATACTTAAAAAGCATTGGTGACAATGACTAGGTAATTCCCATTTATACTCTTAAGAGTTTAATTAATAATTTGAACCTCAACCACATCCTCTTCAACATTCACAAGCTGCAGCCATTATGTGGTAAGGCTGGGGAAGAGGAGCAGGCAGTTTACACCTGTAAATTTTAGCTCCCCTTTAGACCATGCTGACACATGTGCGAGTGAGCCCTGTTTTGCACTAGGGTTAACCCAGAAGAAATAGCCCTGGTTTACTTAGCTGGTTATAAATGTGCAAACTGTAACCCATAATAGGCAGGCCCAAGTGTGTAATCAGTGCATGTGTTGCAGTATAGTGGTATTTGTAAAATATGCACCGAGACATAAATATATAAATATGAGATAAAATCTGCTTTAGAAATTCAGAGTCGTTGAATAAATCAGAAGCTAAGATAAGCAGATAATTCAGCCATTATTGCATTCAGAAGCATTTCAGAAGGTGAAAACAGAATATGTTCAGGAAATACATAGTTTAGCTTAGTTTTAAAAACACCCACAGGGAAACTGATGATAAAAAGCAAGACCAAGTTATATCTGAGTAGATGCAGATTTCATCAGAGAAACAGATTTGCTATGTGCAAATATTGTAGGTGGTTTTAGATTAGTATGTAGGCAATGTGCCTTTTTAGGGTTTGCGTTTCAAATGTTTTATGTCTTCTTTTTCCCAATAATCAATATATTTGTATAATAGATAATTTCCAATTAATTTAGCATCTTATTGTTTCTTCATAACTAACAAATAATAACTGTTTTGGGAATAAAATTTGCACAGGCACACCTGGTAGTATGATTCATATAAGAACCAGAGAATAACTTAGAATCACTGTCATCTGTAACTACTTCCAGCGGCCCTTGTGGGTTTGGAAATCACTCAGGAGAATTTAGAGTTGGGAAGCCCATCAGCATCATGCTGTAAAAGAGCTGTAATTTCTGTAACAAAATCAGTCAGAGACCAATTCTAAGTGGAGCAGCTCCAATCCAAAATGAATAAGGAGTCAAGTTGCAGGTGGTGCAATTTGTGATGGCAAGAAGAACTGAATTTATGTCTGAAAACAAAAGATGTTTACACACAGCATGACAGTATTATTTATTCAGTTTTTAGAAGTATGTAACTTGGACTTGACCCTATCCTGAAATAAGAAAAGAAAAAAAGGAATATGTGCACTTATAATGAACTATTAATAGATAGTCCTGATTCTACAACTTCCACAGTCAAGGTTATATGATTATAAATCTCAATTAAATAGCCTGACCACTTTTCTTGTTTCAAAGGAAATTAAGCAACAGTCATAGCCACATTAGAAAACCATGACTCAAAGAATAAAGTAAAAGAAATGGTTCTTATTTTTGTACATCAATTTTATTTTTATATATTTGGCTTGAAATACTGTAGCCATATTATACTGTAGCCATTGTTATAACATCTGACACCCTCTCCCATTGAAAGCACCCTTCTTTCTGAATTCTGATGACAGGAGATGAGACAGTGTCTAACAGAATTCAACACCCCATCAGCAAAGAACTCTACTTTTACAGTTCCTGGGTTTTATGGAGCACTACTGAGAGCTTTGTAAAAAGGTTTTAAATGTTAAGCATCAGCATCCAAAAATAAATGCTCATCTATTCAGAAACAATAACCAAAAAAAGCTTTAAGAAGAAAAATCATTTAAGGGTTTATTTTTAAACAGCTATTTTTAAAGTGAGCAGCCTTGACATCAGAACATTCTTCTGTCATCATAAGAAAAGGGAGTTTAATTCTGAGGGATCAAGCTGCTTGCTTTGAGTTCTGTAATTCTTCCTTTCTAAATTTAAGAAAAGCTACCAGAGTGTAACTGCTCAGTGGTAATTGACTTAAACATCTAGAGAAAATAACAATTAAAAAGGTACAAAGGGTTCCTCGCTGTACAAATACATTAAAGTAGGTAAATATGAATTCTGAATAAATGAATTTTTAATACATTGGCTCTTTGAAAAGAACTCTTTTATTCTGTGTACAGAAGTGTCACAAACTGTTTATGAAAACAACTGCTCTGAAAAGTAAATAAGACACTGGCAAAGCCTGTGTCGTGTCCTACTTCTGTGGCTCATCTAATAGTCGATAATTCACTTCTGTACTTTGTGGTTTAAATGCTTCAGCTCAACTACCCCAGTGTGTGGACTGAAGGGTAACCTTCAGAAAGACAATGTATTCCAATAACTAATTTCAATATTCATAATATCCAAAGTGGAAATACTGATGGACAATAGCATGTGATGACATATGTCAACCATAGGAGAGAAGTTTAACAAGCAGGACATGCCGTGCCACAAGGAGATCTGGCTTCCATTTCTGGCTCTGATACAGCTTTTCTTTATGTGACAAATAATTACATCTCCCTAAATTGCTTTTCCCACAGTTTAAATGAGATAGCAATTGTTTACTTTTCCAGATACTGTGAGAACTAATTTATTCCCACTCGGGAAAGCATTTCAAATTTGTAAAGTGGGAGCCTTGACTGGACCTTAGCAAAAAGCTGTACTGTAGACTGGGAATAGTTCTTGTCAACAGCAAGCAGTCAGGCTGAGATTTGTTTACAGCAATTTGAAATCCCTTTCCTGCAACTTCTGCCACAAATAAGAGAAAATGTTTAGCCCTGGTACAATGACATTAGCAGTCTTAATTATATGTGAACACACAAAGCCAGTAATTAAATATACTGCACTAAATTTATGGCACTTTTGTGGTCACTAGGACAAATATAACAGGTTTTTATAACATCTAGAGAATTTCTCATTCTACCACCAATTCCTACTTCACCCCTACAGTCCCAGAGCTCCTTTTTTACCTTCTTGGTAGAGACTTAAGGCTCAGGTATAACTGCTCCAACAGTGCCCCCTCCTCCCACAATGGCCTGAGTGCAAGATGTGAGTAGTAGAACATAAAAATACACATAGCATTTTAAAACTCAGCATATCAAGGCTAACAAGATTAAGGGAAATTTTATTTTTTTTTAATGTGGCACATTGTGGAAACAGAACCTGAGCCTGAATCATTGTCAGGAAAAACTGTCTCAGCACATTCACTGGGGACTGGGCAGACCACAAAGATTCCTTATGTGCGTATTCCATCAACCAAAAGGAAGATGGATTTGCTCATTAAATCACAAGTAAGTTATCAGTAACTGAGCTTTCAAAAAATCCCACAAATTAAAATTACGACCTTTGAAATTCTGAATATGCCTGGTTTAACAGCTGCTAAAGAGTAAGAACCATACAAAGAGGCTTACTGTCACGGCAGCAATTTTACAGAATCTAATAGTGTGAATGGCCAAACCACTTCTCCTGATATCACAGTTAGGTGCTGCTAAGAGAGACAGTTTAATCCTAGATTAATTTTTATTCCAAATAATTGGAAGAAAGCTCTTGATAACAGTCTTGCATTCCTGGCAAGAATCCAGATGGTCTCAGGTAAATTATTTATCATTCACACAGCACTTCTACAATCTATTTAGCAGACAGCATGAGTATCTTAATCAGCTGAGATTGTATTCCTATACCAGCAGTATTAAATTCACTTATTTAGAAGCTGAAACTAATATAAGTTGGTATGATTTAATAAGGAACCATATGGTAATGTAAAAATATAATCTAAATATTTATATATAGAGTCTTTAAGAAAACCAACTAATTTTGAAAACAAACAAACGTACCTCAAACAAAATTTCGACATTTTTTTTCTCTCCAATCAGGTGCTTCTAGAAGAACTAAGATAATTCAAATCAGTTTACTCATATTTTCGTGATCTTTAAAGTCCTTGCTTTTGCCAATGATTAACAGCACATACAGGGACAGGTCAGTTTGTGTTCCTTATTTGTTTATCTGTCTAAATCCACAATTAAAGACCAAGGAAAAGAAATAGCTACAGTTTTAGTGTGCATGGGTTTTGGCCCAATAGCCATGAAATATGGGTTCAAAATCATTGCTGCAATTCACTAGTCTCCCTAAAAAAGTAAATGGCAAGAATTGTCAAAAGAATAAAGTGCTCACTGAAAAAGGCCAGCTCTGGTGCAAACCCAATGCTGTTAAATTATGGAGTGGCAATAACGAAGCACAGATTCTCATCTCTTGCAATTTTATTCTCAAAACCCAAAACCAACAATTAATTCTATACTAAAAATGGATGTTACAGTCCTTGAAGAGTTGCAAATACATACACCACTGAAAACACAAAGAAAAATATCAGCACAAGATGAGATCCTACAAGATGCTGCTGCTGCTTTAGGAAAAATAATGGTGCTTCTTCAGGAAGAAACAATGGCCATGAGCAACAGAGGTGTCACAAGGTACATTAGTGTAACTGCTGAAAAGGACTGAGTGACAAAAAAAAAAAAATCAATGAACTATGAACTTCAGAGAGCCCCAAGAGAGACTGTGATGATGGATATATCTATCTTTTTTTTTTTTTCTAAAATAAAGACCAACAAATCCTACACAGCCTTCCTTATGCTGTTCTTTGATTTGGTTACAAAATATCTTGAATTCTGTATTATGCTAATGATGACACAGTTGGTGGCACAAAGTCCTTTCAAATTCAGACAACCAAGGAAGCTGACCTCTGTGAGATGTGTTGCTTTGAAATATTACTAGATAAATCTTATAATCCCAAAATGAAAAGATCATTTCCTACCTAATTATCCGTAGAGTACTTTTTCTAATGTTTCTTTGTCTTACTTAGCTAAGAGTATTAAAATTCTGAGGAAAATAAGTATTTGGCTGTGTATTAATTACACTTATAGAATGTGAAGGAACAACCTTCATCTAAAGGATGACGTTGGACATCTTTCACTATTTTGTGAAGAAGATAGTAGCAGAATCACTTACCATGTACCTTGAATTTAACCTGCACACACTGATTCCATAGGGAAATAAACCCAAGGGATCCATATAACAACAGAGGTGGCTAAGCGCCTGATCATAAAAGCTGGAGAGAATTCAGTTTAAGCAGCACACTAACGCACTCACTGTCCTTCCATTCCATAAGGTTTTCTATGGCTTTTCTCTACCATTAGTCCAAGTTATTGCCAGGAAATAATAAAAACAAAGAAGGACCTGAAAGTCCTGCAGTTGATGCTCTCTTCCCTTGGATTCTGAACAGAGCAAGAGATTTTCATTTTACTTCACTGAAGCAGATTTTACATAAAACTTCAAACACTTAATTTAGAATTAGACAACATCAAACACTTAACCTGCACCTAACAGAAAATGTCCAAACCACAGTCTTGATGTTTCAAAGAACATGGAGTAACTGAGTGAAATAGAAACCTTCTACATTTTGGAGAGGTTTTTTCTAGGATGTGGTAATGCTGGGTAGCAGGGATTAACCTGAAGATTTTCCTCATTAAATCTCCTGCTTTTGGAAATTCTATCATTTACAGAGCTCTGTCCCCTAGTAGCACCATCCTCTCCCACTCCCATCCAAAACACTGTATGCTCAAAAGAAGCCTCAGATAACTTAGATAATTTTAATTCTTTCTAAAAATTTCCAGATCCTTATCCACTCGTTAATGGATATAAATTGTCCTTAGTTATAAGGGCTGTGCACACTGGCAATTTATGTTTTGTAACAATGAAGAAAAATAAGATAAATGTGCTATCATTTTCATGCTTTCTTTCCCAAGAATGTATCTATCTGAACAAGACCATATTGATGGATTTTTCCTTGTTTCTTAACGTAAAAAAATCAGCTGTTTTCTGCAAAAAAAATACTAGTACATCAGCAGCCAAACTCTCATACACATGCACAACCTAGATGCAACAAATCCTTAAAGAGGCAATAGAGGTAAAGCAAAAAATAAATGGGGGACATTTCAGTTTTAAGCTTTTGTTGATTACAACAGATTACAAGGTCTTGAATCTGTACAAAAATAGTAACAATGTCTTGTTTTGTTAGAACAACAAACTCCTAAAAACTGGTATGTTTTCTGAGTGCTTGAGCCAGTGATACCATCAGCTGAGAATCTGATGATTCAGAACACTGTCAATTTTGTTTGCCAACATGGTTAAGCTCACTATCCTATGTCACAACTGCTGAGCAGTTTATCTACCGTAAGCCCAAAGAATGCAAACTTTCTTATTACAAATTAATTGTTGTGCCCAAATATTTAGGAAGAAATGTCAAGTTTCAAACACACTGGAATATTTCTCATCATTGAAAACCAACCCTACAGCTGGTGGCAATATAAATTCACCACCCAAAGTAGAATTACTTGCATGAAAGACATCTTATGTTGTACACAAAGAGTGTGGTCTCTTAAACTTTCACTAAGAGAAGAACGTTCAACTCTGAGGCTGCAAACCATGAGCATCACTGTAATATATGCTTCACTGATGTATATGATATTCTCCCTATGCATCACTTTTTATTGTAGCTGGGGAAGAGGAGGAAGCTAAAGAAAACCATTAAAAAAAATTGCATATTTCTTTTAGCTGCTGATTTTCCTGACAGTTACTAATGAAATACTTCACGGTCCTGTTCTTTTAATGTAAAATATACTCCCAAATAAAACCTCTTTCTTCTTCAGCCTTCTCATTTATTTTATACACATGGACAACTGCACACCTACATCTTCCTGGTGCCTCACCAGTTTCTCTATCAGGCCAATTTACGATGAAAAGCAAGGTTGTTGAGATAACAGGGATGGGGAAGACAAGACAGGTATGAATTGTGTATCCAGCTTTTCGCACTTGCCTTCATCTGCTCACCCAATCTCCCTCTCCCTCTTCTAATTTTTGTTTCTCTTAAAAAATAAATGTCACACATTTCTTATTAGGTAGCACAGAAAGAAACTTACCTTTATACATCCACTTGTCTCAGAGTACTCTCTTCCACAATGATAAACTGACAAATGATGAGCCTTGTAAGGAATTTTCCTGCCCTTTTACAGTATAGATTTGTGGAGACTCTAGCCTCCACCATTATCAAAAATGATTGATTGGCTGTTGAAATATTAATATTTTCATATCCTTTTCCATTTTGGTGTTTTGAACTGATGCAAAATGAGATCACTGTCCAATACTATAGGTGACACACAACACAAACTGTCACATCTTCTGTTTTCCTACCGCTCTAATCAATCGTTCAAGCATGTAGCTCTTCCATCTGGACTCAAGAACAGAAGCCCCCCTTCAGATAGAGAGGACATAATCTACAACTCTTTTGCTAATTAATTCCTTTCATTCTTTGCAAGTTCTTGCCAGATAAAGCCACCACCAAATAAACTCAACTACCACTTCTCAAAGACCACTCAGACATCTGCCATTATTTTAGATATGCTGGATTCTCTAGACCAGATCAAAATATAACCCCATCTCTTTAAACACCTGCCAGCTCATGTCTAGCAATCAGCCCTGTATCCTTCCTTCAGCTCTCCAAGCACTATCCCCACCTTATCATTATGCAAACTGATAGGCAAAGCAACGTATTTTTATTTGGGTATCCTAGTTCTTCGTATTTGAATCATATCTAAATACATTCTCTGTCACTGGCCCATGACTTACATTTTCCCACTGTTTGTGAAGTATATTCCTATTAGGATCATATCAAATTTCTTCACTGCACCTTTGTTTCTCTGACCTTTTTCCTTCTTATTTCTTTAGCATGTAAAGTTTACCACATTCAAAACTGCTTAGAGTGCACCTGCAAGGATCAGTTTCCTAAGCTCTTTGACTTAGCATACAACCCCCTTTTTAAGTTCCCCCCATTAACATCAGCGCCTCCATCATACTTAAATACAAACTATTTGTCTTTGCTTCATGCCCTATTTCCACTTGACCATTACTCATCTTATCAGCTCTTATCTTCAACTGGCCAATATTATTTCCCTCCATCATCCACTTGTAAAATTCCGAATTGCCACTGTCTAGGGTGCTGGTCCATGCTCACATTTACCTGACACTGTGGTAAAGAATGTTAACTCTATGGCATTCATTGAGGATTGCCATCAGATGTAGTAGAACAGATCTCAACCTAATTTTAAAAAAATCAATTAAAAACTGGCTGTTCCATGTCCATTTCCTGGCCAATCTGTCCTACTCTTTTTTGTCAGATCTGGCATTCTGATCACTGCTGGCAACCCTCATCGATCATTAAAATCTTTCCATTTTCTTTCACATCATAGGCAGGTATGCTGTCATTGATTAGGTGACAGCCTGTGCTTACATGAGCACAAGTTCATTAAATCTTACTCATTCACCCACATCAACACTAGTTGCTTTTATTATGAAGCCTTTTCAATTAAAAAAAAAAGACAAGCTATTTTCACTTAAGAATTTGAAACTCACATTGTAACTGACAGCAAGTTTTTAAATCACTTTTAAATCTTGCATGTAACACTCTACAACATTCTAGCGGGTTATGTTCACAATAGACTATTACAGTATCTGTAGTCTATTATTTTGAAATATTTTAAAAGATTTTTCATAACATATTCTACAGTACTGCCTGCAGCAGTATCTCAAAATCCCTTCTTCTTTCAATCTTGACTTACTTTTTCATTACAATTCCCACTCAGACTTACACCTTTGCATAAGGAAATGGTTTCAATGATCTTTTCATTTGTTACCTCCAGCCTGGACTATTTCAATTCGCATAAGCAAAGGCAGCAGAAGGCCTGCATGGATAAACATGCAACTCCTTCCAAAGCTGAAGCACAAAAAGGAATTATGCAGGAAGTGGAAGCAGGGTTGAGACGACCCAGGAGAAAGCTGAGGCTTGCAGGAATGGAGTCAGAAAAGCCAAAGCAACCCAGAGCTGAATTTGGTGCAGGTGTGTGGAAGGTGAGAAGGGATTCTACATGAGCAGCAAAGGGAAGACAAACGAAAATGTGCACCTGCTGTTGAATGGACACAGTCCCTGGTCACAAAGGATATGACAAGGGCTGAGGTGCTTAACATCTTCTTTTGCCTCAGTAAGGCACATAATACCTGCCTTCAGGAATCTGAAGGTCCTGCAACCAGGGGGCAAGTGTGGGGCAATGAAGACTTTCTCAGTGGACAATGATAGGGTTAAGGAACACCTAAGGTGTGCACACACAGGTACATGGGACCAAACGGGATGCAACAAAGAGTGCTGAGGGAGCTGGCTGATGTCCTTGCAAGGCCACTCTCAAAATTGTCTTTTAAAAGTCACAGCAACTGAAGAGGTTCCTGATGACTGGAAGAAAGCAAGGTGAACTCCAATCTCCAAGCTTCAAAAGGCCAAGAAGGAGGATCCAGGGAACCACAAGCAGGTCAGCCTCACCTTGATCCCACTTGAACACAAGAAAACACTTTTCTATTACCATGAAGGTGGTCTAACACTGCAACAGCTTGCACAGAGGTGTTGCAGAGACTCCATCTTTGGAGATATTCAACTAACTGGACACAACCTGCTATAGCTGATCCTGCTTAGAGCAGAAAAGTTGGAGTAGATGATTTTCAGAGCCACAAATATTAAAACTACTCTTCCAGACCAGCTTTCTATATACTTATCCTGAGCTCTGTATCTACCATTAGATGTTACTGGGTTTCATTTGCCTTACGTCTCATACCAAGTGTACTCCCTTTTATAGCTCCCAGTGGACCTGACACTGGCTTCAAAGGAATCTACTTCTACCAGAACAAAACATGTGTTTGGTCCAGCAAACGCAGCATAAAACATGTGACAGCAAGTGAACAGGTTTACAGTGGAGGGAATCTGGAACAAACCCACATATCAAATCAGACTAAAAATGTCTCTTTAGTTTTAAAACATATCATATAATTGCTCCTCAGGCTACGTCTTCCCTAACATTATAAAGAATTTATACAAAAGAATATTTTTACTTACAAATATACTTCAAAAAGGTACTCAGAACCGGAAAAACACCACTCCATGAGAAAACCTGCTGGTATTCCAAAACTACTTAAACTGCAGTATGGAAGCAGCCAGGAGGTACTTTAAGGGATTTGATGCTGCCTGCTGGCAAACAACTCTCATGGTGGAACAGAAGCCAGTATGGGTTCCAGAGCCGGCAGCTCTGAAATTATCACTGCAAGATACTATCTTCTTCATCAGGGCAGATTTTGCCTGACTCAGAAATCCGGGTTTGTTTTCAATTAAAGCATTAAAAAACAAGGGCAAAAAATTTTGATCAAGAAACTTGAATCCCATGGCCAAAGAATATTATGCAGATTAATCATTTCTGTTCCCATGCTTTTGTTGTTTCTGTCAGGGCAGGAGAGTTAACAGCATATTTGGGCAAATACGGTGAGCACGTGACAGCTGCAATGCTCTAAGAGACAACTCATGTCTGACCTTGTTTCAGACTAAGACTTGGATCCATATAGCTGATTTAACACTGCTACAATAAACAACATGGATAATTTCCTGCTTTGTCTTAGGCAGCAGAAACTGGAAGCTATCTGCAGCACGAATCACAGATATTACAACATTACAATCTGAGACCATAACAACTGCAGCAAGTATGACTGAGCTTTCTTTTGCCTTTTATAAAGTCCTGAAAATGACTGTAAATATTTCTCAGTAAATAGATAGCTAACACTATTGTTATTTAATAGGACCATTTTCAGACAGCTATTTTTGGTTTGTATACCTACATTTTCAGATGTACAAAAGAAATCACTGAAATCATGTAAACATAAGAGAGCCAACATAAAGCCAATGAGAACAGATACGGTGAGATTACACTTCAGCAGTGGACAAAATAACAGCCTCCATAAGAATGATTTAGGAGTCTAAAAGGATGTGGTATTTCTTAAAAACAAAACAAATTTCCCAGTTCCCTGATAGAAAAACCTATTAATATTTCATGCAATGTTCTCCAGGCTTTTCTTTTGTTGAACTGCTAAACTTGAACAAAACCAAATAAAAA
Source organism: Rhabdornis inornatus (assembly GCA_013397075.1). NCBI lineage: Eukaryota > Metazoa > Chordata > Aves > Passeriformes > Rhabdornithidae > Rhabdornis > Rhabdornis inornatus. Next base: position 7,912,902 of record VWZS01007271.1, read on the forward strand.
TTTTCAGTGAAATAAAAGTTATCTACTATACTCTCCCAGACACTTTTAAAAAGTCCAAATGAAATTGGCAGCTGTATAAAAAACCTCATTTAATTTTCAGAAAAGCTTTTAGGTACTGTTGCAGTGAGAGCTCAATATTACCTGCCTGACATAATGGTGAAATAGTTGGGTACAAAGCAAAAATATGTAAGTGCAATCAAAGTAAATGAACTGTGATCATACCAGCATGCCTAAAAAAATTAGCTTTAATCTTGAGAATATTTATGAAGCGTATGTACAATTTTTCATGATAAAATTTCACTTACGGTTCAAGGCATACCAACACAACACTTTTTGATTGGTACACAAAACAGTTTGATTGAAATTATCTCCCAAGTGAACTTGCAATAGAAAGCAGATGAACTTCACAACCAAACAGAATGCTTTTGTCTAAAATTCTGGTTTCACATCTTCTAATTAGGACTGTCTCCTGAGTGAATTAATTAGGATTAAGGAACCACACATATTGTATTCAGTACCACTAATAATATCTTTTAAAATAACCCTTCAGGTATCTTGGCAGACATGGCGAAATTAGTATTTAATATTTCTCCATTGAACTAATTAGCATGAACAAAAAGTATGAAATGCAGGATTTGTAAAAATATTTTCTTATGAAATTATATGTAATTATAGCCTTTTTCAGGTATGTGTGCCTTTTAAAATGGTACTTAGTCTCTCTTCTCATATATGAAAAATGGGAAATAATAGCAGGACCTATAAAGCTTTTCTCGTATCAATGACCTGCAGAAAACTTATCTGTATTTAATGCAATATTCCCTTTGCATTGTGAACATATTAATTGTACAGAAGTTGGAAGGAACTAGAGATTGCATAAGTATTTTCTGTGTATTATTCACTACAGTTTCCATGTGTCAGTAATTTAAGTGTCACCAAATAATTCTGTGTCTGGTTAGAATAAAACTGACCTTTTTGATTCCATCTTTTACTAATTTGCAACATAACATAATCATGTTGGCTAGCTACCTTGCCAGTATATTAATGTTTTAAATAAAACTGTTTCTTTGCTTAAGACTAATGATAGGCATTCATTCTCCAACAAAGTAGACTGGCCATGACAGCAACAAAACCATCACAGGCCTGTGCATATTCCTTCATTTTTTGACTCTTCACTTTGCCCACCCAATGAGCCACCTGCCAGCAGAGCTCTCTAGTGGAGCACCTACAACCCTCAAGACTATCAGACAATTCCTCCTTTGTAAATGTTCCTACTTCAGCAGGGACTATATAAAGCCTCAGGAAAACATTTGTTGAAAGCAAGATCCACTTTGAAAAAGAGATTTTGGCAATGGAAGTAGGAAATATGCCACCACACACAATAAAGAACACCACGGAGTGAACTGATGAGAAAAAAAGAGACAGACAAAAACAGGAAATATTCGGAATTTCCTTGAAAAGGTTCTTCTTTGCAAGCAAGGTGACACATACCTTTGAATAAGTATCTGCTAGTTATAAATGCCAGTAAAGAGAAAATTGAGTAATTAAGGCAGCCACAGACTGCCTTACTGAGTAAATGTGGGAAAAGAAAACATGGCTTTTACTGGTTTTGGAAGTACCTATTCTTGGTATTTGTTAAATAAAATATTCCATCTGGAGTAAATGTAAAGCGAAAAGTGGAAAGATACCTAACATGAAAAAGAAATGGCGTCTTACAGAGCAGAGGAGATAAATACCTACTGTATTTGCAGAAGGTGTTGTTCTGGTGTTTATGTAATGTAATGTAACTGGGAAGCAGAAAATGGGACAAAGGATGAAAATTCCAAACTCTCAAAAAATTTTGTCTCTTCTAATTACTCTCCACTGCTCTACTTTCAGTAAAGCTTTTATTTTGAGAAGGTGGGGGGTAGGGGAGGAAAAGGAAGGCAAAAAAAAAAAGGGCAACACAGCAAAAGAAAACTTTTACTTCTTAAAATTGCAAAATCATCTACTTTTCATTTTTGCAACAGATTCTGTAAACCTAGCCAAATCCTGTGCTTAGTTAAAAACAGAACAAGCAAAAATAGATGCTGGAAACCAGGCAAGATAGCCCAAAAGTGAAGCCAAACAATGAATTCATATAAAATCATGGGATATGCTTTGTGAACTATGGAATAACTCAGGATGATTTATCACCAAAATAAAGTTAGCCTTCCTAGAACACACTTGAACAATAGTGCTTGCTGGTACTGAGGTGGTGGAATTGAACTTCTTCAACGGCTATCTTTTGTGGTTAAGGGAAAATGTTTGCATACCCTACCAGCAGTTTGAGGCTATCAAGTACCTCATTGTACTCTGATATTCCATGACAGCAGATTTTAAACTAATCCTCGTGAGTGTGCTTGATGTTAAATTTTATTACTGCTATCAACCTGACATTAGCATTGCCAGGAGACTCTTTGAGATTTTGTGGACTATGCCCTGTGTAGCTAATCCAAGATATTACATGAAAACCTCCCAATTTTTATGGCAATAAGTTATAACAGAAAAGAAATTCAAACTGTCCAAGTAAGCTTAAGGTATGAGACACTTTCTGTGCTTTACTTTCTCTTTTACCATTTTTTCCCTATTCTAACTTACAGATTTTTTTTCTTTTCTTTTTTTTTTTTTTTTTCTGGGCATCTCCAAAAAAAGAATGAAAAGCAAACCTAAAAAGACATCCCTCTTTCTACAAACTTCTGGAAGCACTGGTAACCACAGAAGCCCCATTCATGCAGGCAGTCATGACCAGCTCTGCACAGCACTGGGTCATTCCACTGAGATGATGCAAACCCGCCTCGGCTGCCCTGCCTGTTTGCAGGTGGTTGCGGAAGGAGCTTGCCTGTCTCCAAAAGTACAGTGGAGAGAAGGAAACCTCAAACATGAGTGCTGTACAAGACAGCCTAGACATGTCTCTGCATTCATATGCACAAAATGCCTCCTGGTCAATTCTAGCATTTGTTGTATACTGGGATTTAAATAGGATACTTCGTGAGCACTGTCAGGATTTTGCTCTACTCCCGCTCAAGCCAACAAAAGTGAAGGCTTAGGCCTCAATTAGGTAAATACTTCCTACAACTTCTATTTTAACTACATGGCCAAAGTTAACAATTTATTTCACGCTGAAGGACTGATTACTTGCTGCTGTGCAAGGCAACACAAAATAAGTTTGCCCTACCAGATAACTCATAGGATAAATTCATAAAAGGTTGTCCCCGAAGTATTAATCAGAAAAATCGCAGAAATATAGGTTTGATTTCATTCACCAAACTTAATATTACAGGAAAAAAAGCAATCTACCAATGACATTCAAAAATCAAACATGGGTCTCAAGTTGTAGAATACTACTATGGTCAGTAGTACTCTATTTTACCAATTAGTCCACAGAACTGCCACTGGTGTTAATGTGAGCAGAACAACATTGAATGCATTCTCATTTTTGCCTAAGAGCACACCTGAGCCAGCCTAGGTCACAATCTTGTTTCTGACAGTGGCCTCTAAAGGGACATGCACAGAAGAGATCACAGCAGAGTCACTATATAAAGACCATTTTCCAGTGCTTTCCATTCTGCAACTGAGGGACCTTCTGCAGCTAAGGCAAGCATGGCTTCTACACTCATCATGGATGTAGCAAGAATTTATCTTCTGGGCACTTTTCCAGTCTCTCCTCAATTCCATGTGAAGTTTCAGCATCCACAGCAACTGTCAAAAAGGACTTCCTTAGCTTAAATAGGTATTCTGGGAAACCCTCCTTAAATGAGTCAGCTGCTAATTTCACAAGCCTGTCTCTTTGAATTAATTTAAAGGGTGAGAGGCTTCTTCAATTCTGACCACAGTTCTGGTTATGAAACCCACTTCAAATGGCCCTAAAACCTCATATATTAATATAAACAAATAATTTCACTTTTCTTGGGTTCTGATCTCTGATGTGGATCTGTTAAAACTGAGTAGCACTTTTCATGATTTTTTTTCACATGAGCTATATCCATGACAAATTGAAATCTTGAAAACTTCTCAAAATATACAGTAAACCAGATGTATTTCTCCATCTGAGGAATATGAAAAACAGGAAGGAAAGCTTTAAACCTGGAGACTGACACAAAAAGACTATATAGGGTTAATATCCTAGTGTAGACAGCAGCCAGTGGGTGAATAGTTTTGCAAAAAGCTGAGAATACAGCCAAAGCATGAGTAATTGCATAATGGCTTCACTATTTACCTTATTCATTTATTTATTCACTCTGCACTGAAAGCATGAATGTTGCCTAATTATTAAGAAAACAAGGAGACAAGCAGTACACAACATCAGTTGATTATATTTTATATATCCAGTTGCATTCTTTACATAAATATAAATTGCTTAATTGGCTAATTCAGTAGACCTTAATGTGCCATTGCTGCAAAGGTGATCAACAGGAACCTTCTTGGCAATTATCTGACAGAAAAACAAAACAGGCTGCAGATGAAACATTAATCACTTCAGTTTATCCTTTTGTCCTGTCTGTGTTGGAGGGAAACCACTAGGAAGTTAAATACAATGCTTTAACTTAAAAATGCCTTTCTTCAGATTAGGCTTTGAAATGTTCAGGCACATTCTTGCCAACTCTGCACAACAGCTTCTCTCTTCTACAAAGCTGCACTTACATATGCAGAAGAGAATGTAGGGAAAAAATATTAGCAAGAGTATCTTATGTATTCAAAGTTTACAAAGACTCCAAACTAATAATATTTTATGACAGCAGATGGTCTGATGACATGGCCTGGCTGCAGGCACCAAGTGTAGCAAGGGATCAAGAACTGAACATAGCAGAAGAATGGTTCACTTCCCCATCAGGGCAAAATGAGGAAGGAAGTTGTCCATAAAGCAGTAGTAGACCACCTGAACCATTTTAGCCTTGTGTTAATAGTTTTCAGAATCTCTTTGCTTATGTATCATTATAGATAAAGGAACAGTGCAACGATGCAGCCAACCAGGAGCAGTGAAAGTTGAGAACAAGTATGCCTGAGCATCAAAGCCACGGTATGAACAAATGAAATTACTCAAACCATGTAATTTATCCACTTCTTTTTTTCTTATTTTGATTAGTAACTGCTATGTTTGTTGTGAACATTACATTCTGCCATGTTTGTTGTAAACCACAGTGGCTTAGCCATCTCTGAGGGATACAGATATTCTCCTTACATTTCCATTCTTGGAAAAAGTCAATACTCTAGCAAAGGCATGTACATTTCCTGACTTATATTCCTTTTTCTGCAAATACAAGGTTTGGACTTGGGCCTAATGTTACAAAGTGGCTAAAGGCCAGAAAATTAGATGTGCCATTTTGTGTAAATGCATGTTGTCAAGTAAGCTCCCACCTCTAACAGAGTATCAGAGGTAAATTCCTAGTGAAGATATAGCTGCCTATCTTTAACAAATGAGCTTAGATATATTTATTAGAGAGAGCCTGAGACAAACTCATCCACAGCTGTCTGACCATCTATCAAGGCCAGAGGAAAACTGGGCATATGTCTACATACTGACTTCTGCATTTTACAGCAGAGCATCATAGTGAACAAGTAATTTTTATCAAAAGGGAGCTCTCTCCCTGGTAGTAAGTGCCAGCAGAGAGATCAGAAGCATCTGGGGATGGTAACACCTTAAGCTGTTGCACTACAAGCTGCCAGAACTCATTTGTCAGAGTCCAGAGGCAGCAGGAAGCTGCCGTCATCTCCCCAGATGCAGGTCAGACAAGATGTGCACAATTCCACAGGCCTGAGGGATGCAGCGTCCTTTTCAAGGCTTTTTCCCCTTCAACCTCTTGGCTTTCAATGTCAGTTGTGACTAAAAGCAAAAGTTAAAGATTAACTCCTAGTAAAAGAGTTTCTCACAGCCAGATTCCTACCTCCACCCTTAAGATAGAAAAGAAAATCGAATGCAGTCCATAATAAGTCACTCATCTCTTCCCTCAGAGCTATTTTAATTAATTCTCATGAAGCAGAGCTGGTTTGAAGGAACCAGCTGGGAGCAGACTGCTGCCCAGCAGCAGGGCACCTCCTCCCCATCCCTGGCCCTGAGTCGGGGAAGGGACCAAGCCCTGCAGCACTGCTGGAGCCCAGGAGCTGCCAGTGGGGCAGGCAGCTCCAACAGAACCAGCCAGAAAACACCTGCCCTCAGCTTGCAGCAGTCCACCAAACTGTCTAAAACAGCATCTTAAATCTCCCCAAACAGACTGATGAAAATGTAACATAAAGGTGCGAGTACTTCAGAGAAACTAAAGTCAAAATCTCAGTAAGTGTTCTATTTTTTTTTTTGATTGCTTGCATACACCTTTTTTTAAAAAAAATCAATACCTGTTTAGAATTCCCTGAGAAAAGCAGAGGAATTCTAGCAGATTTATTGTGAGAATTCAGAGGACGTCCAGATTCAGAATGACTGTCTGCCATGCTACTAAACAAGTAGGATAGATTTGCTTTGTTATCATAAATAGCACAGTAAATTAAAATGACAGTATTTTAAATGTGAATTTTGTAAAACACACTTTAAATTATAGGAAGCATTCAGAAGTTCTATTTTAAAGTTAAACCCACGTAAGCAAAGATAAAAAGAAGAGAACATAAAGTATTTTTACTCTGTCTTATTTATTAAACTATTTACCCTGTAAATCCATACCCTTAAATCAGCTGAATTTACACATTAGAGATTTAGCAAGTGCTAGATGTTCAAAAGTCTGTTTCACTAGCACTATGAGACACATAAACAGAGAGGTTCCCTGCTTTTGCTACCCCAATACCTTCATGAAAAACAAGAGGAAGCAACTGAATGACTGATCGCAGGTCTGGCAAAAATACATCATCTTTAAATTACACCACTTCACATCATTGTATTTTTATTTGACAAAGGGCACCTACTGCTAAAATAGCATTTTCAGAGATGATTGTGCAGACACAGTAACTGAACAAATACCTGACAAATGATAAGAAGTTTGGTTGTTCGATGTAATAAAGCTGCCAACTACAATTTTGTAATTCAAAGCCAAAAAAAAAAAAAAAAGCCTGAAATTCGCAACAGAGCAGACTAATATGGAAGTGGAATTAATACACCAGGAAATGAGCTGCTGAGATACAGTGGATACATGTGTACATATACACACATGCACATAATTATCATCATAAGAATGGACCACTGAAAGCTAGCATACATTTCTTGGCTCCCTGCTCCAATAGATGACTTTAATACCACCCAGAAGTGATGGCATTGCCAGTGTCCAGGCTCTCTGGTACACCTGCTCAGGGTAGCAGAGTAGCAGCACAAAGGAACAGTTCCATTTTTATTCTACATCTCTCCATCCCAAAAAACATGTCTGGAATCTACTCTGACCTACAAGAGGGGTCAAGCCCCTGTCCTGGCCTTCTTTTTATACCAAGCAGCTAAAATCAGAGGTCAAAAGCACTATAGATACATTTCTACCACAGGGGCCACTGGGTAGGAGAGCAGCTTTATAGTCAATATGAACTCTTTTTCCTCTAAAAAGGTGGGCAGAATTTGCAGGCAGACAAAACAAGCCATATCTTTTGTGTCAGGGGCAATAGTCTTGATTAATTTAAAAAAAAAAAAAAAAAAAAAAGTTAATAGGAAGAAAAATGTCTGGAAAATAATGGAACCAAGAAACTTCAGCCAGAACTTGTGAAGTGTAACTGGAGGTTTAAAGAAAAAGGCCCAGTTAATTTTAATGAATTACTTTTGGGATTGAAGAATGGATACACACCCACATTTATGCAGTATACTACTGCAGAATGACGCAAATATATCACTAACGCAGATATAGCTATACAGGAATTGCCTGTACAGTGAAATTATGCTAACATACTACACTTCATATGAAGTTACTTTTTGTTTGTTATTTTTGCTTAGTACTTGAGGAATGATTCCAGACAGCTAAAATTTGGTGCTTTACCTGACATATGTGATCACTATCAGAAACAGTAAAATCTTAATGGATTCGTTAAGCAAAAAGCCAGCAGCCTAGAACTGCAAATGATATCCTACTAAAACTAAGGAAAAACATGATTTATCAGGTGAGCCATCTCTTTTATATTTCTAATCCAACCCAACTCCAATTTCACTTGTGAAGCATAGTTGAAGTTAGAAAGGCTTAATAATCTTGAAAAATGCAATAATCAAAAAAATTACAACAAATTTAGGAGAGAAATGACTGTACAAATAGCCTTTCCACAGAGCTGGATGGTTTCACGTGGGAATGAGAGAGCACAGAAAACACAACACCACCAGGCTAGGTCCATGTCTGGATGCTCTCCTAGTCTGTGTTACTCCTCTGCATGCTGCCCTTTGTTTACATCCACTACTTCCACATTTCAGTCTGGTGCTGTGAAAGGTGTATGCTTGTGAGAAGGGGTGACAAAAGACCCTGCACTCAGAATGCTCTTGTGCATGGAATCTTCTCTCAGGTAAGAAAGGAGAACTATTTTGTACCAGTGTTCTGAAAATTCCTTTCTGTAACTACTATATCATAGAATCATAGAGTGGTTTGGGTCAGAAGGACCTTAAAGATCATCCAGTTCCAACTCCCCTGCCATAGACAGGGACAACTTCCACTAGACCAGGCTGCTGTTCAACACTTTCCAACCATCCAGAGATGTGGCATCTACCACCTTTAAGGGCAACTTGCTCCAGTGTTTCACCAACCCCATCGTAAAAATTTCTTCCTTATACGTAGTCTTAATGTCAGCTCTTTTAGTTTAAAGAGCTTACATTAAGACTATTACCCCTTGAAGCCACAAAAGGCCACAATAAAATCTCCACAGAGCTTTCTCTTCTCCAGGCTAAACAACCCCAAATCTCTCAATGTTCCACATGGGAGAGGTGTTTCAACCTCCTGGACACACTCCAACAGGTCCTTGTCTTTCCCATGTGCAATACTCCAGTACATCCTATATACATTTTTCCATTTTTGTTATCATTGCAGTGATACTGGGCAACTCAAAATTACATTCCCCCTTGTCTGCATCAGTTCCCACCAAATGAAATCTAAGTGCTACTATAAATATGTAACTATGTTTTTAATATTGTCTCAGAAAGTATGACAGAATCCATTTACCTAAGTATGGCGGCAGGGGCTTTAGTCCTTTGGTTAGATCACTTCTCTCAAAAGCACTGATTCTGCAGCCCCATTTGTTCAGGCAGTCAGTTTTCAATCCATTCATTTAGAGAATATACATACATATAGGTTGAGTTCAGGCATAAAAATTGCAACACAAAACATGAAATTGCCGCATCACATTTTGAAACGAAGTGCATAAATATGGCCTTTGACACAATATGACTATTCAGATACTCACCATGTTGAGTTTGAACAATCCTTTGCAAAAACAGCACTGCAATTTTAATGTCTACATTTGTTCCCTATTACCTTGTTTGATTTTTGTGATACACTTAATTCAAGACAGTCATAAAATGAATTCTACTTTTCAAGGGTGCTTAAACCCCTAGCTGAGACTAAGCTTAACAAGAAGCGAGAAAAACAATGGTATGCTCAATAGAATAACTCCAGTTATTGATTGCAAGAACATAGCTTTAAAAAATGGTACATTTAACACATTAACTGGGTTGACATTACTGTTATCTTGAAATCCAGTTGAATCATCAGCAGTATGACTTGCACAAAGATTAAATTCAACACTTCACTTTTGAAACAACTGATTTTAGTGTGATTAGCATATGAAAAAAAATGAAGTTGATGTAATAAGGAGGAACTTGTTCTATATGAAGGCACTGCTCTATCACTCGACAAACAGATTTGTCTAATGATGCAGCAGTTTGTTGCCTTCTACTATAATGCCTATGCTAATTATTATACTCCCAAGACATCCTGGTATGATGCACATTGGATAAAATCTTGTACAGACTGGTGGGCAAGCATGATGTCTTTATCTGGAATAAATATGGTGAAGTTTCTCGAAGTCAGCTACCTGAGAATAATATAAGCCACTGCCTCAACCACAGCCTGTACAAACCTGCCTAGAGATGGAGCTACATGGGCTTTTACTGGAGGTTGAATGCTACCTTAAGGACCCTGGCATGGTTTGACATTCCTCTGATATTGTTGTCATGGACAGAGAAAAATGTTGGGATGCTAAGGATACTCTGAGAAAAGAACAGATAATGTATTTCCATCGTCCTGATAGAACTTCTTTGCTTGCAGCTGGGACTGTGTGCTCTGGCCTTTGGCATTGATTCATCTTCTCTGGCATGTCTCCTGTTGAAAGGAGCTCCATCTGATAATCCTCCGAGGAAAGACAGCCTTAGGTGATGTTTCACAGATGCTTCAGCAGCCCTCAGCACATTTCCCCAAAGCTTCATCCTTGTGGACGCTGCATTTATGGCTCATGTCTTGAGATGTACACACAAAAAAGGTAAACAAATTGATATTTTGGGCACTACAAGGAGCCCTCTGTCCATATTTTAAGCAGGACAGGATATGCACAGCTCTACAAGTAACAGTGAAACACCCAGTTCACCATTTCGCTGCTGGTTTCACACTATTTACTGATTGAATAATTTTAAAGTTCAGAAAACAGGATCCCACACTATATAATGTATTATTTTCTCACTTTCCTTCTCTTCTTGCTGTCAGTTTCTGTGGAGATTTGCCCTGCATTTACAAGCACTCATCTGCAAAGCAAACATTCCTATCTGTTCTTTTGTTTCATCCATGCTTTTTCCGCCTCCTGTTTCTTCCAAGATCTACTTTTGTAGCAGAGTCCCCTGACTAGCCTAACTGAGCAATCAATACTTGCCTTTGTTATTTCTCCCCAAGGACAAAACTTGAAAAGTTGATTTGTGCAAGATATCTGATATCCTTTTGTCTACTGATAACCCATCTGAAACAAGATCAAAATTTTTAAGCTAAACTAAGGCAACTCCACCCTCCTCCAAAGCTTAATAACAGAATCCATCACAGAAATTGATCCTGATGCTGTCCTGCAGTTTTGAGCTGAACAGAGAGGCAAAATGCAGCAGGGGATGCACCCTGCTCTTGTATGAATCTGTTAGTGAAAGCTGCATGCTGACCCAGAGAGGCCTGGCAACCCTCAGTACTGAGCACAATAACAATCCTTAGGATTCCCAACTATAGCCTAGAAAGATAAAGCAGGACAATATTGTGGAAAAAGAATTAAACAGAGAGAAAATTTTAAATTACTGAAAATTGTTTTTTCCAATGTTGACATGTTTATTTATAAGATTTGTAAATAAAATGGTATCAAAGAAACACAAATTTTTGCTAAAAGGCATCTTGGCAACCTTGAATACTGCCAATGGTCTGAGCAAAAATACCATTAAGAGTAATGATGTGGCTGATACGAAACTTTTAACATTCAAAGCCTCAAATAATACAGTTTTGGTATTTAAAATGTTTAATTGAAAAAAGTACTTGATTGTGGCTAAAATATATTATGTGGATGCTCCATTTGAAGCACTGTTTAAAATATGCAGGTTACTTTTTGGTTTTATTAGTCTGTCTTTCAGTGTATAAAAAAAATCAAATTATAATTTTCAGAGGATTACTTATATCTGTGTTTATTTTCTTCAGAATTTAAAATAACAGCATATAAAAACTGAGCACCATAGTTTTGAAAGCAAAATAGCTCCAATATGAAATTGCATAATAACTATGTTACATACAGCAGGCTGCTTAAAATTGTCCACGACTGAATATGCTCGTTTAACATAAATGGTTGATTAAAATAGGCTCCCACTTAAGAATTCTAGAACTCTGACCTAGAACTTCACAGAGCTGCAAGTAAGCCAGCTGAGGTTTGAATTAAATAGGGATACACAAAAATAACAGACGTGATGTATATATTACACATACTACTGCATTGTTAGTCCTGCTAAGTTCTAAGTCCTGCTTAGTAGTTTAAAATCCTACTGCAGTTTTTAGCCCTGCTATAGTCTTCATTCTCTTCAAGCACTTTGCTGGCATAAATCTGGAACAACTGACATCGAATTATAATCAGTCACACATGCCTACCTCTCCCTGAATCCTTGCTTAGCTCCATCATAACAGTGACAGCTTGCTGGATGGACACAGCTTTTACTTTTTTAAGAACTCTCAGAAAGTCCAGTTGGTTAAGAAAAACACACCAAATCCTCACTCTCCCTCCAATCATTTACAACCATGCTCTCACCCCACCCCTCTCCCGTTAGCTGTTTGTTTAGAGCCACAGCTGCAATCTTCCCGACAAGAAGCTCCGTGCAACGCTAAGAGCAGATCAGCTCACCCTCTTTGAGAGTCAGCTACCCAAGTAAGTGTCCTGGCCACCGAAGGGAGGAATTAATTACTTAGCTGAGGTAAAATGCCACCAAATTCTTGATACATTTTCCCAGGAGGAGAACAATTTAGCACCTTTCACGATAATACATAGTAACTCCAATGTCCTTGCAAAGTTAATGGATATAGATGGCACGCCTTCACTGACATTGCAAGCCATTTCTCTGTCCTCTTTAAAATAAAGCTTGAAGAATACAGATTTTTTAGATCCCAGGACAGAACTCTTCTAATCTGCAGTGACATTTTTCCCAAGGATCAGTAAAAATGTGAACACATACACAATCGATTTCGCTCTCCTGTACATTAATGGATTTTCAATAGTATTCTACAAAACAATTAACAGCTTCTTCATCCCAAACAAAAATTAGCATTTTAGCTTCATGACTGCCACACTACTAAACTAAAAGTAATACCATCCCACTCCGAAAGCAGAAACTTATTTTCACTTGTGTTCAGTGCCCCAAGTTGAGGAATAATGCGTGACACAGTAACGATTGCATCTTTGTTTCACAACTTTAATGTGGATTACATAGTGTTTTTAAAAGAATAGTTAATAATTATGCCACAATGATCTGACCCAAATGATTACATTCTTGTTATTTTACAGTTACAGTTCATAGCAAAAGAAAAACCTTTTCTTTTGATGCAAGATCTACTCCCACAAGAAGCAGATTGTCAGTGTATCTCTAATTGTACTTACTTCAATATTGGAGTGAAAATGCTACTTTCTTTAGAGGAGTGATGGTCTGTTCTACACATCTCCAGCATGCTGAGTTCACTATAACACATCTATTGATGAGAGCTGTTTGCTCTCATCCTTTGTCCTTTCATATTCAGTTATTTTTTTCCCCTGGATCTCATACAAGAGATTACTGTTGCTTTCTCTGACAATTAAAAGCTTTGTCATCAGATATAAAGTTCTGCTATTTCTAAGACACTAAATAAATTGAGCCCACCATCCTACTAGAAAGTGTATGATCTTTTACTTGGGATTACATTTCCAGGATTTATTTGTCCTATCTTTCAAGTCCCAACTCAATTGCCTAGAACAAAATTTGATGGTCCATGGCAACAGGGCTGAAAAAACTCACTCTTCAGAATAGCAGTGACAAGTGGAAAATGGTTTATAACCACTTTGTCATCTAACTCAATAATAGTTTTTATGAAAAATAATTATGTTTTGCAGCAAAAGTAGCTTCCTCTCTTTCTAGGGTAAAAATGCAATTTTCCAATTATGAACTTAATAACCAACTGTAAACCAGTAAAACTGTATTCCCAGCCTAAAGAAAATTCTATCTAGCTGCACACAGGAGCAGAATGAAAATTAACTTTTTTTTTAACTTGTGATTCTTTTTTTCAGCCATATGTCCAAACCGGAGTAGCAATAAGTGTGTGAATCTCACTCTACCAGTGGGAAAAAAACCAAACAGAGAAGCTTATCATGAGTAGTAGCAATGACTCATTGGAAAAAGAAAACTCAGGATAACCCAGATAACCCTGGGGAACTGTGTGAAAGACTTTAAAAATCCCTTTTTAAAGCAACAGCAGGCAGGCTGCAAAAGAAGCAAGCGATCTAATCCTAGCATTCAGCCTCACAAGCTCCAAAATACTTTGGACAGCCTGTTCCTTCCAGCTGCTAGACGCAAGTGGGGCTTCAAATTCATAAGGTACTTGGTATTCAAAGACTGATACAGAAGGCAAGAACTGTTTTGCAAAAATCTAAGCGGTAAGGAAGGAAAATCTTTAACTGTGCAGTTTCCTAAAATTTCTTTTTGGTACAGGTAATGCATTATCTTTCAGTAATTTTAAGAAGTGGGCTAGTTATTAGCATATATTAAGTTCTTTCTTTCAACAACTGAATTCACTGTTCTAACCCTGAGTTGTTTTTTTTCTAATTTATTCTTGCTGGTGAAGCAGTTTATTTTTTTCTCCAGAGCAGGTGACACTCATGGGGACGTGGAGCAAAATAACTGCCAGCAAGCAGAGAACCTGATTAATCCATCTTTGCATCCCATACATCACTCTATGAAGTTAAGTCCTTTCAGAGAGTATGTTCTTTCTTCTGCCTTACCAATAACAACCAAATGCACATAAAAACACATCGGACTGTATGAACCCCCTCAATGTACCTTCCTGTTCTAGAATTAATAAGTCTTATGTAACAAAAATACCACACAGGTCCTAGCTGAGGAAACTGTAAGCAGTCAGGGCTATTCAAGTTTATCCTGAACAAGGAAAAACATGTAAATACGTATTTAGGTATAGCACTGCCTAAGACTGTGTGAGATACATGTCTGTAAAAGGTTTGTTTGAATCACTACTGTTATTTTTTGGGGTATTTTTTTGTGGTTTTTGTAAATCTGGAGACTCAGTCTGATCCACAAACCAATTTAATTAGGCCTTAAGACATGAAACAACAAATGAGAATTGTAAATAACACATTTTCAAATAAATACACACAAGTATACCCCATAGGGCTCCCAGAACATCAGACTGGTAACAATTTTATCTATCATAACAGTGGCACAGAACACTTTCTGTCACATGCAAGGAAAGTAATCTGTAAAACGATGTCATTCAAAAGCAGTTTCAAAACACCTTAATGATCTGCAAGGCAGCCCCAGAGGTACTAGACTTACAAAGGATGGCTGTGAAATGAAAAAAATCACAATAACAAAAGCACAACGAGAATAAAAAAAATTATGTACGTTTTTATAATCTGCTGCCTTTCTGGGCAATTGCTGCTTAAATACACACTGTCATAAATTACATGACTGCCAGATGCCAATGTCTACTGCAATGTTAGTAACATTCTGCTTAAACATTTGTTGTTCTCAGAAGCATTTCCTCTTCATACCTGACATATTCATCAACTTACTATCTTTCCCACCTCCGTCCCCCCACAAATATGCAGAAATACCGGAGAACTATCAACACTTTTGATGGTTCTTACTGCACCTTATTGAAATGAGATTTTTAAACTGCTCAAATGCTACTGTGATTTGTTTGAATGTATGTTATTATTGACTCTCTTCCACCTCTGCTAGTGATCAATGCTCATCCATTCTACAGGTTTCCAACAGCACTTTCCTGTATAATTACAAATACATTCAAAATAACATCTCTTTGCTTGGTGACATTATATAAATGAAATTCTCTGTCACATACACATGATGAAGTGCACACAGTTGTCACAGCCTGAGACGCTTCCATTATAAACTCAGCAAAGCAGTGGGAACATTGCAGCAGTTGTAATATCAGCTCAGTAATCACCACTACCATTTGGAGCAAGAAGTTTGGTGTTCTGGGAAAAAAAATAAATTAGATTTCTATAAAGTAATTCACATATTTAATACGATTTTATTATTTATGATCACTTTAAATAATTTCCTCACCTAACTTCATACCAATGATTTTATTCTGTTTTAGCAGTGATCACAGAATCATAGAATGACCTGGATTGGAAGGGACCATGGGCAGGGACACCTCCCACTGGGCCAGGTTGCTCAGTCCCATCCAACCTCACCTTGAAGAGATGGACATGAAACTATGAATCTGAAGATATGTTAGACCATTGAAACATAGATAAGGATTTTTCCAAGCTGCAGTCAACCACATATTTCCTTCTTCTGTAAAGCTCACTTGTGCACCAGCTCTTACTAGAGTACTCCACAAATTAGAGACTTACTCTTCCAATTATGAATTGAGCAATGTGAAAAACTATCTATAAAGAATTTTCCACAAAATTTGAAAATTGTTCTGATGAGGAAATGATTGTTTAAGCACAGCTCAGTCAACTGTACCAGCTATGGGATGTCAGTCATCTAAGACTCATACTCTGGAAGAGGAGGAGAGAAGGTCATACTCTTCCAATCTGCTTGCAATATAAGAATGCAGAAAATAAAATGGCAGGGCTTTAGGCTCAGTTGAAAAAGGAAAAGTTGAAATAGTCTAGCAGTAATCCGTAAAATCCAGTCTTGGTGGTCTGTGGCTCACATTTATATCATAACCTGAAGTAAACTAAATCATCACTGATAACAATTACAATTTTAACAGAGATGGGAGAAATGGAAAAACCCTGAACTGCCTAGGTCAAACAACCCAAACTTCTTGATAAGATCAATACAAGTAAATAGCAGCATTGAAATACCAAGAAACACAAAGTCTTATATGTAAGACACAAATATGCAGACAGTACATTCAGAATAACAACAAAATTTGATTTGAAAGGAAGACTCAATAATGTGCCACAAAAATCCACCTGAACACAGCCGCCTTACGCCACAGTAGTCAAAACCTAAAAAGCTTACTGTGAAACAAGAATACTCCAGGAACTGGAATTATTTTGCTTTCAAATAGGAAGTTATGGAGAAATACAAAGCAAGGAAAGTTCATGAAAAACACAATGTAGCAACAGCAGAATCCGCATTTAACTACACTTTAAAAACCCGAAGAAACAACCCAGACTGCAATTTACCTGAAGGACAACTGAGACAAATAATCAAGGACTATGCTTGTCCCCTTCATTAATTTGTTTCAATCAAAAGTTAGTCTTTTCAAGAAGACATGCTTCAGTTCAAACAGGAATGAACTCGGAAAATCTTAATGTCATGCGATAGGCAGAAGGTCACACTTGATGATCACAGTTGTCCCTTCTGACCTAGTGATCTATGAATGAGTGTTATATTAACATCTTTGAAGCCTGCATTTTATTTATTAATACTGAGAGCATTCTGCATGAAATAAAACTAAAAAAATGTGTCATAATATGGCATTTGACTTGAAAAGGACAAAGCACAAAACCCAACTATCATTACTTTGTCACATACACAAATGCTTAAAACTGTAGCTACGAAATATTTTCATTATTTTTTCTGCTTAGTTCATTGAGTCCCAAATGATTTATTGGTCTTTGAATCCTGAAAGAAATATCTATATTTAAGAAACACTCCCATTAACTACCAAAGGAGAATCTGAAGATCGTCAGTATTTGGCACTGGTGAAAACAGAAAATTTGGTAAAGCACAATCCAAAAGAGATGTGAGATTGTGTGAGCAATATGTAAGCTTCACTTCTCTTTGCATTAGTACTAGAAATAATGATAATTTTTATGGTACATTTTTTAGTTTCAAGATTAATACAGCTTATAAAAGAAGTTCAATATTACTCCCTGATGTATTACTATTCTGCTGGTGTACAGCTGCCAACAGTAGTTAAATCTGATTAAAGCCCCCTGCTGAGTTAATCAATCTGATAATGTCAGACATTATTAAGGAAGCATACATGATACGGTCACACTGTCTATTATCAGTGGCATGTACACCAGTGCCTTTGTCTTCACAGAGCACTGAAGCTATTTAAAACAGATAAGCATAAAAAGGATAAAAGGCATTATAAACTTTCAGTTTCAAGCATTTGTATGCTAATTCCTTCTAAAATACAGCTATTTAATACAAGATACCTTTATTTATTTTATGGGTTTGAGGAATACCAAAAAACCTGAAAATTTTAGGGCAATGAAGTGCAGCTTAAGAACACTTTCCATCATTCTGAACAATGCAAACACATTTCTGTGTAAGTCAGTCTTTTTGTATTAGAAAAAAATTCATTTTACAGAAGCTATTGTCTCAGTTTGAGCTATATTCATGCACAAAAAACACAGGTCTACCAAACACTACATGCTACTTGACCTACTCAGAAGTCAGCAGACATTACTTCAATGCTGTCATTACACTAATACACCCTAATGCCGAAATAATTTGCGTTTCAAAGGGAGCTGCTTCTTTTCTGTTTACATTACATTGAAACGCAAAGCCGTATCTATTTACATTGAGCGGCATTAAGTCTTCGGATTTCAGCACTATCAGCAAAAGTATCTATCATTAGCTCTAATGCTAATCAGCTCCTCAACAGATGAAGGTGTAATACCTGACCCAGCACAGTCCCTTTGCAAAGCATGTGAAACATTGCAGAGGACAGAAGGACACCCTGGTTGTTTCAGAACTACACGTGCAGGCGCCTGGGGGAAAATAAGGGCAAAAGAAACCTGGCCAATGAAACACAAACTGCAACTCTAAGGAATCAGTAACTATAGTCAGTATCGAAGGTTGAGACAAACTCCTCTCCTAGGACTGGTGGAAAAGCAACTTCTACAGTGGCTCAGGATCCAAGAAAAATTGGATGGTGATCCCAATTCAACCTCCAGATGATTTCCTAGGAACCCAGTGTAAAGTCCCAGATAAATACATGCAATGAAACCTGACTGTTCCTGACTCAGTTCAGCACAGAAACATTAGTTATCCTCTCTACACTGTTATCTCTTCTATTGACATCTCCTATCAATCTAATGTTCATTCCAGAATGAAATAATCAGTAGCTTGCAGGACACCTGCACCTGAGAATCATAAATGTAAACCAGATCTAAATCTTCCAGCCAAGAAACAGACTACCTCAATTTTAATTTGTTTTGGTGGGTGGGTTTCTTTTTTTTTGTTTGTTTTGTTTTGCTTCTTGTGGGGGGGGGGGAGGCAGGGGATGGACAGACAGAGACGATTACACCACAAACCTGAAGATCAAATATACATAGTTTCGTAAAAATGCTACATAGTATCTTTCTACCCGGCTAGAAGTAGAAATTCTTTAAACTGTTACGGAATGTACATGCAATAGTATGTGTATTTGGTCAATCCAAGTTCCCCGCAATTTAAATCAATAGCTTGTCTAGGAAGAAGTGCTCAGTTTTGATCCAGGGCAACACAGTCTCTACAGACCACTCTGAAATATATCCATGTGTTTACGAATACAAGGCACTTCTCGTAACAGCAAATCACAAAAATACAATTGAGCAGCATAATAGTTTTTTTTCCACCACTTTTTCTTTTACAAGGTTTTTGTGTCCCATGCTTGTTTCCTAATATTTAGCAGCACTTTAATTGAAGTATTTTTTCCCCATTTAAGAATTAAAGAGAAACCAAAATGCTGCTTAACTGATGGATTAACACTAGTTCAAGAACTGAGAGGAAACAGGTTATTTCCAGTTACAACTGTCGGAGAAAGGCTAAAGTATAAGATTTTTTTAAAACTGAAACTTATGTTCAGTCAAGGACATCTAATCCTTTTCACACTGTCTTTTAGAAGAAAAGGCAGATTTAGCCAAAGTTAATTCTTTGAAGAATAGTAACAAAATTTTAAAAACTTGCTACAATTTAAAAAGAAACAGAAGTGAACCAGTTTTTTAATTTCACTGAGAATCCTATTCTTCTCTTTCTCCCCTGCCCTCACAACCCCCAAAATCCCCAAACTGAAGATCAACTGGGTAAAAATAGGAAACAAAAAGACAGTGCCAGTAAGCAACAGTTTATTATGGGTTTATGCCTCAGGGCTGAGTTCCCATGGGGATTCTCTAATGTCTAATATGGGTTGTATTTGCATATTAATATTCCCACAGGGCAAAAGAATCTTCTTTATTAGCCATCTGATTTTCAGGAACTTCATATGAATTCAGTGTCTGTGAAACCTCTTTCCTTCTGTCAACACTGGCTGAAATTTGGCCACTGAGGGTAGGGGACAGTACTGAGAAGGAAGAAGCAGCAGACAGCATTGACACACACATATATAAGCAAACTGCATGTCACAAGAGCACTTACCTAAAACCACATCATCTAAGCAAGACAATAAAAATTCACACCTCTACACAGACCCAAAGTAGGTAAAGAAATCTGGAATTGAGAAAACTCCTAAGTTTAACACCAGTAAAACTGTCCCACTCACAACAGAGAGACTTAAATAGCAGGCATAATCTGAAATCCCAATTTCCTTAATAATAATAAGGACTCTCTTGACTTCCTTCCCCAGAATGCACCAACCCCTACAATATAATACAGTTTTGTTTTGATTCTCTGTTCTACCTTTAAATGTGGTCTAGGCTAACGTCATACAGCTGTATGACTTGGGAGGTGAGTATTAATTCAACATACCTGACAGCTAAATTACCAACAACTGTAGGTTTGCACATATGCTCAGACACAGGGGAAATATGCTATTAATTCCAGTCAAGCTTTTAGGAAAGTATGAGCATTGTGACAGAGGGCACTTTTATCTCCTTGGCTACAGCACACTAAAAGGTATGTCATTTATCTGTTGATCCAGAAAGATACTGCACTGTCTTCTTGTCAAAAAGATAGCTGAGGAACTTACAGAGTGATCACAGTTCTGCAGGAATTAATATCCTCCCATCCTTTGACCAAAGAAATCTTGAATCTTGCCTGAATCAGGCACTTCACTGACAGTCAACTGCTTTACCAGGAACCGGCCCTGAGACTACAGCCCCTCACAAAAGCACACCTTTCCATAAAATTACTGCCTGCATAACAACAGCTCTATCAGATCTCTGAAGGCTGGAGTTCAAAGACAAACTCCGTATCACTTATAGAACGCCAGTCAGCTCACTGTCCTCCCACAGCACCTGGTATTTGGCAGCCTGAGGTACAGAGCAACAGTGAAAGTACCACAAAAATTGTCTGCTCTAGCTCTTTCCAATACACCAGGTCCCTTAATATTGGGGATACGTCCAAAGCTCAGCTCCTTCTTAATATTAAACATACCCCTAAATAGAGACTTCTGCCCATCCAAAGGAAGTTGAGAAGTATCTTTTGACCCTTTGTGCTGCTTGTGAGCTTATTCACTAGAGAAGCTGTTGGAAGAAATTGGCTCTCCTGTTTTCCAGACGATCTGTTGAATATGTGATGAAAGGGAACATGTTGCCCCCCGGCCACTGGCACACGAAAGGAATAGCTACAAGGATTACAAGTGGGCTCTGGGCCATATGGTGTGTAGGCTTATTGTAGGAATTTAGCATTTTTTAGACTCCTACTTTCCTGTCAAATTGGTTGAAATTAGCCACTGAGCTTCCTCTCTGAAAACTTCGGAAACAACACGGCAATTGTATATTCTTTTGCCATTGAAAAACCAGATTTAAAAATTACATAAAAATAATATAAAAACTAGGTATCTGCTCATGATAAAGGAAGGAAGAAGAAGAAGAAGTTTTAGGAGGTGTTTCCACAAACTGGGATATTTATTGGAAGCTGTAGCTTTAATAAATGTGAGCTTAGCATTACAGAAATGAGCATATATTACTGCATACGAGCTTACTGCTATGAAAGTTTAAAATAGAGTTCAGAAGATAAGCCAGTTTAAGTACATAGTAGTACTCCCTTATCCTTCCAGAGAATGGTACAGAGTACATATGACTGTCATACAAAAACATAATCTTATTTGCTATTTAGCTATTTCTAGAAACCAAATATTATGTTTGGATGTCTGCAAATATTACAAACGCTGTTTTGTGAATGAAACAATACATCAAGTAAAATAACATAGTATTGAGGTCTATACCTGATGAAAGGCTTCTAGCCTCCAGACAGTCATACCTGAAATGAATTTATTTCAAATGTGTAATGACTATATCTACTCAATATGTTCATGTTTTATTGATACGCAGTCTGGAGAGGATATAAATTGTAAATTGGGATTGTAGACCAATCTGAATGAGCATAGTCAGGTGTGGACGGGGGCATTGAACACGGCACGATTCCTCATCCACTGATGCAAGCAGCACATGCTTGGCATTTCATTTCAGTTGAAAAAGTTTCACATAGCAATCAGCTTAACAATATTGTCTATTCATCTGTAGTAGTGCTCTGAATTGTTTTAATGGACCTTCAGCTGTCTACCAAAATACCTTTCCACACTGTTCCCCATCAAAAGGTGAAGTTCAACTCCACAGACCTAAAATCAAGCTTGTCATCAACCCCTTTAACAGGGGGTCTTTGCAATATGCCCTAGTACTCTGCATCACTCATGGTGAAGGGAGGTAGTCAAGCCATCAGTTCAGTCAGACCACAAAAAGGTATGTACTCGCTGTGCACTAACCTTCTGGCCTCTACTGGAACACACGCAGGCACAAGTTTAAAGCTATGAACACGGACAGTTTCTGGAGCATGCTATGGCCTTATACAGTCATTTAAGACCAACTTGGCAACTAAAGATTTCTTGATTAATGTAGGATGTGTAACAACTGCAGCATGTAGGCACTTGCTGCAGGCAGCTTATAGACGCCAGGCATAAAGAATACACTCCTTTGAACAGAGTTTGGCCAAATGAAAAAAAAAGAAAACAACAAACAACCAAAACACCAACCACAAAACAAACAAAAAAACCCCCTACAAACCTAACAAAGAAAAAAAAAAACAAACAAAGAAAACCAAACCACCCCCAAAAAAACCACAGAAAAGCAGAGGCATACATCAACTTGAGGGACAGGACAGAGCAATTGACATCGATTATTCCCTATTATTGATAGTTGGGAGATGCTCAGGAGTAAAAAATGTCACACAGTGGGAAGGAAAGTGGACACTGATTTAATATCAAGCACACAGGTAGTTTAATGATACCAGGGAAGACCATATCATGTCCAGACTTCTAAGCACCAAAGCAGCAGACTTGACTTGCCATCTGTGTGATATCGCAGAGAGGGTTTGAGGGAAACAGGTGCCCATGGCTCCTAAGAGTGTTGACAGTGGAGGAAGGGGTGGGAGAAATCAGGATGCAAGTTTTATGAGTTAGGCTGAAGCTTTGGGCTCAAAGTGCTGATCTGTATGCCAGGAGTGTTCCCAGCACTATTCCCTGGGCTACTGATGAGAGCACAGTGAAGAAACTGGTGTAGGGAAGAGCTCAAATTTATTTTGAGAGGTATAACTTTTGGACTGAATAGAGTTGATACTGCTTCAAAAATCATGGGGCAAGGGAGCAAGGGGGGATAATCCATATGCAATCTTTCGGGATATGGAAGAATCCAAGCTTGCCATGTGTTCATGCAGCGCTCCTCTTTTATTTTATGTGGAAAAAAACCCTAAAAGAATGTCAGGATTCTTCAACAGACTGTGATCAAATCAGTTCCTGAATGTAGTAATAATATATTCTTTCTCAAAGAAAAGAAAGTTTATTTGACTTACAATTGCATTATATGATCACTGAATGATCTGTTTTAGGTTAGGGGAAAGGCTGGTATGGCAGAGATAATATTTACCATATTCCAACCATATTCAAGGGCTGGGTGAACCCTGAAACAAAAGTGATAAAGAAAAACAGAAATCTGCAAGGAAAAACAAGTAAGAAATATGGAGGATAGAAATGGTCTATTGCTCTCCCTAGACACATTTAAATAAAGAAACATCCAACAACATTTTGATTACTGGACATCATGATACAGAAAGGTATGTTAGGAATCAAGTACAATCAATCAGAATTCCACTTAAGACTGAGGATGACTGAAGAGTGGAAAAGACTCCAAGATGATGAATCATGAATTACAACTGAGGCAAAAAACAGATAAAGAAAAGAAAATCAAATCAGACAGTTAGGCTGAATCAGCCAAAGACAGTTGTCCTTATGTCAAGCATAGACACAAAGAACAAATGTTATTAGAAGACCTTAATTTATTGACCTGGATTTTAACTACAGAGCATTCATCATAATTATCAGAGTCAAATAAGCCCTTTCTCACCACATGAAATGATTAAATAGTTTGACTTCACAACGGTAAATACAAGTGTAAATTTCTTTTAAAGCTAAACTACAAGAAAATTAGGCTCAATGAAATTAAGAAATTAACAAGAGATTCACATACTCTCCATGTAGTAAATAAATAAATAAATAAAATCAGGAACACTGATATTTGGGCTATGTAACTAGCACTGGTTATTTCAGGCACACAAAGTTTAATAATTGCCTTCTGAGCATGTTTTTGGTCCGCACACAGGGAGAGGACAAATATGCTGAGTAATGGTCAATAGCTCAAATTCCATTTTAACCTGTGGTAAAAAAGTGACAAGATTGATAGTAATGTGCCATCCATTCTCATCAGTCACACTTAGTTCTCAGACTTCTATTATCCACAAATCCTGCTATACAATCAAAGAGAGAGAACTACTGAATTATTTATTAAAACTGACACCATCAATTATGAACCCGTATAAAAAGTCACCAAGCAGCCAGCCATTTAAAGAATTAGAGTGTACATTTAGGTAACTTTTGACCAGGTTAACAACCACTCTGGTCTGGGACCAGGTTGGAAGCTCTTCTTATGGGTTTTATGTCTGAGAAGTTAAACTTGAAAAAGCATCATTTTCTGCCACTACGAAGTGAAATCTTGGCTTTCTGGCCAACAGAACTCTCCCATAATTCCTTTCTCTTTTTTTTCTTCCCCTCCCCCATATCACCTTTTGACATAATCTGACAAGCTTGCAGAGGCATACCTACCACAACAGCCTTGGAATAGTGTTTCTACATTGGAAGACCAGCAACAGCCTGGCATCATCAATGCCAAGAGTTCAGAAAATTAAATGGGATACAGGTGCTATACCTTGGCAACCAGCTGGACTCATACACCGAATTTCTGATCTCTTGATACAAGCAAGGCACGCAGTTGCTTTGTTCCATTTCAGCACATGAAGTCCCTTTTAATTCACACATGATTTTCATGAAATTTCTATCACCTTTTAACTACAGTATTATTAAGTACATGCTTTAAGAGATGTGAATAACTATACTACTGCTGTGCAGAAATTCCAAAATACTAACACAACACTGCATTCAGAAAAGTGGGTTACAATCCCAAAACATCCTGTCTAGACAATTATGCAAAACCATGGCCCACTGAGGTATTTCCCAGCATCACTTGGTGGCCCTAGCTCTGAGTAAATACAAGCAAAATGCAGCTATGAAAGTCACTCTTTCAATAGCACCCAGCAGTAAGTGGGGAAACCTGGAAGTAATCTACTAGACAAATGATATATAATCCCTCATATATATGCCCATCATGGAAAGGTGCCTAGATTCACAGAGTTTCTGTTTGGAATAATGTATAAAACAAAAACTGCACCTATAATAGTAAACTGAACATGCTGGGACTGTCTGCTGGCACTAAGGCCAGCTGGCTCAGAACAGCCTGTCCATACTCCCTCACCCTTCAAAGTACACAACTGCTGGATGGGAGTCTCCTTCAGCCTCCCTTCTCCCAAGGCACACTCAGAATTTGTTCAAGAGAATACTGGTGGATGATGTGTAAAGCATTGCCAGATGGTTCTAATAAGTTAGTAGTATTAATAACAACAGTCCAAAAACGCATTCTGGAGTTGATAATTTTATCCATATAAACCTGAGTGACAAGTCTAGAGAGCTCATCTCCCCTTTGTAACAAGAAGGGGAAGAACATAAACAAAGAAATAAACAAAGGGAGGTAACTCAAACTATGGAACACCACAAGAGATGGATATCTTGCTACCAAAAATACTAAATAGCTATTTTTTGTAGTACTTAGGAAGAACAGAATCTATCAGAGCAAGAAAGATGCTCTCAGCCTCACGTACCCAAAATGTTTTTGTTTGTCTTAATGCTATTGCTATTTTAGGTAATTACCATTACAAGGAATACTTTCACCAAATTCTTGCCACTTATAACCCAGTAAAGTCCCCATGAATACACTTAGTTTTCTCCCTAATTTTAAACACATACTATCAACAAAATTACATTGTTAATATAGTCCCTTTTAGCTTCTGTAATATGAAAAGGCCACTGCTACATCACATGCTCTACTACTGGCATTTTTAATGATGAACAGGTTCACTAATCACAAGGTGTAAATAAAGTTTTTGCTTAAACATATTTACAACATGAATATTTATACAAGAACCAACTGGCTGCAAAGGCGCTCTTGTTAAATTTATCCTCTGGGTTGGTGACTTAAAATTGGGTAACAATTTAAAAGCTATTTGCAAAAGGTTTTTCAGCAATATTTATTTCTTACATGAAGAATCATGTGGCTGTTTAGGAAGGAAAGTATCTCTTTTAAATAGTACTTGGATCATCATCAGCAGGACATCCCTCTCCTACTGTTACCATTACCTAAAACAATGTTGAAGTTTCTCAGCCTGCTCTCACTAAATTGCAATTAAATAATAAAATTCCAACTTTAATAATAAAATTACTGGAGCAAACCACTCAAGTCAAAGTCAGAAGCATAAACTCTTAAGGCTTCAATTTAAGAGAACCAAAGCTTCACAGTATGGAATGCACCAACTGTCCACAAATGAAATTAAAATGGTTTATAAAGTTAATGGACGGCAAGGAACAACTGGTTGTGTTTTTTTACATATATATATTTGATCAAATTGAAGCAAGAAAAACCAAAACCCACCAAAAGGATGCAAAAACTGTATTCCATATTGATCAATATACTTAAGCTTAATGCATAAACCTTCAAAGAGTCCCTTTGAGATTTGAGGTAAGGTTTTGGTTTTTGGTTTTTTTTAAACAAAAAGTTCTGAAACAGATAAAACATTGTTTAAAAAAAATATGGTCATAAATCTTTAAACTTTGTTCCTAAACTCCATAAACTTTTAAAGAAATTTCAACACCAAATTACATGTATATGATATTGACCCACATGCACTTATTTGACAGACTTCCAGATTATTTGTCTAGCAAAAGATCATAATATAAATATTTTTTTAATGTGGTCTATATGCTGAATTAATGTCTCCCAATCTGTTACTATACATCCCTCAGATAATTTCTTATTTGCTGAAAGATGCTTCTATTTTCCACCTCAGGAAAGCCACTCCTGCCTCTTAAGAGTCATCTTCTGAAACTTAGTACATTTGAAACTTAGTGCATGTGACATGACTGCCATGAGCCAATACAGGTCCCGACTTTTTATTAGTGTATTCAATGCTAGTTCTTTATGTAACCTACACAGTGCTCAGTGTACCACCAGCAAGGCCTTTTTTTTGAGGACTGAATACCACTGTAAAGAAATTAAAGTTTAAGCGTGTAATTTACTCCAGATTTTTGTTATCTATTTAGTTACTGCTTTTAGAAGAAAATGAAAGGACAAGAATGTTTACTGCTTTGATATAAAAGAATATTTTGTGTAATAAGTGTGGGGGTTACTTAAACTATTCACTACCATTTTGGCATGCCAGGGAGAAAGTGTTAGTGCAGACAGGGATCCTCCTTCATACAGACCAGAAGCCACATCACTGCCAATAACAGAGGGCCGGCAATTCTGCAGGATGGCTCTGAGGTTAAGTGCTGATCAATCACTTCCTATATTTCGGGTTGGATGTGTTTTGAGTATATGAAATGGGCTATAAGTTTAGGAGGGATTTCAGCTGCATCTATTTAGAAAGTCTTAAGGTGCTGGCTGGCTCTTGGTTTTTATTCAAAAGGACATGGAATGAATCCAGAGGAGTCCCGTAACTTTCAAGTGTGTAAAAAAACCTAACTAAATTGCTCAGTATAAAGAAGAGTTCTTCAAGACTGTATATACACTTCAGTAAAACAAGCAAGTGGAAGCACTTAACAGTATTAAACTTTGCTGTTATTAAAAGACAACAGTCAGCCAATTTCACTTATTAGAAGTCTAAATATAAAACAGTGCAATCCAGGTGATAAAAATAGTTGCATGCTGCTCAAATTAAGTGGTTCTGTAAAATTTTCAATCAAAGATTTAATTAGTGAATTTAAATGTCAGGCCAAATATTAACTCCTTTCAAAAAGGGTAAAAGTTGTGCACATCCCTTCTATGGCTTCTCTTAAGTTCAGCCTTTAGTTTCAATCAGTTATCTGCAAACACAATCCATATTCTGCTCCAAAAAGAAAAACTATGCCTGGTTTATTAAGGTATAACAAAAGCAAAATTTGGAACGAACATGTTTATAACAGTACATACAGGTAAACTCACAAAATGTGAGCCAACCACAAACTGCATCTCACCTTCATTGTTTCAGCCCACAAAAAAGATAGAAACAAACTTTGGTTCTTTTAATGACCAACTCAAAAACATGCTGGACTATTTATGCTTTTCAACAAGAAAAAGGAAAGAAACAACCCAACCCCGAAACCAACAAACAAATTACAATTTAATTATCACAGAATTCCAGAAACAGCAGAGGTTGACAATGTCCCAGGGAGGTCATCTTGCCCAAACCCCCAGCTTAAGTAGGGCCACCTCCAGCCAGTTTCCTAGGACTGTATACAGACTTCTTTTGAATATCTCTGAGGATGGAGACTCCACAACCTCCCTGAGTGAGCTGTGGCAATGCTTGGTCAAGCTCACAGTGAAAAAAGTGTGTTCTGATGTTCAGACAGAGCCTCCTGTGTTTCACTTTGTGCTTGCTGCTTCTTGCCCTGTCACTGGGCACATCTGAAAAGAGCCTGGCTTCACCTTCTTTACACCTTCTTGGTATTTATACTTCACTTGCATAAGATCTCCCTGAATTTTCTCTTCTCTTCTCTACAGAATTTCATTCTACAGAAGCTGTACAGCAGGTGCCATCAAACATTACATTGTACAACACATGTTTATCTTGCCTTCAAAAACATCTTTTGGGATAAAGGAAGTTTCCCATCCAATAAAATAACTGAAAACAATAAAATTTGAAGAAGTGAAGAAGTTAGCTACAGTTAGTTGATATTTCCCCAACACACTACTTAGTTTTTGGACTTTCTGGACTTTTTTTCTTCAGGAAGAACTAAGGAATAAAGAAGCAAAATGGACACCTAGCTGAAGGCTTGCCTATGTATAAACTTTCACTGTTCAAGAAAAACACATAATTTAAGACTACTTTTAGCTGAAATGGTCAAAAAGTTGAAATAACATTTAGAAACAAGGTTTCTATTGATTCAGTTTAAAAATCAATAGACTTAATATAACCTTAAATAAGATAGAAGCTAAAGAATTGAAAACAAAAATCTGGACACATTTTAATTAAAATCAGTTTAGAACTAATTCAACCATTCATCAGCTCTTGTAGCCTGCATATTAGAAAAAGTTGATTATTCAAGTCGCTGTGTCAGGGGTATGAAATAACACATAGCAGAAGCTGGAAGAGCATAAGGCTTGCAAGCCAACTGTTTTGCTAAAGAGTGATTGAAATTGTGAGCAAAATTAATCTGTAAAGTCAGTGAAAATTTTAGGACTGAATGGTATTTACTCTTGAAAAACAGATACTAAAACACGGTCTCTCCACATATAAGCAGAAAATTTACCTTTTTCTATTTAATAGACAAGCATTTTTTGTTTCTTTTAGGTTTTTTTTGTTTTAAAATTTGCTTCCATTAAATTCAGCAATGTAAGACTGAAAAGCAGTAACAGCAGCCATCATTCAATTGAGTCTTCTCCCCATTACTTATCACACTGCACTATTTCCAATTCCATTTCGTGTCAATCGATACACAGCCAGAAAGAATGCCTATTTTGCAGCCTTTGTAATTGCTACAATATAAATGCTGAAGTTACTTACCTATATCTTTGATAACCATCTGATTAAACATTTTATTGTTCAAAAACAATTGTCTTTCTGCCAGGTATTTTTTCCTCTCTTCATATTTGCATTAAGCAAGCTCTAATCAGTTCAGTAGTTTGCACAACATGTAGCATTCGCCACACGTCTGCAACACATCCGTTCATTCCAGGAGAAAAAACCCTTTCATGTATTTATTCTTAGCAACTCAGTGTAAATGGCTACTAAAATCTGACATTATCCATGCCCCTTATGATAAGAAAAATGAAAGCATATCCTGAAGTAAATTAATAACCCATCTAGACAGCTTCTGTAGTTGGACAGTCTCACATCACTGTGCTACTTACTAATCATGTCCGTGTGTTTTCTCTTTGAAACATTCTTCTGTTGTTGAGCTATAACAAACAAACCATGTAAGGCTGATTATGCCACTGCACTAACAATTATGAGTTGGCCCTTTTCCATTTTGCTTGTTAAAATCTGCATTAGTCATGTGGAAATCTACTAAGCCATAGAGACTCTAAAAATGTTACAGGAATGTATGGAAGTGTTTAGGACTGAAAACAAGCCATTTAAGTACTTACGTTTCTTCGCCACAGGACTATAATGCATATGAAATAACAATTAACAAACAAGATGTCTCTTGCCAGTAAAATACCAAACTGTCCTCCTACAAAGTAATAATATGCAAACACCTTAGCCACGAATTTGTGAATTGTCACAGAAAAAAATCATTCCCTTGACATAAACCAGTAAAGCAAGTTTATTTTTACTTCTTAAAGTCTTGAAAGTAACAATTCTATAATTTTACTGTGCTTTGTGCAAATTCTTGGGGTATTTATAATATAGTCTGTCTAGCAGAGTTACATCAGTTATTAATTTAGTCCAGAAACTGCATCAAATTAACATCCTAAAAAATTACAAAAACCCCAAACAAATGGAACCCACCAAATTCACTGGAATATTAGCAACAAACAAATTGCTAAACATAGATTGGAAGTTTTCATGTGAATTAGGAAAAAGTCAGTTTGACAGTACAGAAAAGAACAGCAATGAAATTATAAAGAAATTTACTGCTGTATCAAAATTACCAAAAAAGTTCTCAAGGCTAAGAAACTCCTGCAACCAATAATTTTCAAACAGTACAGGAGGAAAAAACAAATCCTCTCAAGGGGTAGCAGGTGGAATAAAGTACATGCATTCTATTCAATTGAAATCTTTTGAAATCCACAGTAAAATCTTAATCTTGAAGACCCTAGGATGAAAGGGGTTGTCTAAATTGAATAAAGTCAGTCCCAGTTTTTGGAACAGCCCCATTTCTGGGATACAGAACTGCAGTGCTGCATACAGCTGATTATCTCCCTTAAAAAGCTGTGAAGCTACCAGGAATACCAAAAAATCCAACCTTCTAATTTACAGCAATATTTGCATGTTTCTGCACTGTTTCTTTGGGTGCTGAGCTGCTTGCAGTTCCCCAAGCCCAGGGGGAAAAATTAAAGTTATCTTTAAAACCACCACGAGATATGTAGAGCACAGAATAACCCTTAAAAGTCACAAGTCCTGGTGCAGATTGCAAACCCCTCAGGTGCTCCAGTAAGGTCAGGTCACAGTGCATAAGCAGTCACATATAAGGTAACAGTACAACTGCTACAAGTAACCAGCAACACAGAAGAATTAGGATGTGTTGACAAGAGGAACTCAAGTTTAAAGTATTTCCCTTCAGCCCACACATGGGAGGAGGAGGAACCCACTCCTTGTAGATTCTGTAAATACTCAGCATGTTTTTACTACAGCGTCCATTAGTGGTATTTATGCACAGCAATGACCTCATTCTTTAGCACAGTGAATAAACATGAGAGGAAAAAAAAATAAAGTATTTGGGTTGTGTATTTATCAGCATTTGGGCTCATTTAAATACTACTTGAATAACAATTATCTTTCTCAGCTGAGCACAGCATCAGGTTGGCAGACTGCTTCACTTCTTCTCAAAGTGACAATTAACCTTGATATCAGTCTGCAAAGTGCTCTGTACTGGCAGCAGAATAAAATTATCATTATCATATAAATCATAAAGATTCTATTGAAACTGAGATAGCTGTCATCCCTCAGCTATTCGTATTCAGCAAGGACCAAGCAGGTTGTTGTAGAACATCTTCAGAATGCATCATCCTACAGCCACCACATTGTGAGCTTTTGAGGCTGCATTTGTAGCCACCTGAAAATGCAAGCCCCACATGTATGGCAAAAGACTCATGGTTAATATACATTATTAATTAAAAATCACTTAGGGAGGTTTGTGATGCAGAAGGCCATTACATTTGAATCATGAATTTAAATCTGATTTACACCACAGTAATTCCAGACATAAATGAGATTTTTGAGTTGATTATATGATGCCTATAAGCTAGACAGTGTTCCATAGCAACGATACTTGTGATCACCTGACCTTACTCTTCAAAGTCTACAGTTTACCAACAACAAAAAAAAAGTAGCTACAAAAACCCCCCCAAAATTAACTTAGTTAATGCTGGATCAAAATTCAGAACAGGCCTCTTGCACCGGTACTTAATCACTGTGTTGGCAGATTGTTGAGGAATGTACTCAGACAACTAGAATTGTAGTAGTCATGACCACAACAGCCCATTGAAATCCCACACTAAGTAAATACATCTTCCCTTCTAGGCAGCCTGGACATGTACAGAAAGAAGAAAATGGAGTCGTCTTCTCTAAAAACTTCCCACCTTCAAACGTGCAATGACAAGTGACTGTGAAAATGTTTACAGCCATTTCTGACATGACACTTCATTTTCGTAATGTGCACACTGTGTGTCAAAGTGTTTTACTGTTCTTGCTGCTACCAACAGGACGTTGCTGTGAATAAGACATGGCAGTGAAGCAAGCACTCTTTTAGCAATAGTTTTATAGACTGACAGGTCTTATTTTATGTGTAACAGAACACAAATAAACAAACAGCCAATCATGAGGAAGGGCACCTTGAGTATTGGGTTTTTACCCCCAACTAGAGCCAAGTATTTTCCCTGAGCCAAACTACAGCAGACCTCCTACAAGTGCCTCAGGAAAGGGAGACAAAGAACCTGCTCTTTGTACCCGAGGCACAAAGTGACTCCAGGCATTGTTTTTGGCAGGCAATTTGGCAGATTGTATGCAGGAGATACAAGATGCCATGGTTGTGTTTCTGACCCAGCCAGCAATATGAGTTCTCTGAGAGGTGCAGTGCCAAGAAGTGCACTCCCACTAAGTATTTTGAATGAGCAAAACCAAGTGTGTTCCATGATGCCTGCTGCAGAAAAAGGAGCATACTCCAATATAACATGGAGCAAGGCTAACTTTTCTCCTGTAATCAAAAGACAGACACTCTTCCAAGAAAGGTCCAGTCATGAATGCCCTGCTTTTCAAGCTCTCCAACAAAATCTGAAATAATGGGAAGGTTCATTTTCACACTAGAGTCTTTCTCAAAATTCCTGTGGAATGCTCAAGCCCAGTTAACTCCAGCCAACAGTTTAACCTAGAACACTTAATGAATCCCATCCACGGTTACTTCATGCTGCTGCAAAACCTGGCACTGCATTACTGCAGTGATTCTGAAACCAGTATTTCTACAAATTCACCCTGGCTGCAAGCCCCAAATTTAGAAGGTTTTTTAAAAACCCCTGGTTTGCAACCCTAAATACCACAGCTATGAGCTTAGCAATCAATTATTTATATCAACAAATCTGAAACTGCATACTAGGCAGACATCTAATTTTTCAGTCCTAAATTTCTCTGAAAATTAAATGCATTACATTTCATCAATCTTCTCTGCAAGGGTTATAACATGTCTAATTTTGTAGGTAATACATATGTTTATCCCATTTAGGCTACCTAAGATAGCAAATAATGAGACTGTACAGAATTTTAAAGTTATCTGGATCCCATCCTACGTTAAAATGACCATACAGCTGATGCCATATAGTTATCCCAAGCATACTTTAATTACCTTTAAAAAATATTTGTCTATTTAGCTCAGAAGTATAAAATCCTAAATACTGCCTTCTTATGTGTAAACAGACTAATCATAAACTAGTGTAATAACACACAAAAGCCACTTTAGAATTTAGACACCTTAAAGTGTAAAATCCAGTTTGCTACCACAGGTTTTTTACACTACCCATAGAATTATGATATATGCAGAAGATACTGTGCTGGTCTCATAGAAAGAATAGAATTTCCTTTGACAATTTTAAAGTTATAATAAAAAGGATAAAAATCTCTGTTAGATTTATGATGTGAGTGCTCAGTGGTGTTTACTGTCAATACCTCCCAAACGAAAGTTTAATCAAACACCAGCTAGTCTTGCAGAAATAAAAAGCCCTCCTCCCCCCAAACTCAATGTGTACTAAAAATGAGGCAATCATTTTGAAAGAATGGAATTATTCACTGTTTCTCCACTGCATAACAACATTATTTTCTGATAAAGAAATTTTACTATTAAGTCACTGCTGAATTTTATACAAAAAGACTGCCTACAGCAAGATAATCCAGAATAAATGCCTTTAAAAGCTTTAAAATTCTTAGAGGCTACACTAAGCTCCAAATTCCATAAAAGTTACAATAAGATATAAATAATTTAAAAACCCAATACAACAATAACACCCAAACCAGAAAAAGCCTTTAGAAATTTAAGGTTTAAGTTGCCAGCTGTGTCATGACTCCAAGAGTAATTGCTGAAACTGTGTACAGCTTATTCTTCAAATATAACTCAATCTACTAAATTGAACACAAAGCCTTGTATTTCAGTCTTACTTACAGAAACACCATATTGGCCTCCACAATATTTACAACATAAAAAGGCTACAAGTGTCATGAAGGCATATTATCACTCACCTATAGCCCTCTCTAGGCACAGTATACATCTCAAGTTAATAAAGGCCACATAAATATGGCTTTTGTGCCAAACAGACAGTAAATTATGTATTTGACTACACATTTCTCCCTAAAAAACCCAGAATGTTAACATTAATCAGAGGAAACTTCAGATTCTGGCATAAATTTGACTATCACATAAAAGGTAATATTTAAAATACATAATGTCTTACCACACAAACACGAGCTGCCATATGTGAGGCACTGCTAAGCATGGTTTCTATTAAGCCAATACACAGTAACTGGCTTCTTTCCAAGCAACATGGAAGCATTTAAAAACCCTGTTTAATCCAATTCCACAGCCTTGAAACAAAAATAAATTAAAGTGTTGCAAGAACTGTTAAAATGAAAAATTAAAGGCATGTAAATAAGTGAAAAAAATTGTCAGAGAAAAGGAAAACAAAGATTATTTCAAGTAGATATCTTAATTGTAATTAGTAACATTTGGCATGTTTATGATATGATTCAAAGCTGCAGCCAATTAGATACCCCAAAAAGCTTGTAACAAAGCTGCAAATGTGTAAGTACAGCATAAATAAGTTTTATTGCTCACCAAGAAAACAGCATCCAGATCAATTTCATAGTTTGTTTCCAAAGTATTGCAAAGCATGCTCTGTTACTAGTTCATGACTTTTTAGTCCTAAACTACAGCTTTTCAGCCAGGAGATTTTGGAAAACAATTTCATTAAATTCAATCTATTAATTGTTAATCTGCACACATTCTATATATACCAAGACCAAAAGAAAAATTACAGCATTGCCTTAGACTGTCATGACTATGCAAAAAAACCCCAAAACAAAACCAGCAACAACAAAAAGCCAAAACAAACAAACAAACAATACCCCTCCCAAAATAAAGTGCACTAAAATTTAATAGCTGTTAAAAAGCCATATAATTGTGGTACTGGAACTGAAAAAGAGTGATTTTTTAAAAAAATAGATTTCCAAGTTGAGGGAATTTAAGTATTACAGGGAACAGCAGAATTCAAATTCTGCTCAAATGTGGTTTACTGTAGACAACAGTGTTAGGCAGTTATGAGATTGTGCCATTTATTGAAGAAAACAAATACTTCATTATGCTGTCAGTCCCAACCAACAGACAAAATATCTTCCATTTCCCTCATTTATTCAATAATGAGTAAATTACTAAAGGGTAATGAGCTGCTAATAAAAGCATGTTTTTTACATGATGATCATGAAATGTCAGTGTCTGCTTATTCAGTGCAATAGTACCTGCTATAGTCACACTTTCAAATAATTCTCCTCTATCAAATTTCTGCAAAGAAATTCACCCTTACATAGTTTTCATACTAGAAATTAGTCTACATTTGGGAGGGGGAAGGAAAAACCCCACAAAAATAGCTAACTATAGATAAAATCTATACATTCAGGTATTTCTTTGCAAAGTCTCCTAGCAATGATATAAAGCCTCAGTCAAGGTGGTTTTGCTTCCCTTGCTGGCAAGCAATGATTGTTTATTTAACGTACTTATTTTAGGGGTTGGGGGGAAGGGTTTTTTTTGTGTGTGTGTTTTATGAGGGCTTTATAAAGGGGATTACAAAACCATGGATATAAAATATCAGTTTTAAAATATAAATCAAATTCTGGCTCATAGGAAAAACAAAAACAAACAAAAAAACCCAAAACAAAACAAAACAAATCTCCTAAAACAACACATTTGTTTAGCAATTTAGGAGAAGGCAAAAGAAATGTCTGTGAGAGGCAGTCTGAAAAATTCTGGAGCTGAAAGCATTGGGGACTGCTCTTGTACACCGTAGGAGACTGACTTACAAAGACCAGCTGCAACTCAAAATGAAACTGCTGGAAAAGAATTTTTCTGTCCAGAATTCCCCACACTAAAAGCATCAAAGTGTTTCGTTTTACCCTTGTTACAGTTCTTCACACTACCTTACCCAACTCACAATTTAAAACAGAGATTTAGTTATTTTCTACACTAAGCACATTGCAAATCTCAAGGAATCCTCCCATGTCCATCACAGGCTGCTTTTTGAGCATTTTTCTGTCCTTTCCGCCTTCAAGGAATGTGTGATCGTCATGAGCCGTCCTTATGTCCCAATCTTATTTCTCTGCTTCAGCTGTGCCATAAAATATGCTCTGGCATCTCCCTGACCTTCCAAATCTGCACTCATACAGTGCTTGCTGAAGTACTCTTATTCTTCTCTAACACTAGTTTCTCTTTTCTTCTCCTCCTGGGAGAGAAGTTGTCATCATTCAAAAACTGGGAGAACTGGCAGAAATCATGTGGAGGTATTGTTCAACTGGGAGGTATTAATGGATGTTGTCAGACAGTGCCTTACATCGTCATCACTGAGTGAAGTTGCCAGACCTGGCAGGCAGCCAGTGGCAGGTTCCCTTTACTGCCTTTCTTTCTTTTATTTCCTCTCCTGCCTTCATGAAAATTGCTAACTTTTCAAGCCACCAATAGCCACAAGACATTCTGAAGCTTTTGAGCGTTGCATGTAACCAATCTGAAAATCACCCCACAACTGCAAGCAATAATGCAATCAAGCAGATATTGAAAACTCAGTTTATTCAATGACAAAAAAAAAGTTCAGTGTTCTCTAATAATTTTTCATACCAAACATAGATTTTTAAAGATACTAGATCACTAAAAAAAACAGCTAGATTTTAGAGGGCCTTCCAAGTACACTGCATCTTGACACATGAAGACCCATGAAAAGAAACATCTGTGTTATTTTTAAAAAACAGATGCTTTGTAAACAATATGACATTGGAACATCACTTTTACAGTGAAAATAAACAGATATTTTTAAAGAAATGTTTTAATACAGTTATGTACTTCAGAGCTTAAAGCACAAATTATGGTTCTGCAGAGTCTTAAAAGAAAATAACTAAAAGAATGAAAAGTTTACATATCAAAAAGTAATCAGACACTTTTCATCCAAGGTACTTCAAGGTACCAAGGTAATAAAATCTAAATACCTAACCAGTCAAAAAGCCAGCAATCTAATTTAAGTGATAAAATATAGCATAGTTGCTATTATAAAATACAATCCCAGTGCAATTGTTAACTTGCATATCTTTGGGACATGTTTCTTGCTGCTTTTGAAGCAGAAAGGGACTCAAAAGTAAAACATAAAGCAGTTGCAGTGAGTACTCAAACTTTTCAACCATCCTTATCCAACAGAATCCTGCACCCTAGTATAAAACCACTTCTATGTTAACCTTTTTGACTAAGTTTTGCTATTTGCTTTAAATTCTAAAGAGACCAGGTTAAGGCATATACAATATACCTTATTGTTCTGTGTCACATGTTCTCAAGAAGGTGACTAGCAGCAGATCAAAATAAGTCTATACAGGCACACAGTAAACTCCACGAGTAACACAATGGGAAGGGAGCCTGAATTCAGACTGGAGATGTTTGCAAAGAAAAACGTCCAGAGAAAGCATTTCTTACTACAGTTTTTCATCCTGCTCACGCATTACCATCACATGCATCACAGCCATATGCCTGTGGCAACAGACTGATGCCTCCCCAAGTCAAACAATCAAAATCACAGAGCACAATTGCAGGGTAGATACTTGCTGTACCTGCTGCTCCAGGTCCCTCCACTTCTCTCCCCCCGCATTTCAGAGCCAGGCTGACCATCTTCTCCCTCCTAGTCTTTCCCTGATATTGTGCTCCCTGTTGTTTTCTGCTCCTGACACTTGTGCCACCTCTTTAGCTTTAAAGTAGCACTAGGAAGGAGTTTAAACGCGGCCCCAAAAATAATAACTGAAATTGCTGGAATTCACATAATCCCATGGAGCTGTGAAGATCTCAGCCTCAACATTTCAGCAAAAACAGAGTCAAAGCAATATTAAACAGAAATTATGGACTCCATACAGTCATTAATAATACAAGAGATATCCATGAGGCACACTGACCTCTCTTTCTAAGTCAAATTGAAAATTTTGCCATTCCACTTGGCTCTTCTCAACACCATCCCAAAAAGAACTGTTTCTAGTATTATCAGTGTGATTAGTTTTCAAAAGCAAAATACTAGAATCACATATGCTGGTTGCTTATCAATTTTGCAGAGAGTATAAAAAGCAAGGAATTAATGTAATGTGTCAAACAAATGCAAGAGATAAGACTACACACAGGATTTTAAACTGATTGTTTTGGAATGAGAGTCATTCTGCCCACTAAGCTGCACAGTCCTTTAAAGTATATTTCTGGGCCTCAAGCATTACTTATATTGCTAGAGGGTAAAAGAAATTAAATGTAAAAAACATAATAGGAATTGCAGTAAATACACAGGAAAGAGAAGAATGGTGTAAAGCACACGAGAGAACACCAAAAGAAAACATGAAGGGGAAGATAGGTAATATCAGTGACTTAATAGGAAAATTTGGAGCACTTGCTCCAAGTGGTGTCCACAGAGAGCGGCTATTCATTTCATGCTGGCTCTCCTTGTTTCCAGCTGCTAAGTCCACATTGAAAGAAGCTAAAAATACATGAAATACTTTCCAAATATTATTTTCCTATATAAGCAATTGGTATAAGTTGCCACAGAGATGTTCTCTTGCCAGTGAGAAGGAAAATAGTACATAAGAAGCTGTATTCTATGAAATCTTTTGTCTTATGCACAATGCAGCCAAAAATTTGGGGAAGTTTGAAAAGGCATTATTTTAGCTGTAAGTATTTCCAACTGTTCCCCTCTTTCAGCAAGGCAATATAGGAAAATGACACCTAAATATGAGAATCTTATCACCTGTGAGAAAAGCTATACTCCACACTACTTAGGAGCATAATATGTGTGCCATTTCAAGCAATCAAGCTTTGATATTTCAATGAGAGGGAAAAAAAAGACAAGAGTGGCAAATGTCTACAATTTAGGTATACTATCTCCTGACAAACTGAAATTTCACAATGCTGCAGATTTAAAACATAAATGTACCTGCTTTGCATTCAGGACTGTCCTTGAGACTAAATGCAGCTCAACACAAAAGTAAAATGGGGGGAGGGATGGGACAACACATACTGAAAACCATCCACTTCTTTCTGTTAAATGTGAAGTATAACAGGCTTTTTTTATGACATGCCTTCCTCCAAAAATAGCAGTGATTGCACTGCTCAACTCCCACACCCCCCCTCCTCAGCTTGGCTTTTTTACACGTAGAACATTATACATTCTCAGTCCTGTGGAAGGAGCCAGAGTTTGTGAAGCCAAGAGGACTCCCTCCATTGCCCAGGACCCAAACTACAGAAAAGCAAGTAGGAAGGCAGGCAACTCAAATTTCTTATAGTATTAAATCTTCTTTTAAAGCCGAAGTTACAGATTTTTTAGGAACTCTGAAACCCACAGCTTTCCAGAGTTTTGGAAAGATGCTGCAAGTCCCAGCAGTGATAATCTGCCAATTCCAAGGCACATTTGTGAGCAAGACTTTTTTTGTCTTCCAAACAAACACGAAGATTATACAGTCTATTCTCTTCACAGCGATGAGGCGGGGGAAATGTTAAAATCACAGCTGCTGCAGCAGTGGAAGCTGCAGCTGCCTTGGAGCTTGTAGCAACTGTGTAGCCCACCATGGGATTGAGAGATGCTACTGTGCTACAAATACTGTTCCATTTGGGGCTTTTTTCATCAATTGGAGAAACCTGAAGCTTTGGTCTGCTGTAGTTAATGAAAAGTCTTGCAAATCATCTTGCAATATTCCACCTAAGTTCCAATTCAGCTCAAAAGCCTTCCTATCAGAACTTCCTAAGTAGCTGCTTAAGACAGCTGTATTCTTGAACAATACTTTCTTCACACCTTCTATGACATTCAGTTTTCAGAATTATCACATTCCTGTTGCCCAGTCATGATTTATTTTATATATAAAAGAGTACATATAGTGGAGGCAAGATGGAATCGCAACCTTTCAAGTAGCCTACATCTGGAATGAGCTTACCTTTATGAAATATAGTCAGGCTTTTTAATAGGAAAAGCTATTATGCCTTTTAACAATGACCTAAATTTCACTAAAACCAAGAAAGGATGGATCAATACTGTAGGGTAAGATATACTTGTACAATAGCTCAGCTTTCCTCATTATTCTGAAGAATCATGCCTGGCTGATATATTTGTTTTGTAACACTTAGCTATAATAGAAAATAGATGGAGTTCAAATGAAAACACTGTTTAGACTATGTCAACAAAGCATAAAACTAAATGAAGTGATTCTGTATTGACTATAGAAACATATTTGCTAATATTAAAGTTTCTAATGGTTATCTATCAATCTATCTATCACAACATGAAGTAATTCTGCATCTTAAGAACTGCATTAAAGCAGCAGACATGAACTTAGATGTAATTTTGTGATTTTGCAAAACAGCATCATGGAGTGCACTTTATTGCTATTTTATCATTAGTGTAAATAATTCAACAAACCCAGGAAACATCCAGCTCAACTTGGGTTTTTTTGTAAATTGCAAGTCACCAAGGGCTTTCCACTAAGATAGCCAATGCTTTACACTTTGCACTTACTAGCAAAAAAAAAAAATCAGATATAATAGTATCTTGTATACTGAAACAACTGCTTTTTTATAAAGAGAAGGCTTCAGAAAACTAGAAAAATGACACTGCTGTAAAAACCTGTAAGTCTTTTACTCTCAGTTCAAAGACTTAAGCATTCTTCTACAACAGACTGAAGTTTCATATTCATCTCAGCAAATCAATTCACTAATAGGCATCAGTCATCAACACTGAAGTAAAATCTGCCACATGAAAGAGCTTTGATGTGATTGAAGACTCACACATAGTCCTAAGCATGACAGAACAGCTTAGCTATTAAAATGTTTTATCCAGCAAAAAACTGTTCGTCCTAATTGACTGAAATACTCTTTGAATGGTATTATTGCAAGGCTACTTGACTAAGCAGTGCTTTGGTACATAGCCACTTGACTTATATCTTGAGAACCAACACAACCACATCAAATCTTGTTGGAGTATTTTCTTACACATACTTTCGTCAAGAGACCAAAACAATAAAGCTGACTGTCATTTTTACTACCAGTTGCTTAGTTAATTTGATACTGAAACATACTGGGATTCATTATAAAAGCTGCATGCAATCAGCCATTTCTATCAATCTTTCTTTTTAGTGCATTAACAGAATGAAACCTACTAACCACATCCGTTGAAATGGGTTGGCAGGACTGGGTGGAAGCTATTCTGCCCTGAGCCCAACCTCTCACCACGAGAGGTGCAGTAGCAGGGACTCCTTTAAACAGCAATGTGCAGCCCTGGCCCAGCTCCAACACTGACCATATGTCACAAGCTGACAGATAAGAAGCCCGAGACAGCCATCTGAAAACAACTGTATACAGAACCAGCCACCAGACAGTGAGGGTTCCAAGGTCTGTCTCATCATTCATTTCAAAGCCAATTTTAAACATACCAGAAGTAAACATACGTGACAAAAAAAAATACAACCCATGCCCCCCCAATGCCCCAACCAAAGCAAACCAAACCAAACTACAACAAAATAAAAAACCCAAACCAAACAAGCACACCATCGTTATCAGAAAGTCTATATGTTGCTATACTCTAATTCAGGAAGTGTCCATCGAATATCACAATTGATTGCCACAAACACAGTCAGAAAATTACTAACAGTTTGCGCCTATAACATTTTCCTTTCTCCATTATATTCACAGCGTGTTAACTACTTGCAAGAGAAAGGAATCAAATATACCAAGCAACTGCCACCAAGATTATATTTTACAGAATCAAACAAAATACCATAGATTTAATATCTGAAATGAAGGGTGATTTGGTATTTGTCCTGTATGTATTAATGCACCACTGAGTTCATCCATTTATGCCACTACTTTGGTTACCAGAAAGTATGTCTTATGAACTCCTCACATGTAAGCAACATATTATCTATCAGCTCTTATTCCGAAATTACTTAATAATCAGCACAAAGGAATAACTAAAATTTACTTCAGTCCCCTATGCAATTTCCACAGCTCTACACATTTCATTTCCATATTCCAAATAAATAAAATCCAGGTGAACTTACCTACAGTTTGGAGGAGGGTCTAATGTAATTTCTGCAAGTTCTTTCTGAATTCTTAAAAGAAAAAAAAGATATTATCAGAACTTTTTTTGCAGTCTGTTTCTTTCAACTTTATGATTTCTATATCAATCAGTAGTAACAAAATATAATTCTTAAAATTTCTGATTGAAAGCTGATCTATAATGTTTTGTGAAACTGTGCAAGAACATGTAGAAGTAAAACCCAAATATTTTCTGAAAAATGAACCTCCAGTATGGAACAAATGCCACGAGCAGCCACCTAGAAAATCACACTTTTTCCATAGGTCAGGATTCTCAGCTCCTTTGCTCACTTATACAATTACTAAATATCTCATATACCCTCCTTTTATTTCCCCTCCTACTACAAGTCTTACAGTTCTTGCCCTCCAGAATACTTAGCTCCTTAATGTACATTGTACTGGCAGGCAAAACCCCCAACTCAAAGGAAAATTGCCCAGAATAAGCCCACCCAGGACTTCACAACCTCCTACATACTGGGGTCTGATATCGGGTTCCCCCAAAAGGAAGTGCTCCAGCTCCCTGGTCAGCCTGGGAACCTGCTGCTGGACTTGATCTGCCTTCCTTTTTACTGGGGGGAAAAAACTGGGTAAATGCCATCCCAGATGCAGTCTAATGAGAGCTGAGTAAAGGCAGATAAATCTCTTTCATCTGTCTATGGACTACCGTTCTGTTAATACCTCCCAGGAGGCAGCCCAGCCTTTGCCACTGCCTCACACTGAGCCTGCTGTCTGCCAAGGCCCCCACATCCTTCTGAGCAGAGATGATTCCCAGTATGTATCTGAGCAAGGGGCAAGTCCTCCCCACGAACATGGTATTCATTTGTCCTTGTTGAATTTCGTGAGTTCTCTGTCAACCCTCTCCTGCAGCCTGGCCAGATCCCTCTGAGCCACAGCCTTGCCCCTGTGTGTACAAACTGCTTGTCATCTGAAAATGTCTCAGTGCTCTCTGCCACATCCTCCAGGTCACCAATAAAGACACTACAGGCATCCTGCCAGAGTTCTTCCTCCAGGGAGAGCAACTCGGTTGTTATGGATTTCTGGATATTCCCAGGCTGATGCTTCCATGTCAAGTCCTTGAATACCTGATCTCTGCCACAGCTGGCAAGGGGGGCTCTTTTCCCTTACACCAGCATCTGCATGAGAGCCAGTATCTTGACCTCTGAAGAAATTTAAGTATGCAGAACAGGATACAGAGTTCCCAAAGGAACTTGTGGGAGTTTACAGTTCCCAAAGACTTGCCAGATTATGATGCCGTAAGAAGGACTGTGAATACCATCTTCTCTATAAACCATGTCCAAGGTTTTTTTATAGGCTACTTCAGCACAAAAACATGAACATTTAGAAGGAGGAAGAAAAAGAAAGAAAATACATCCTCAGTATTTTCTTCTTTCCTTCTGCTTCACAAGATTTCATGCACAGAACAGATTGCTATTCCTATTATTCCCTACACTAAAAAAGAAATAATAACACAATAATAACACTCAAATTCCTGAGGTAGGTGCTCAAGTCACAAGCCAAAGGTTCAGGCCTGACATACACATATCTTGTTATTTTAAAAATGACTGCTACCCATTTTGCATATAAATACAGGTAAAGAAAATGACTTCTCAAAATAAGCATTCAGATATATTGACATATATAATGTTAAAATAAGCAGTTTAATTCTTTTTATAATGTTACAGTCCAAACACAATCTTGCATGTTAAGGAGTCTCACAGCCATTATCAAAATTCCCCTTATGCCACTATGAATCGATTTTATGGCTATAATGAATATATGAACCAACAGCAGTAGAAAAACTGGCCTGAACCAGAAACTCCAGCCTTTATCATTCACATTCTGAAATAATCAGGACATATGTGGGCAAGATTTGTAGGCAGAGGTAATAATCATTCATTAAGACCTGATGAAATCATTGACAAGATAAAAATACTCTTCCAGATGCTTAGATTTTCTTCTAACTTCTATGCATATAAATATAGGCAAAGCAA
Source organism: Rhabdornis inornatus (assembly GCA_013397075.1). Lineage (NCBI taxonomy): Eukaryota > Metazoa > Chordata > Aves > Passeriformes > Rhabdornithidae > Rhabdornis > Rhabdornis inornatus. Next base: position 7,957,603 of record VWZS01007271.1, read on the forward strand.
ATGGCTTATCAAAATAAGCATTCAAGTATATTGGCATATATGATATAAAATGCCTCTGCATGTACCAGCTGCTTGCACCCATCTTGGTGCCATCTGAAAACCTTAGAGTGCACTCTGCCATATTCTCCAGGTCACTCATAAAGACATTACAGGCATCCTGCCAGAGTTTTAACTCCAGAGAGTGCAACTTTGCTATTAAGGATTTCTGGTCCTTCCCAGGCTGATGCTTCCAAGCCAAGTCCTTGAATACCTGATCTCTGCCACACCTGGGTGTATATACCCTACATACAGAGCTGCTGTATACCCCACAAACACACAAAGTTATTTCTGTAGAGGGGGAGCAATTTGATCTTTACTTGCTTTTTCCTACTCATTGAGATGTTTGTACCTCCAGCATACAGAATTCCTCCCATAAATATCACAACTTTCTTATAAAAATACAGGCACAGTCTGCTTAATCAAACACAACATCACTGTAGTAACACTGAAAGTCATCCCATTTTTTAATTAGTGAAGTTCAAGCACAACAGAAATGTTATTTTAAAACAGCCCGTTTAAACAATCCTAACAAATCACAACTTTTAGAAGGGATATCCTATAACTGCAGGAATGCTTAAAATATTTTTTCTGCATATTACAAAATTCTGCCATGATTTTGAAAATTTTACTATCAAAAATTCAAACTACAAAAAACCTAGGTTGCATGGAAACTTCAATTTTGTGGTTTATGAGTTCCTTTTGCTTTTTCAGCCTTTTTTGAAGTTACAGAATGATGGCATTGAACTTTATTACAGAGTCAGAGATCATTCCTTTGTTTTACATATGTAGTAAAAACAGTTAATATTTCATGGCATTGGAGTGAGTATGAGGCACATCGAGAAATGATTGACAACTTCAACGACTTTAGTCCTAGATCAAAAACTTTACATTCTTCCTCCTAAATCTTAACCCACGTTCCTTACATTCTGAAAACAAAACGGTCTCTCATTTTCTGCATCTGCTCTAGCTCAACCCAAAACTTCTAATGCCAAGAGCATTAAAATGGCCCTTTATCAAGCTATTCTGTGATTGAGCAGACACAAACTACCTTTCTGCTTCAAGACATAAAAACTGATCAGATGGCACTGTCTATTCACGTTTAAAATACATCATTGCTCTTGCAAACATCTAAGAAAAAGAGATGTTTAATTCATGATTATTTTTATACAAACAAGATAAACATATTAATACAATACTGTCCATCAATTGCTCCTCAGCAAGCTGTCCATGTTTGTTCTCCTAGTCTGTGGTGTCCCAAACTAAAATTAATTTATACACCTTACATTTCTTTTGTTGCAACCTTAATTTACCTTGCATTCATGCTGAGAGCTCATTCATAAGCCGTTTCTGTAGAACAGCTGACATGTAGCTTGTTCACATGTCACAGCATTCAAAGTTACAATTAAATCATCGGACAGCATCCCAGAGAGCCTTGCACTGATAGAGACCTCCAGCGTGCAAGCAGCCCTTTATCTGCACGTGCTCCGCCACTCGCCTCATATCCCCACTGAGCTGCCCTCGGAATCTGCCATACGAGAGGACGTGCCTCATTTCCTCCACTGACCACAGAGGATCCACCGCGAGAATACGCGGCCTCTGGCAACAAAACAGTATTTTCTGGGTCCTTTCTGGCATCTGTTTCTTTGGATTTTCTGCCTCAACAACAGTTATGTTTAGCAATGCCAAAGAGGAAAAACCCTCTAAATTAAAATCGTTATATATATCCAGTTTATATTTAAACTAATGACATTATGGTTTACTACACATTGGACAATGGGGATGATGGCAGGAGGTGAGGCCCTTGCTAGTAATCGAAGCCCCGGGCTGCACACATAAGACATTTAATTTGCAGTGTCAGATCTGACACTTTGTTGGGTCTTAGAGAAGTCGTTTGACTCTTTTCTCTCATATATATGTATATACACACATACAAAAAAAAATAAAATAAATAAATTAAAAAAAACCACCACTTTACTAACAGAAAAGAACAAACACAGTTGCCTTCCAGTAATGGTGCAAAGGTCAATCTACTCATAAATTCAGAAGCATGAACATACATTGTGAATTTCAAACATTATTAATTCTCACAGACACATATTTACTACTGTACCAAGCCAAAAGAGACTGAGTGTTGTTTCCTTCATGAGACAGTTCTCTAAAGCTAAGAGAGACGTGAACATGTTAGAGAATTTCCCAAAATTATTAATAGGAAAAGAAATAAAACAAAGGGCTACATGATAATAAACTATTTTGACCACATCCACTTTTCTAAACTATGTGTGTCTCTACCCATAAAAGCCAGATGAATCAATACCCCATACCGAAGAATGTACTACTTAGAAAATACTTTAAAATGCAGTCACTAGTAAGTATTTCAATACTAAATAAATTGTGACTGAGCAGGAAATTGATCAGCTGATGGTTAGGCTCATACTGGAGGAAAAGAAATATTCTCGCCTACTTACTAAAAGATGGATAAATGACAAGGATATTTATTGTAAGAAAAAGCACTCCATATTTTGCCGTCATATTCAACATGCTAAATATCATTTCCAGATTCTGTGATAAACCTCTCAGGAAAAAGGAGGGGGGGGAGGGAAAAATGCTCAGTTTTGTTGATTTTCGAACCTATTTAATCTATCACTTATTTGCTCCTCCTTAAGACTGCAACTTCTCTGAATAATGAAAAGATTACAACTAAAGTTGTAGAGTACACAATTCATTGTAGGCACAGATATTTATTAAAAAATGTCAGGATTGGACATAAAGGTTTACAGATTTTCAACCAGCAACTTCAGGAGCCAAGCAAAACAATACATTTATTTGTTGAGCTACTATGACAGCCAAGAATGGTTACACTTCTCTCAATCAAAAGGTCATGCTAAGATTTGCTACTTAAGAGGTAACAAGATGCCTGCTGTTTTCAAGGACAGCAATTCAATTCCGTGTCTGAACTGTAATTGTGATATGCAGCGAGTTTCTCAATCTTGACATGTTGGGTAAGAAAGGTTGCTATTTAAGGTGATGCCCTCTGGGTGAGGAAAATTGAAGGACCAGTACACTGCACGACATGCTGTAAGCTATTACACCTGTATAGCAGCCAGTCCTGAAGTATTAATGGAGAAGGACAGCATGTGATGGCATTCTGCCTTCTTGATGCCATCCACAGCTATGCTAACAGAAGAAACTCCATGTCTCGATACCAAAAATCGTACTCAAATAGAAATTTAAATGATTTCACACAGCCTCTGTAATCAGATCACTTTGGAAAGCAGTTAAGCTGCATGAACAACATATTCATACATAAGACACAGGAGCAGTTTACTATTATACAAGCAAAAGGCATTACAGCGCTAAATCTTGATTTATATAAAACCTCATGCTACGAAAATTCTTTAAATCGAACTGACAACATAAACATACAAACAAAAAGAAAAACAGAATAGATATGCACAAACCTTCCTTCATATACTGTAGGTATCATAACACAACCCAAAAATACTGTGGCGACAATTCCATATGCAGGAAAAAGCTTTCCAAGTGAGAAAATCTGATTTCCTAACTCAGGTTAGAATCAAGTCTGTAATCTGTGACTTTAGCTCCAGTGAACTTGCTGGTGTTTGATGCTTTTAACAGGAAGTAAGCAATCTTGACCGAAGTCACAACTGTGCTACACTCTGTTGTTTGAGCGTTTTACTGATTTTAGCAGAGCTGACTCCTTTCACTATAATAAAGGTACAAGAGTACAAAATAAAGTACAAGAGTATAAAATAAAGTACAAGAGTACCTTTATTTTTAAATAAAGAGTATTTTTAAAAAAAGTATCTTTATTTTTAAAGGTACAAGATTAGTAAGAGCCTTATTAATCCTGCACAATTTCTCATTCCTAATGAACTAAAATAACAATATTACTACGAAGGTATTTTATACAGACCATTTCTGGAATACTTATCACATATTGAGGACTTTAAGACATTTCTCCTTACTTTCCTTTATGCTACTCCTCTCATTTTTAGCCTCTACTTTAATTTCTAATTTAGATTTCTTGAGACACTACTGATTTTAATTAAAAAGCACAGAAACAAAACCTGTAATACAAAAACCTGGCCAGATTAGAGAAGGTGCAATCCCAATTCTAACACAATGACAAACTACTGAACATTTAAAAACAAAAAAAGGGAAAAAAATATTAATGATACCAATAAAAACTGCCATTACTAGAAAAATTGTTCCTGTAATTCTTCCAGAAAGTGCTATAACAACCAGCACTCCTAAAATACATTTCTCTTAAAAAATACTGTACACATATCTACAGAACTACTGTAAGTCATGTCAGCTTTTAAAATGTATAATCAAATGTATATTTCTTAAAAGTATAATCAATATTACTACACACGTGAAACTAGCTTTAGAGTCTAACCGGCAAATGTACTGATCTCAGCAACTGATGGCATAATTAGTTTCAGCCGAACCATAAGCAGATATGATTAAAGTTTAAAAGGTTTAAGTAATTTTATCACTGTAAAATGCTTGTTGATAAAAGCTCTAAGCTTTGAAGATACAAAGCTAAGATTAATAGACCAATTTCTGACATATTATTAATTTTTTAATAGGATAGTGTCCACAGGCCCTCGTCAGAATTGTACCATCATTACACCAGGCATTGTACAAAGTTCAGAATACACAGACTGCTTTCTAAAGATGCTTGAAACTGTTTTCATGACCTTAAAAGTCACAACTAATCCAATATACCTAATACTTAAAAATAATAATAGCAGGAAGCAGACGAAAGAGAAGAAGACCAGAGACCATAACAGCTGTGAGGATTAACTACATGAATAACATCATGGTTTGCAGTCAAAGCTGGGTGGAGTTCTTTCCCCTTCTTGTCATAAAAGGAAACACAGGCAAGTTTTACTGGCCATTCTCTAAGTGATATGACCAGGTAATCTCCTAATAGTGCCATAGTAGGAATGGGTGTCCAGAAAGTATTTCTCCAGGGAACTAAAAATTAATAAAAACTAGCCATAAGAAAGATTTCTATAGCAGAAGAAAAGCATGACAGTACCTCACTGGAAAGACAAAAGATATTTCAGTTCAGAACGGGCCAGATTAAGGCAAAACAAAGACTCGAATCCTGATGAGATGCACACATTTATATACTATTATTTACAGGCTCTGACTACATGCATATGTTATAAATTATGGTAGCAGGGGCTTGATGCTTCTCCTTTACTACAGCACCACAGTGGTACAACTCCAGTGTTTTCTCTTGTAGTTTACACAGCCTTAAACTAGCAAAGAAATGGGATCTGGGAATTCTGCATCAGGACAGTCTGCAGAATTGGTCTCTTGTCAGATTATTTTATGAGTGCTTTTTAACTTCAATCACTATAATTCCACTTGCCCAGACTAACAACTCTACATGTACTAGGGAAGCAACACTAAACTGTAAATTCCTTCTGTCTGGTCTGAGCAAGACAATCGTTATCTGGAAATGAACATGATAGCATAGAATAATTTAAATAGCTATTCTATAAACCAACTTTTCATCTTAATCAGAAAAGGGAGGGAAAATAAATGGGTATTAAAACAGATCACAGTTTAAAAGTAATGAAACCAACATAGATTTGTTGTCCATTCAAGTATTTTTGACCTGACCATCTGGGAAAAGAAAAGGCAGTACTTCATGGCAATAGGTATTACAGTAGTCCTAACATGCTGAGTTACTGAACTGTCTGAAATGTTTATGGGTAATTAGCTGTAAGTTACACTGACAAGTTTCAACATCAGTCATACATACATATACAGAGATATATTTTATAAGGCTACAAAACTGTCTGAGTTTTATTAGCAATAAAAAAATGTCAGCTTTTATCACGCAAGCAACTATTAAAACCATGTGAAAGAGGCAAATTGACAAAGAAAGGAAAAACTATACAGGTCTCATTGTGACCAGTCTCAAAAGGCTATTACACTGATACAGTTATAATAAAACAATCAGAAAATTAATATACTGAGTCAATACACGGATCTGATGGCCAGCTGAAAGAAGAAAAAGGAAAATAAACAACCAGGGAGAACACTGTACCTTTTAGCACTAGTTGACAATTTAGCAGCTGTTTTGCTTGATATTTTCCCCTCTTTTTTCTTGGGTTGAACTTGCTCCCTTTCTTGTTCCTGTTGAGCACCTTCACGCTGATCTCCATCAGAGCTGCCTCCACTAGTGCTTGGACTATCATCCACTCTCTGCCCCTCTGTAGACATGGCAGACGCTGCACTGAACAAAGACAAACAACCAAAGTTATCTTTTTGAGAAGAAACTGCCTAATTGTATTTCTTACATGATTAAGGAAAGAACACATCAGTAATCCTCGTACTGAAGAGTTTTGCCACAAGCATCTTAATCATTCAGGAGCTGGCAATTTTAAACCCTATACCAATACCACCCCCAAAACACCCCAACCAACCCAGAAACAGAAAAACCCAAACACACAAACCAATCCCCCTGCCAAACTCCTCATATATATATGAAAATCAGAAGTTATTGAAGTTAAGTGGGAAACATAACCCTTCAAGTGTAAAACCATTCACTGTGAATTACGTTTTTAAACACTCATCAGTACCATGAGTTAGCTGTCCCATCAACTATGCCACCAGTTCAAATCTACCAGAGTCAGTTAAAAACTGAGAGTTATTACTATCTTAGGACTCTCTGTTATCCCACATGAAACAAATCTGTGGGCTCATTCCAAGTCCACAGTGTGGGTTTCCACATTACAAAATCCACATCTTGGCATGCTTGATGGAAAGAAACACAGAACTAAAAAGCTCTAACACAGGGCTGTTTGTATTTACTAAAACGGTGAGCACGTTGGTAGAGGATACAAGGAAGTTTTTTCCTGACATTTCATTCAGGCAACATGAGGCAACAAACTTGCCAGAGAACACGAGCAGCAAGAAATCTCAGCATATTTCAGAAGTCAAGTTAATGCCTTATTCACACCCTTCTGATACTAGTTAGCTATTTTAATTTCTTCCTTCATTTTAAATAGTATAACAATATGCCGACAGATGAGGAATTACAAACCCACTGTTACAGCTGTCATGACTTCTCAAACTCTCAAACTGTTTTAATGAAGGGCAGATGTCCACGAAAAACTCTTACTGAATTAGCATATATGGTGGCACTGACTGATTAAAAAAAAGAAAAAAAACCCAAACCAAACAAAACACCCAAACCAAAACACAGGTCTTTCCTTTAATTCAAAATCTGTACCTTATAAATCTATGTTACATATCCTTCTCTAGAGATTTTTAATAAAAAGCACACAGGCCCAACTGTTCCTTGCTTACACCCACACAATCCCCATATATCTGGACAGTTTTCTGATCAAATCTGTCTGAATGAAGAATTTGCTCTTTCATACACAGAGTTTCAAATTGCTGTGAACTTCGACTCGCTTTTCCTCTTACCTATGTACAGACATCATCACAATTAAGAACAAAACCATTCACTTTGACTATTATATGTTTTAAGACTCGCTCAAGGGAGAATAATGAGATTTCAGGTTCAGATTCAACCATGCTTGTTCTGTGGATTAAACAAAGTTCATCTCCCTGTACATATTTATGGAAAGAGACAGCAAAGGAAAAGTAAGTTAATATGAATGCCAACAAGGTTATGTTGAAAAGGATGCTTTTTAAAGAAGCTTAAGTGTTCTTGATAGAGAGCAGAAATAAATTTACTCCTACACTGAAAAACCCTTACCAAGATCTAATTCTCTCAAATAATACACACTGTGGAATAGAAGAAATAATCTCTTCAGGCATTATCGACACATCCAAATAACTTCAGGGGGAATTAGGTCTTTTTCATCTATTTTGTGAAGCTATACTGAAAAATAATTCTGGAAGTATGGCACCCCTTCAAAATGTTTAGATATTAAAAGAAGCAGCAGGCAATACCAAGTGATAGATAGGTGACTAAAGTTTCCCTTAATCAGCTTAAGCTGCATTTTTTATTTTATAACAGAAAATAATATACTCATATCTAAATATATATAAATGCACAACACCTAGCCTGTTCATTAAGGTAACTGAAATAATGCAGACTTTCTGCCCTAAAATTAAAATACAAAAATTGTCCATTCCTAGAGAACAATTTCTTCTATAGTACAGCTACAACAATATATTCGACACAGTTTGTAAATTTACACAGGCTGACTTTCAGATATTTAAATCCTGGTTGTCAGATTAAGGTAAAAGCAGCAGAACACTTACAAGTAATAAACGACAAAAGTATCACATTCTGACAAGTCAAAATATGCAACTATAATGCAATTTCGATAGTAAGTACCCATTTTCCTTGCTTCTACATAAAGTTAAAATACAACCTCATCTCTTTTTATAACACTTATGCTGGCCTTTATTTGCCCTAGATTTTACTTCTGACCTTTGCTTAATACATCTAATTTTAAAAAGAAAATTTCTCTCTTCTCAATGTACATAGGCTTGAACACTGCAGGCCAGAAAGTTAAAAGCATATTTAATAATGCTTATATGCATAGGNGTTCCCCTTCTGACATCCAGGCAATTCTTTCTATTCCCTCTCCTCACAATATCTACATTTTTAGGAAGGGATGCTCAATATTGCAGTAAAGGCGTGTTTTAAGGGGCCTGAAAGTAGACACTTCAAATGGGGTCAAACTCAAAATACACACAAACATATAAATAAGTAAGAGAATGGTGGGGGGGAGAAATCAACTGAGAGAATGACACTGTGAAGAAAACATTTCGCTGCCACTAACACAGACAGAAATACAAGATACTCCTTGAAGAAGAGCTGTAAGCGTGTTTGCAAGTGTCACACAGAGCAAGAGGGAGACACACGATGTCCAGGTTCCCGGCTGCCGGGCTAGTCTACATTCACACGAGGGTTGCTAACCTCCCGGCTGTTGTGCAGAGAAAAATGAGCAGAGGGGACAGAGGAAGGAACGAAGGGGGACTTAAAAGTCTCTCCCTTAACGTGAGATGAATCAGCACAGAGACAGATTACAAGTGTAACTGCAACTATCAATTCGAAGTGAAGAGTGTCCCAAATATTTTGTTTTTGTCAAATATATCCACTGGCACCTTCCCTTTCCTCCTCAAACTAAAACCAAAACCAAAAAAACAATAACAAAAACAAACAAGCCAACAACAACAAAAAAAAAAACCCGACAAAAATACCCCAAACCACCAGTCATTATCACACATCACCAAAAAAAGAAAAAAAAAAATAATCCACCAGTCGGGGACAGCAAGATCCTAGCAATGTGCAGATGGGTCCCAAGGGCGGCAGAGCTAGTGATGATGTCTTTCTAAAGCGCTCGTAATTTCCTACAAGCCAAGATAAATCGAACATTTCTGCAGGGTCCACCACGAGCAGCAATGGCAGCAGCCGCTTATTTCATCTTCATTAGAAAACATAAAGGGCAAAAAGACCACAAGGTCGCGGGACGGGAGGCAGAAAGAGCCCGGCCTGTGGCAGGGGAGGGTCCGCCACCGAGAGGGGCACCCGGGAGGATGGGACGGGACGGGACGGGACGGGACAGGACAGGACAGGACAGGACGGCAGCCCCGGGCTCCCACGGCC
>VWZS01007271.1:7969655-8179157 GCA_013397075.1 Rhabdornis inornatus
GGGGACGCGGCCGCTGCCCCGGGCGGGGCGGGACGCGGTACCTGGGGAGCGGCGGTGCGAGGGCACGCGGTGCCTCCGCCGGCCTGCGGGGAGGGCCCGGGCCCTTGGCACTTGGTGGCCACACTTTGTGTTACCGAGGTAGTTTCGACCACTGCGTGGCATCAGCACGGCCGCGCGGCACAAACCGCCCCCGGGCGCTGGCGGCACCAGTGACGTGCAGCATCCCGGCTGGAGATAGGCGCTGTCGCCTGACTGCGGCCAGGTAAATGAACCTCGCCTCCCACGCAGGCAGGCATTGCCTCTGTGGAAAACACCGCAGTCAGGAATGGGAGAGGCCAAGGCAGAGCCACGCTTAAAATGTTAGTTGTTTAGTGGGAATATTAACCTGGAACAAAACAAACCTCCAGCAGAACTGGCTGTCAGGTAGCCCCGGCTGCGCTGGGCGAGTGAGACACTTCTGTCCCTGTGCCGACCCGGCTGCTTTAATCTTTACATAATATGCTTAGCTATGTTATGTAAACTATCACCTCAAACCTTTCTTCCTCTAGCAGGGAAATATATCAAGCAAGGCTAAAGGGTTATGCCAAGTCAAAATGTTTTCGCTCTTTTAGCAACTAAAGGGAATTAAAAAAATAAAATGTGTTCTCACCATTCCACGTGTAGGAGGAAAAGTTTCTCCCTGCTTGAGCTGTGAAGTATTGTATTTTTTCTGACTTATGGTTGAGGCGTAGGTGGAGTCTGTGCCACCAAACATACAGAAGTTGAGAACTTGTAGCATTACTGAGATACATAAGGATTAGAAACATTACTGATACCTGCTCTCATATCCGGATAACATAAGTGCTTTTTGCAGTTTCCCTGTACATAAACTTAATCATTTTCTTTGTTGAGAAATTGTTTTAAAATTACTTTAAATTACTTTATTTCCTGTTCCTATTTTTTTGCTAAATAATCCCAGTGATATTTTCACCTAAATTTAAAAATACCACTGTCAGCTAATTCTTCTGTGTGCATTTACAAGATATTTTTCTGCTTGTGATGGAGAAAAGTTCCTAATGTCAGCTAGATGGGTTTCTATCTCCTAGCATACACTGACTTCTCAGAAGAACTAATGATGAAGTAATTAGTAGAATATGATGCGTGAAAGTCCTTCAAAAAGTGCAAACCTCCTGCAAGTAATGCTTCTCATTGTGCTGAAAGGTGCGTTGCACACTCTTGACACAATGGTTCCCTTTTCTGAATTCACTTAAATAATGCTTTCTCCTTTCAGTCATTTGAAAACAGGCCTCCTGAAAACCATCCAGGAAGTGATAAAATTCAATTCTAAATGATTCTTCTAACCATATTTCCTTAATGTTGCTCTGATTCTTTAAAGGAGGCATACATAAGTCTATGTTAACTCCTTGGACCATCTCAGGATGTCTCTTTGGTGGCAGTTCATGGTGCTTCATTGCAGACCTTTTCTGCTAGGATTTGCAGGAAGCAGAGAGGAGCTGAGTGAATAGCCTAATTGAGACAGGGGCAGGATGTGGCCATACAGTGTCCCAGAATCTGGGTCATAAATTCCCAGTGCCAAAATAATCAAGGGAGCACAGAAGTGTTTCAGCACCGAGTGAGAGGTTTGAGTCATCACAAGTCAGGCCCTGATTTTTCCTTTTGGTGTGTAACCTCTGGCCCAGAGCCCTAAATGGCAGGGCTTAAATTAAGGACAATTAAATTAGGTAGAAGGTTTGTACTGCCTTATGAATAGAACATTTACACTGAGGTGTGCCCTGTTTTAAAAACAGAGGTTTTGAATGAGCCCTACCTATGCAGTGTAAAAAGAGTAGGGCAGGGTAGCAGCTGCTCCCATTTTTATCCTTTTGACCTTTCAAAATAACGTGTTTGGCCCTCAGATGCTAAAGGTTGCATAATGTTGCTCAAAATCCTTTGGAAGATTTTTCTAAGTTTGGATTATATAGCTTGAATCCTGGCCCTTTTGAAGTGAGTGGCAATCTTTCAGTGTTAGATATCACCCATGCTGGAGTGCTAAGGCACACAAGTTACACTTTTTTTTTTCCCCATGCTTAGTTATGTGTGGTGTCTAAAAGCTGACACTATTTACACCAGCAGACACATCCAAAGCAAGCAACGTGAGTTCTTTACTCTCACAGAGGCTTGGAGCTTCCTTGCCACAGTTCATCTCACCTGGCACAGGCAGTCACGCTTCAAAACTGTTACAGTTAAGGACACTTCTGTTAAGGGCTCTTGATTTAGAGTGTCTATTATAAGGACAGATATGTCAGTCAAAATCTATGAAGTTGGAGAAACCTGAGCAAAGTTTTCATTTAGGAGTGTTTAATTTAAAGACGTAATAGATCTATTTAGACTTTCCAGGTTTTTAACTTTTTTTAGCTGTATTGAGAGCTGTACTCAATTATGGTGAGTTTTATTTATTTCTTTTTAGTTAAAAAACAGGGAAATATTGTTCTATGTCAAAATAAGAAGTAGGAAAAATGCAACTTTGATGGTTTTTCTGCATTTCTATTTATGCACTACTGTTCATTCCCATTTAAAAGGACATGTCATTTTTATATCACTGTTGAAGTCATTGAATGAACACCATTGTCAAGTTAAAACTGGTAAAAAGAGTTTAGTTTTCTGTGGTAGAGAAAAGATGAGACATCATCTCAACCATGGTATAGTTGAAGACATAACTATCTCTCTTGTGATAGCATATCTCTTTCAAAACCTTAATATTTTATATTAAAAAGTGAGATGGTAATATTAATTTGTTCATGGTGTGCCTGATTGTTATATCAATCTTTTCCAGCTGGCTCCTAATGAGCCAGTTTGTTTCATCCATCTGAACTAATATCAGCAGAAGCTTGGAGGAATGGGGACAAAGGTGCCTTTATTCATTCTTTACCTGATTCCACTCTCCAGCTCCACAGGAGCTGTCATAGCCTGTGTTGCTTCCCCCATCTCTCCCCTGCTGGGAGTTGGGCCCCATGGGGCTGTTTGGATAGTGGACAGCAGGCAGCTCTCAGCAGCAGGCCCTCTCTTTCCCAGTCTGGTCTTCCATCCTGGGTTGTGGTGGGGGCACAGAATGAGGAGTTTACACAATATCTTCATGCTGTTCCAGGATTCTTCTCCCATAGTTGGTTTTCTTTATTCTACTATGATGGCACAAAGCTGTAAGGACCATCCAGAGGATCTAGCCTGTTGTGTATTTTTTCCCTCTACAGTAGTTCTCTTTCTCCTATTTGTAGATAGATTATTCTCACACTGCATCTAATTTATTTTTTTTCTACAATCTTGCTTTGCTTTTGTTGCCACTTGGATGAATCCCACTCTGTATGTTAGCAAATGTAAACTGAAGTTCACAGGTACCCTGATCTCTGAAGTGCCAGCTGTGTTTGAAAATGCAGTATCTGAATGATACAGTGATCAGGATTCTTCTTTTTGTTTCTCTCCTCTCAGCATGTAGAATAAAGTGGCATAGCAAGGAAGATATAAGCTGCAGAAATTTAATTAGAGTTTTCCATTAATTGTGTATGTCCTCATTACTTAGAAAATGACATCCTATATCAAGGAAAACTTTGATTGAATCACGAACACCAGGTAAGCCTATTATTCAAACAATGCCTTGACAGAAATCTGTTTAAAGTATTTTCATGGCATTCTGAATTAAAATGATTATGTGAACACAGAGGCAAGTTACTGCTAGCCTGACTTCTTTATTTGCTCTACAATACTGCAAACCCCCAAATCATTAGCATTTATTCACTCTAATATTTTCAGGCCATTAAATACAAAAGGAGTTGTAAGTTGTGTGGCAAACAGCTTTTAAGGTCTCTTTCATTCTAGCCTAAAAAACTAAGAATTTGCAGCCCCTCCTCCCCTTTGCTCAGAAGCAGAACAGCTCCCACTATCATTCAGCTGGAACCAGAACAAACAACTGGGACAATAACCATGTGGCATCAGAAATCCTGGTGGCTCTCAGCTGCTTTGCTATCCAGGATTGTAAAGAATAAAGATAAAACGTATTAGGAGTGGGTAGGAGGGAAGTAATAACTTGCTTCTGTGTCCTTAATGAAAGCCTGTATTTTTGTTTAAGATGGGGAATAAATTAACTGCATAGTGTCTGGAACAGAGGTCTGTTTCTATGTGCTGGTTTAGAGCCTAACTTAGAGCCTAACTGCAAGATAATTGCACAGGCTAATTCTTCTACACAGGAATTGTTGACAACTGAATCCTAGACTAAGCCACTGCTTTAAAGATCTCATATTACATGTACTGAAGGGAAAAATCTTTATTTCCAGAGCTATTGTAATGCAGTGACCTGTAACTGGAAGAATTCCCTGCCTTGCCTGTCTTAATTCATCACCATATGTGGGAGAGAATGTTGAAAAGTGAAGATAGGTTAGAAAAGAAAATTGGGGTGTTTTAGGTGTTATTTCCACACTCTGTTCAGCACCTCCGCATTCCTATTATTTTCTGTTGGTTTCATAACATCTTAATTCACAGCATCAGAGCTTGGTTTTCTGATTAGAGATGGGTAAAATTCTGAGGATTTCTTGTGGTTCTGTTGGGAAAGTTGTATCTTTACACAGAAAAAGAAGCCGTGGGCACTCGTGTTCCCTTTTAATGAAGTTAAGGTTCCAGAAGAAGGTGGGCTAATGTTCTCTATGTTTAATGCGTGATTAATGTATACCTAGGGAGTAGGCTCTGCATCCACCACAGCAAACTAAGCCCCATTAGCAGGCTTGCTCAGTCCCTTCAATAGGAGTGACCAAATCTCTTTTGGGAACCCAGTGGACCACTATCAGTCTGAAGCAGACTGTCTGTCTCGTACAGGGTGGAAAATACCCACATGTTCTCTGCTGGGGATTCCCAAAATGAAGTGGAAGTCCCCTGTAGTAATAAGTCAGACTAGTCATACTTTGCACTTGTTTCCTGAAAATCTGGGCCAAAGAACCTGATTTGGGCTGTAATTGGGAGGGATGAAGGGGAATGTCTGTGGTTTGATAAACCTAAATTATTCCTTCTGCTGTATGGAATCTTATACACAACTGGTGCCAGTAGAGTAGCTGCCAGCAGCTAAGTCCAAGGACAAACAAATAAAGAAAAAAATCAAAAATCTTTTGTCTCATCCTTGGTGGTAACTATTGCTGGGAATAAATGGAATCTCTTACCTATAGGTCTAGGCAGAACCTGGCAAACTTCTCTCCGCTCTTCCCTAAGTTACATCTGTAGAACTTCAGGGAGCAGGAATTAAAACAGCAAGTGCTCATCTTCCTCAAATGCACAAAATGAAGCAAGCAGTGGGTGCAGCAACTTCAGGGTAGGGACACTTTCTCTTAATCACACTAGAGCTGTTCCCAAGGCTGCAAAGTCATGGAGAGGCAGTGAGGAGGACACAGGTGAGGCAAACATTTATTTTAGGAAGCTGGAAAGCACAACAAAGGAACATATATCTACTTCCTAAGTAAGCAGACTTTTTTCGTGTATTTTACCACAGTTCAGAGTCCTGAGTTGCACAAAAGTGGAGTCTTGGACATCTTCATCTTATCATAATGGATATTTGAAGGAATTTTGCTTAGCCTCATAACTCAGTTGAGAGCCTCCATAGCTGTATTTATTCCTGTATTTTAATCCAAGCGAACCCTTATTTAGACCAGCTTTGCATCTTACATAGGCATTTCTACCTCTGCAAAGTGCATACTTCTTGCATTTTACAGTTAATTTGGAAAAGTGGTAAGTAATTAGAGAATCCAGCACACAGTTTCTCTTTGTTTCCCATGTTTGGTGAATTTTTGGAACTGGAACCCATGGCGTAGCTGAGGACTAGGCCCACAAAAGAAATTTGATATTTGTTGCAATTTCTATCAATCCTGTAAAAGCTAGTGAAATATACAGTTCTCTGGGAATGCCACACATTTCAAGGGAGATAGATTAGTAGAGCTAGGTATTTAGACAGTGGAGGTCCACAAATATTTGGCTCAGTAGTTATCTACTTAACCTAGTCATCAGATTAGCTGAGTTGGTTGGAACATGGTGCCAGTATCACCAGTGAGTTCATGATCTCATGGTTCTAGCATAAAAACCTTGCTGTCCAGTCTGCTGACAGAGGCATCACTGATAATGTGGGAAGTAGAAATTTAATTCTGTCTGCTGCCTGAAAGGACAAAATCCCTGCAGTTTGTAACTCAGAATCATGTCCTAAACACTACAGCATTTTGGTGCTTGGCTTATTTGTTCTCTCTCATTGTGTCTTCTCTCTCTAAAATATACCTACATCTTTACTGGGTTGGAACTGAGAACGTGAGATGCCTAACAAACAGCCTAAAAGTCATTCTCTATCTTTTGATCTTTCACTCTTTTAATATTTAATGATCCCGTTCAAAATGGAACAGCATTAGCAAGAGAGATTAGGAAGTCCCCTGTCCCCTTCCCTCACCACTGCATGTTTTCAAGGTAGCAATATGAAATTAAGAGTCCCTCCAGGGGAACAGGTGGCTTGTGTCTCTGACATCCGCAGTCAAAGGTCTAACTGCTTCACATTTTGAACAGGTGCTTCTGCCCATGCTTTGGTGAAAGCGGGAATGCTTGTTCTGCTAGGACAACATCTGCAGGCAAGATTACAGGATCCTTAGCTTGTGAATCATGATTGTTGGGATCACAAATAGGTGTTAAATTACTTGATGACATCAAGACTGGGTTTCTGCTCATGAGATCAAAGGTATGACTTAAACTGTAAAAACACCACAATCCACCACTAACTGGAAAAATACATTAAAATAACAAATTGTGTGTTACTGATTTAAACATGCCCTGCAACTGTGTGCTGATGCACTAGTGAAGTATTCAAGCATCCAGTTCAGACTAAGTGAGACAAACAGACCTGACATCATGGGTGAATGGTCAATCTCAGTGAGGACATTTTTGTTTGAAATTCCTTCCAATACAGTGCACTGTGCTCTGCCCTGGACGTTGGGAACTTCCCTTGGGATGAGGCTGACAGTCCTGGGGGTGTAACATGAACCCCTGGGCAGGGTGGGGGAATCCCCAGGGGAGGCCTAACAAGGAGAATTGGGCCGGCAGGTGCCCTCAGGCCCCTGGCACTATGTCAGTAAAACCACTTTCAACAGCCATGTATTTTTCTAAGAGCATTTTACTTTGATTATGGACACAGAAGGAGTATGATTCTAAGCATAACATTTCTAAATTTCTTAAATTTAGTTTCCAAATGGTGATGTATACATAAATCCTGTTTTCCAGAGAAGAATTATTAGCTTGGAAAAAAAAAAAAAAAGGCTGTTGGGAAAAAGGAGAAATCAGTCACTCCCAGGAATGCCCACTAATTCAGCTAGATTATTATTATATTCCACAATCAGCCAGCCAGGGTTTATTATTCCTTTGAGACAATGGGAGATATAATTTGGTTTTGGAAGGGATTCAGCAGTAGCTTTTCCCTCCTGCATGCTGGCAGCTTGGATTGCACTGTGTTACCGGACCAAAGTTCCTGGTGGCGGGGGATGCCAGCTAAAATGGCTTGCTGTGCTACATCTCTCTTGAGGTGAAATGCCATGGAAGCTGTGAGCTGCACAGCTGCCTCGGCATCTGCTCACAGAGCCCACAGATCTGAAACAATGGGCCAGAAATTGGATGGTAATTTAAATATAATGGTCTGCCCATTAGTGGTAATTAAAAATCCATTGGTAACAGCCCAGAAGGTAAGGGAGGCATGTGAATCAAACACAGGTTTCCTCTCACCTGGGTGGGCCAGGGTAGACTTAGAGACCAGTGTACTTCTTTTTTCATGTGGACTGACTGCAAACTCCTTGGAAATAAATGGAAACATTTCCATTGGCATTAATGGACTTTGGATAAGATCCTAATTGCCGCTATAAAACCATTTTTAGTGTTGCCATGCATTATTTGTTGTATATATATTTTAATAAAACAGTTCTGAATATACCGTAGGGACTGTGCTCCTTAAAATCTGTCTCTGTTTTGAAACTCTATCAAGGGCAAGCTCTCTGACAGGAGACTTCAGCTTTATTTCTGAAGGAAGGCTTAAAGCTCTCTTGAATTTTATAGGGAAAATAGAGAACTGTGCAAAAGTTTGCGGGTTTCTTTAGGGAGAACCTCACATAAGCATTTTCTTCATTCTGATTCATAACAGTTCTTTCCCTCAACTGTGGCTTTGGCCTGGAATTCAAAATGCAAACCAAAACTGACTTAGAAGCATCAAAGCCTGGGTGATGTGGTTTCATTTACTTCACGTAGTTTGATCACCAAAACGTATCTATATAGGCAAGTTTGCTCAAAACAGTATCTAGATAAATTCTAAAGTTAATGAATGTCATAGTAAGGCTTTTTTCTAAAAATGAACTAAGTTTTAAACTTACAATGAAACCCTAAACTGGTGTAGTTTTATGTGGCATCAGATTTTGTTGTGTCATGGAGTAATAATGGTCTTTTCTGTTAAAACGCAGAATATAAAATAAGAAGAGCTAAACAAACTTGTGTAACTACACAAATGCACTTTTTTTCAAACTTTTCCTCAGTTTCTCTTGCAAAATGTGCATAATAGTCACATGGATGTTAAAAACTCAGCCCCCCCCGCCCCGATATTTGTATAGATTTATGAATCCTTCAGGTTGAGATGCCAAATATTAATAAAACTCTTGGAAGCATCAATGAATGCTACAAGAGCTTTAATTTTCCATGGCATAGCTGTAAAGGTGACTTGAATACCATTTTTCACTCCAGGAACAGAAAAAATATATGTCTGACATCTCCGGTTGCAGCTGCATTCTTGGTAGCAACAATAATGTACAGTTTTAACAAGGATACAGGAAGACAGAGATCCTAAGCAAACATAAATGATTATTATCAGAGTTTCAGACTAAGCTGGAAGTTTCTTTTAGGTTGTTTGTTTTGTGGTCTTCTCCACAGTGAACTTCCCATAAAGGTATCAGCATTCAGCTAATGGCAGGTGAAAGTGCAGTGTCTGAAGCAAAAAATCTCTGCTGTCTTCCATTGTAGTAGGAGAGACAAAATGGCTTGCAAATCGGCTTCTGAACCTTGCAGTTCAGCATAAACCAAAATCAATGTTGGTTTACCTTAACAGGCCAAGATGTAGGCTGTGGTGGTTTAGAGCTGATTCATGAGCTGTTCAACTCCCCACTGTTGGGAGCAGCCTCAGGGGGAAGTCTGGTAATCTCTGTAAGGATTCCTGGGAGAGGAGCAGCCAACACTTCAACACCTTCTGTTTAGTTTGTCACTATTTACTGCAAGCTGTAGATGTCTACCTATCATTCTTTTAGGTGGGATCAAGATTGGGACCCATGTTACTCACTTGTAGCAAAGATTTAAGGCTGTATGCACTGCTGTGCTATCCTGAGTGATCTCAGTTTAGATCTGCATCTAGCCTTGTATCTCAGGGGCATAGAAGAAATCAACCGACTAGCTTTACTGCAAAGAAAAATATTACTGAAAATATTTACTTCAAAACAGTAATCTGTCACAACGTTTCATTTGCCAAGTGTTTCCCTTTTGCATGAATACCTGTCATCTTTGTCCATAGTGAATATCTAAGTTTGTCTATGAAGCCTGTTTCTGTTTTCTTTTTATTACCAGTTTTTCCTATAAATACAGTAGGTTTTGAAACTTTTTTTTCTCTCCAAAACACACTTCTGTCACAGTTTATGTTCTAAAGCCACATACTCTTGCAAAGAGTCATGGAACCAAAAGCACCCGGGGAGGGTATGTGCCTCAGCAAAACCTTCCTCTTCTTTTGCTTACAGTCTTTTTCAGATATTGCATGTACACAAAGTACCAGTAGCCTTCTGTCTACTTCAGAGGATTCTTCACATAGGTACCCTATGTGAAAGTGAAAAACCACAGCCCCTTTCACTCCCCTATGCTTTCTTTTGATGCTTCATACTTCATTGTCCAAAGACAGGGATTACTTTCATAGCTCACCTTTGGCAGACACTGTTTCTCTTAGGACAACTCTGTATAATGCCTGCTTTCCACATGATGTTGCCCTAGAAGGTTGTGATCCAAAGCAAAATGTGTCTTTCTGTGAATAAGCTGTTTTATCCCTCCTATCCCTTCAGGAAACAGATGATAATGTCTTATAAATTTGACTTGTCTGTCAGCTTATGGCCTTATTCATTAACTTATTTAGTAGCAAACAGGTTTTGGCCTCTGGAATGAAGTCCACTTTCATTAACTACATTGAGATAATGAAGATGGAGTTGAGTATTTTAAGCTTTAAAAATCCACAAAACCAAAGTAAGAAAAAGGCCCTTACAGCAAGTGGAGAAGAGGTGAACTAGGGAGAAAAACTGTGGTGACCATTTCATGTTTAATTCTGTTTAAGTAAGCCTCCCATTGTCCTTTCTCTGCCTTTATATTTGCTTTTTGCCTTTTTTGTCACTTACGTTCTACTTTTCCCCTGTTTTTCTTCGAATAAGCCTTTCATACCTGCCATTTTCTCTCTTCCTTCTCTCCTTTCCTTTTCAACAACTCTGTTTTTCCCTGTTGTCTCTTTACATTCTTTTTCTTGACTTTATCCCTGGATAATCTTCACCCCCCAATCCAATCTGTTGTGAGTTTTTTTCCTTTCAGATTTGTGAACTTGTGCCTTAGTTGCTCACTTCACAAACTGTAGCCCACAGACTGTTGGTTGATGACGAATTGGTAGGCTCAAAGCCTGTCAGATACCTATCTACTATTATTTCCTGCATAACTGTAGATGTTGTTATAACATCGTGAGGGTACAGGTCTATGCAGTTGTAAGTAAAAGCAGCTATTTATGCTCCCTGCATGAAATCTGCAAAGATGCCATCTACACTAAAAGTCAGAATTGCTAAAAATCAGAGGCAATCATTGAAACTGGAGCCCTCTCTATATTGGGACATATATTAATCTGGTAATGCCCCCTCACCTCTTACAATAGAGCATTTATTACTACATGATCTTCCTTTTTAGTTTGAACACCTTATGGTGGCCTTGTTTTGTACTTTCAGCATACCTGGAAAACTCTAGATGGAATTCAAATGCACAGTAGTAGCAGTCTCATTAATGACTGATTTCAGAAGCGGAAAATATTTCCGGATTAGCAGCAGCTCCCAAAGATATTGGAAGTACTGTAAGGAGGAGATTTTTATTAAAATAGGAATAGTACTGTTAGAAGAGAATCTTCTTTAACTAACTATAATATTGTGAGGTTATATGGGTAATGGGCCAGAAATAAACTATACATTAGATCTGAGCTGTGTGGATCTGAAGGGCCAAAAGTAAAGTAACTGCCTTAGCTTTTCAGTTCTTTCTGCCGAAGAAAAGAAGGGCCTCAGCTCCTAGGAGAGTCTACTTCCTTCAATGTACTGATCAGCAAACTGGTCAGGTCAGCAGTATTAGAGCAATGACATTAACAAGGACACTTGTCTCTTTGGGGCCTTTCTTCTACTGCTCTCTGAACAATACCTGTGTGTTCTGCTCTGACCCAGCCTGTCATTTTACAGTTTAGCACAGATGCTTTAGTCCAAGGTGCTGTTTAAGTGACAAAAAGGAATGCTTTGATAAGTCAGTCTTCGTATGGAAGGAGTCGCCGAAATACTGAGAAAGAATTTCCCTTAACTTTCAGCCATAAAAAAAAATCTGTTTACATGCAGAACAAAACCAATCTGACTAAACACAAAATGCCAGCCATATTTCCAGAATCGATGTCTTGGAATATTCTTTAATTAAATTTCTGTGAGATTCACAGAGTAGGCATAGATCAAGAGGAGAATTGTTTGAAAAAGCTAGCCCCAAGTATCTTATTGCTAATTGATTTATCACTACTCCTTCAACACACTTTCAAGGAGGGGATTCTCTCTGTTCTGTAAAAGAAATATTTTTAGGTTTAAAAATTATATATACAAACAAAGGGCATAACTTATTTCAAGCTGAAAGAGACCAGCTTTGGAAATGTGATATTATAGCAAGACTTAACCATGCTTGATTCAGCTGGGTAGTATGCCATTCCTTAGGGAATACTTCAAAGAATGACGCAGAGCAGCAGCAACTCGGAGGATACAGACAATTCACACAGACTGCATGCTTTCACACCCTTGTCTCAGATCAGCAATCCCAGATGGCGATCACCCAGAAGAGTCTCAATCTTTTTATATGCAAAACTCTGCAGTCACAAAGTGGTTTAACACATAAACTCGGTAAACTCAGATGGGATTGACATTACCTTCAGTAGGATGAGCACTCTTCTACATCCACTTACTGAAGGAAATTAGCGAGATCACTTCAGGGACGGTTCATACCTCTGGAATTAACAGTAGTACAAACTGGCTACAAGGACACATTCCTAAATATTGTTGGGGGAGGGATCTCGGCCTAGGAAAATAATATGCATCTCAACATCTGGAAGGCTAGCAAATACAATAATCACTTACACCAGTGTAAATCTGTGAGGTTCATGTTGTCATAGGTATGGTACTGTCAGTAAAGAAAATAACAGTGTGATTTTGGCATCTCCTTTGCCAGAGTGAAGCACTCAGCTTTGCTCCCAGTGGGCATCAGTTACCAATATTTATTCCTTCATGCATGTTAAGCCTTAGCTTTTTTATCCCTATATTACCTCAAACCTCTTGAGAATGGATTATGACAGCAGAAATAGATGCAAACGAGTGTCTAGTCTGACTGTTTTGTGAGGTGAGTTGTGGAAGCAGTAAGAGTAGAAAGCATACAAAAAAGAAGAAGGTAATATTTCCTGGTAATTTTCTATCCCTTATATACGAACCAAAATTAAACAACTTTTTAATCCACCTGTTCAACCTGGCCGTTATGGATTTGGTCATCTATATTACTGTGCAATGTGATTCCACATGATTTTCTATCCCAGTGGAAAATGCATTTATCCATTTCTTATGGAGGGTAGTGTTTGCCTGGCATGGGTGACCCCGTTGGTGTAGAGACTGAATCTCCAAGCTAAAACACTCCTTGGCAGAAGTCATCATGACAATATGAATCTGTTCTTCACAGCTGTGGAGCCAGTGTGGCTTCCTTTACATTGAACATCTTTACACCATCCTCCACCATGTCTTTACTTCCACTGAGAGGCCTCTGAAGCACAATAATTCCTGATAATGGAATGCACATTTTAAACAGACTATTAATTAAAACAAATCTCGTTATCAAAAAAGACTATTTCTAAAGCACCACGTTTTTCACATGAAAACACTGGAATTCCTCCACTGCTCTCTGGTCCTTCTAGAATGCCTCTCCATCCCATATCCTGTCATTTAAAAATAATTTTACAGTGAAAATACATTTTCTCTAATAACTTGTAACCTTTTATAAAATGATTCAATTTAAAATTCTATTTTAATAATTTTTTCACAGCAAAGAAGATACTAAACCATGTAATTCGTATTCATGACAGCAGGCATCGTTGCATCCAGACAATGCTGGGAAAATTTTGGGAGACAGAGATAGGCAAATCAGTTATAATGAAACTTTTGTTTACTGGATTCTTCGTGTTGGATTTTAATGTCTGGACATATAACATGCATGTATAAGCTATTCTGGAATTATTTAAAATCATTTGTGGGACTCATCGAAAAACAAATTAGTCTGACATTTGCACTTTTGGGATTAAATTAAGCTCTACCCCTCTTGAGAAGTGCAAAAGAGAAGACTTTGGCTAGAAATTAGCAGTTTAGGGAAAGCCAACATGTGTGAGTTGTGGACAGATCCACTTTAAAATTTTAGCAAATGTCACAAGTATTCTTTTATTCAGACTCTGGAGAAAAAAAATAACAAGCATTAGAAAAAGCAGTAAGGAAAACAGAAGTAATTTCCAGCTTTCTGTAAAGCAGTTATTATTGTGGCTCCTAGATATTACATTATTTAGACATTCCTTCTCCTTCTGGGTGCATTTGATTTATTTTATTCCACCCATGCAAATAGTGTTGGGATCATATTTGAGCTCATATTTGTATACTATAAACATTAATTGCACCATTTTAAAACAAAGGTCTTCAAATCAGCCAGACCAGGTATAATTGCAGCTGGGAATCCTGAACTGCTTATTTAAGCAGATATTTTTTTTCCTATTCTAAAGCCTGTATTCATTTGTGTGTTCTGGGAGGAAGAGAATTAAAGGCAGAGACATAAAAGATACTGGGTCAAATCAGATATCTTTACTAACTCAACATTTGGACAAACACACTTTGCCAGTAGTAAAGGTTTGAAGATCTGGCCTATAACAATTCTTACAATAGTAGACTGTATTTTGTTCTTGGCAGAGCACCAAATCTAATTTACTCTGAGTTTACAGGAGAAAAAAATACAAAAGTGTTCTGCCTTCCATTTGTTACGGCAGCATAATCAGCAGTGAACTGTCACTCTGAACAGCAGCAGAAGAACCAAAAGAGGAATGCTCGGCTCTGCCCGTGCTGGTGGGTGATGTCAGGAAATCGCTGCTGGGTGACGTCAGGACATCAGTCTCTTGAGGACAAACAGCCAGCAAGCAACCAGCCTTTGTTCTACTCTTTCCCCCCCTCCCTCCTCTTCTGGCACAATAGCTTTAGCAGACAGATAAAATGTTAACAAAACAGTGATGTTTACATGTGTTTTCCACTTTGTCTTCAGAACTAAGCAACAATAACTGGGAGCCCCTTACTGACTTGGCTTGTGTGCCAAGGACTGCAGAGCCGTACCAAAAGTGACTTCATACAGGAGTGCCTGCAGATGCCATGCAGTGGCAGAGAGGGCTGTGACTGTGTTGCTGTGTGACAATGGTTCCTTGTACCTAGGGCTCACAGGTAGGGAAGAAGGGCTCCTTGGTCAGTGCAGAAATGCAAGGAGCTAAAGCCAAAAGCAGTGTAATGCCTGTGAAAATCTGCCCAACTCTCCATGGGGAGGTTCAGGAAGCCACTGCTTTTCCAAGCAGTAATAATTTGCATGTAGCAGCCTATGCACCTAGACATCTCTTAGGACCAGAGGATCAGTAGCTGAATGCTGGCATAAAACTCATGGGCCTGGTGTGAGAGTTCAAGCCCCATAAATATTCAGATGTCCGGTGCATGAAGAGAGTGATATGCCTTGCCTCCATTCCTTTATTTTGAATAACTCTGAGTGCCATTTTTGAAGGCGGATGTCTGGTTTCTAAAAGATTGCCTGCAGGAGCTCAGCCTGGAGGCAGGATGCAGCAGATCAGCTGCCTCCAGCAAGGCAATGGCTTAAATTCCTGCTATATTTCTGCAGGAAGTGTGGAGCAGCCTGCTTTGGCAGATACCATGGAAGTCCAGTACTCTTATCCTCATTGAAGCACTGCCCCTTCACTTTACTTTCTCTAAAAATAAAGTAAAAACCCCATAGAATTAAGCCATGTTTCTCTAGTTTTATGTCAGCATCATCAATTCCAAAGTCTGGCATACCACCCTTTCATTGTTATGCTTTTCATGATGATTAAGCACATGTATTTTTAAGGTGAGGCTCTCTATTGTCTCCCCTATGATTTCCAATATTGGCTAGCATAAGTCTTCTTGTATGTTCAGCTACTCATCTCAAAGCATAAATTACCAAGGAAGAAAGAAATGTTGAAGGAATGTACATCCCAAATCAACTTGAGGAGACAGAGTTTAAAAAGGCGGTAATGGAGAAGAAGCTTCTTCACATAAAAAACCAATGAGGTGATGAAGGGTCTCATCATCTGGGGCTGTTCCCACAAGAGGTTGTTCTATTTCTCCTCCAGACACATCAGTACCTTAAAAAAGAGGAAACACTTCTATCCTGGCCCACTGTGTTCAATTTAAGTTAGCTCAGCTGTGCTTTGGAGATTTGTGAATTTCTTTGCCATTTGTATGGGATACAGTTAGCCCAGGATAAAGACATCTAATAGGGAATAGATGACCATCTGCTAATCCATAACAGATTTGCAATTCCCTACTGTAGAGCTCTGTTTTCCTTTTTGGCCTTGTACTATATGATTTTGACTGTGCAGATTTTTAAATCTTTATTGCTAATAAAAAGACAGGAATTTCCACTGAAGCAACTCTGACTATGTGTTCAGAATCTTTATGCCTTGTGGCCTTTGAAGCACCACTATCACCTGTAAAAGTTCACACTGCTTTGGGGTTCTTGGACTTAAGGTTTTCCACCCTGTTGTTGGCTTGGGTTATTTGGCATTTTTTTTGCTAAAGGTCATGGGAAATTGACTAAGGCCAGCGCTGTTTAATATCTTTATCGATGATTTAGATGAAGGGATTGAGTGCACCCTCAGTAAGTTCACTGATGACACTAAGTTGGGCAGAAGTGCTGATCTCCTGGAGGGTAGGAAGGCTCTGCAGAGGGGTATGGACAGGCTGGGTCGATGGGCTGAGGCCATTTGTGAGAGGTTCACCAAGGCCAAGTGCTGAGTCCTGCCCTTAGGTCACAACAACACCCTGCAAGGCTATGGGCTTGGGGCAGAACAACTGCTGCCTGATGGAAAAGGACCCGGGGATGCTGGTCCACAGCAGCTGAGCGTGAGCCAGCATGTGCCCAGGTGGCCGAGCAAGCCCATGGCATCCTGGCCTGTATCAGCAACAGCGTGGCCAGCAGGACCAGGGCAATGATTGTCCCTCTGTGCTCAGCATTGCTGAGGCAGCACCTCAAATCCTGTGTTGGGGCCCCTCACTGCAAGAAGGACACTGAGGGGCTGGAGGGTGTCCAGAGAAGGGCAGTGAGACTGCTGAAGGGTCTGGAACACAAGTCCTGTGGGGAACAGCTGAGGAATCTGGGAGTGTTTAACTTGGAGAAAAGGAGGCTCAGGGTGACCTTATCACTCTCTCCAGCTGCCTGAAAGAAGGGTGTAATGAGGTGGAGATCAAACTCTTCTTCCAGGCAGCCAGTGACTGAACAAGAGGAAATGGCTTAAGCTGTGCCAGGGGAGGTTCAGTTTTGGTATCAGGAAGAATTTTTTCACTGAAAGGGTGGTTAGGCATTGGAACGAGCTGTCCGGGGACCATCCCTGAAAGTGTTCAAGGAATGACTGGATGTGGCTCTTGGTGCTAAGGTTTAATTTACAGGGTAGAGTTCAGTCAAAAAGTTGGACTTTATGATCTTGCAGGTCTTTTCCAACCTTGATGATTCTATGGTTCTAAATGCAGTTTTTTCTTAGCTCTCAGAGGGAACAAAAATTCTATCTTATAAACTACCTTGATAAGAATTCTGAACACCTAAATTGTCAAATTTTGTTCCTTAGTACTTCTCGTTATCAAATGTGGACTGAATAGTTCCCACAATTACATTTTACTCTCATAAGGTTCTTATATGACACTAGTCATATATTTATATTCATGCAATCTTGCTGTGGGACTTTGTGTATCTTTGCATTTTGAAGTCTTCAGATGAAACAGAAAAAAATGGCATTCCCTCACTTTATTAGCACAGTAATCAGATTTTCAGAGTTTCACAATAACAGGAGAAGCTTGAAAAGTAATTAAGAGATTCTCAGCACAGCAGGAGTTTTTGTTAAAGGAGAAAACTAATTCAGACTGTAGTTTGCAGATACAAGAGAAGCTGGGGCTGGAGTCCAAGAGACTTCTAATCTTCAAGAAAAGTAGCTGCTCTGAAAGCCGTGGGGAGGTAGAGGTCATTCATATACTTTTGCTTTCCTTTAAAAGAAAGCAAACTATTAGGAGCTTATCTAACAATTAAAACATCTGCTTCACAAAGGAAAAGCACATGTCAGCTTGCATTGCCTTGATTGAAAGGATGCATTTTATTATATAAGAACTTGGAAATATAAAAAGTAGTACATGAATTTGTGTTTGTAAGGAAGAAAGTTGATTTCCAAAGATTAATAACAGACTGTACATATGCCTTTGAGAAAGCACCCAACCACATGAATGACTGTTTCCAAATGCACGTTTATTTAGATGTAACCAGATCCTGTGTAAGTCAAACTGGAGATTTTGGTGACCAGCTTTGATATTATCATAATGTTCTGACATTTTCAAACTGTGTATCTTCTAAACTTTATTTTTCCCTGATGTAATGAATGGCAACAAGTAACTCATTCGTAAATCTCTGCTATCTCCTACTATTTCATGCCTCCCTTGTTACTGCTTCCCCTATCTCATCTGCCCTTTTCTGTGGCTAGCTGCCACCTCTCCTACTGCTTTGGTTCTGCAGTGCAGATACAGGTCTCTTTAATAACTTTCAACAGCTGTGCTTGACTTAAAGCTTTTATTTTCTAACCAAGCAGGAATTACGAAAAATTGCTTTAATTGAAAAAAAAAAATGGTGCCGCCTCTTGTGCTAAATAAGGTATCTATACAATTCATTATGTGGTTTCATTTCTTTAAATGTAATAATTACCTTTTAAAATGTGCATGTAGCTTAATCTTTTTATGGTGTATGATAATTGAGGAGTTTTATATGACTCACAAGTGATGATAAGGATGTACATTGTAGATTATTGCTCTATCACCATGCATTTGAAGAGAGCTCCCTCATGGCAGTAAAATAATAATAGGACTGATTGCCTTGTCCTAAAACCCCCTGGAAAGCACCACTCTGGGTTATTTTAGGACATAATACAGAGATTTGTTCTCCTGCGGGCTTTTCTTTCGTGGTAAGGACATTCAGCTGACCTGTGGAAGGCACTGTGCTCAGCAGTTTGTCTAGGTCTCCTAATCCATACCAGAATCCTCTCACCCAAAAGCTGTGCCTTGGCTCTTCCTTTCTCATGCTCTCTAGGGCTGGAGAGAAGGAGAAATATATGGCAGGAAGAAGAAGGTTAAAGTACATCCTAGGAGGTCAGTGGGAAACCAGTATGCATCCACTTCTTGCTTTTGTCCCCTCCCATCTCTCTCTCAGAGAAAACTGTTCTTCAGGCATGTGGCATTTCCTACAGGAATGAGTGTGTCTGAGCCAACTCTACTGGAGTTTTATGGACTGAAATACCTGGATTTGAGAGAGCTTCTTACACTGACCAAGTGCCATGTCATTCTTAGCCTGCAATAGCCGAGAAATCTATATGGAGGAAGTACATTTTAAAATGCTAATAGAAACTGAAGAACAGGCAACGATTTTATCAGAAACTTTTATTTTAAAAGTGGAATAAATCAGACAGTTTGGCTGTTGTCAAATGTCTTTCAGGAGACTCTTGTTGCAGATGCTGAGCCACAGTAGGAATCAGTCATGAGGACTGGGACAGAAAATATGACCAAATGCGATTCAGCACATCAGCACTGTATCTGCATATGTAATCCTCCTAATAGCTATTTCAGTTACCACTATAAACCTGTATCCAGCCCATCTTTATCTCAACTCTCTCAGCCCTCTAGTCACCTTACTCTACTGATATCTGTTCAAGTTGTAAATCAGAAAAGAAAACTTTTTGCCACCTAAATTTTATAGGGTGCTCGGTTTATCCAGATTTGACGCACTGAAGCTTTTCAAGCCAGAACCATAAATCGGTGGAAAATGCACAAAATGAGGACACGCAGTAGCATAACCATCCTTTGTCCCACAGGCAATGATAAAATGAAGTGTGCGCGTTTCTAGGAGGTGCTAAGAGGAACTCCAACTCTCATTGCTTCTTTTCCTCTCCTGCCTCCAGGAATTCCTGCCATGCTGCTTTGCTGCTGAATTGAGTTCCCTGCAGCCTCAAAAGATATCTGCTGGTAATACTGCAGAGACAAGCTGGCAGTCTGCATATTAATATTTTTAGTGATGGGGAATGCTCTCCTGAGATCATCATATTCAGATGTTCTGAGACATGGGGAGAATCTCAGGTTTATATAAACCATGTAAAAAATTCTGAAAAAGTGAATCCTGTTGTTTCAAAATTCTTAGTGAAAGCACTCACCCCTCAGTGTCAGGCTTTCCAAGCCAAAGTAGTGATTTTTGCCTCACTATTTTTGAATGATTATGGGTAGCGAGTTGCATCACTACTGCTGCTGCCTTAGGCTTGTTTAGGAGGATTTGGGTTTAAGGTTAAATCAAAGTTTGAGGTTAAATCAAAGTTTGCAGGCAAAAATCTGTTTCTTCTTTTGCGGTGTCTTTCATTCAGCTCTGGTTCTCATCTGTTCAAGTTAACCCCTGATTGCTGAGATGATTTAGGGTGAATCCTCACTAAAGGCTGTTTTACATGACAGAGAAGTGCTGGAGAGAGGTCAGGGTTTCATTGACGTAATCCTATCTCAGGGTTTGGGAAAATTTACCTTTGCTGGACTTCAGTCGGTATCCATGACTTTGATTTGAGGAGGTTGCTATTCCAACACAGTGATTCACAAAAAAAAAAAAAAAANATTCCAGCCAGGAGTTCAGAGTATCTTTTGAGTTCTCAGGAATCACTGTAGGTTTTCAGCTGGCTGGTTCAGAGGTTTTCACCTTCCCTACCTTCAGATGCCTACTAGTTCTTCCAGAAAGACCTAGGAGTTTTGCAATAATGCTTCTTCATGATGTTAAAAACTACATACCAAACTGAGGGACTGTGATATCTTTATTCTGATTATTTAAAAAATGCACATATTTCTTACATGAAAAAGGTAGAGTCACACAAAAGATTGCTTTCACTTGAGTGGTTTTTATTTCCTGCCTATAAATTTATGACATAGCTCAGAGATGACATAAGCCAATAGCTGGTAATGTAGTTACAGACTATGGAAAGAGACCTGGCAGAGAATAATCCTGTGCTGCTATTACACCTGGAATGAAACTACCTTGTGCAGAAATGACTCACACATGTAGGGAGATGAGTCTTGGAGAAAAGGTACCTGCATCCTACAAGTATTGCTTTGTAGATATAGTGCAGCAGTCTTTAAATTATCCTGTTAATTGATTGTGCTCTCTGGCACTAGCAAGAACACTTGGTGCATACTGAAGTTATACTGGAATTGAGATTGGCAAATCTTCCTGTTGTCTGCTGTTTCTTTTTTTTTACCCTGTAATTGGTTTATACATGATTGCCTTCATCTGCTGTCCTACCTTTCATTTGTGATTGGTATATGAGAAGCAGGGGATGAGAAATTGCACTGCACACAAACTTCTTTTGATGACATCTGGATAGTAGCTCATTTGGGGAAAATGCATATAAGGTAGATTTAGATTGGATATTAGGAAGGAATTCTGTACTGTGAGGGTGGTGAGGCAATCTGGAACAGATTGCCCAGAGAAATTGTGGGTGTCCTATCCCTGGAAGTGTTCAAGGCCAGGTTGGATGAAGCTTTGATCAACCTAGTATAGGGAAAGGTGTCCTTAATTGATTTTCTTTTTGACAAGAATAATGAATGGAAGTATTCAACTTCATTAAGAATAAGATTTTCCCCTATTGCTTCAACACCTTAATGTTAAACAGTATCATATGCAAAACAGCATGGTACATATTAAACAAAGAAGTTCATACTGAGTCAAATAATTTACATAATTATTAGCAGGTCTCTTTGCAAGTTGCACAGCCTTTAAGAAAAAGCAGACAACAAAAATGCTGAAGAGCGTAATCTCCTTTTTAAATGCTGCAGAGGCCATTTTATATTTCTGAGACTTGGGAAATCCCACTGTTTCTTTACGGGATATATCTAGGGATAATCTAAAATTGGAGTTAATTAGTGCAATGTTTATTATTCTGGTGTTAATATTATTTTTCCATTCATAGCTCTTGTTCGGGTATATCTATTAAAGTGTTATGTGTTACTACACATCAGTTTACACCTAATCCAGCACATTCTTATGCATCCTTTTGCTTTCTGCGTGGGTGTAGCCTCCCTGGTTTAAATAGAAGTAAGCTTAATCAAGTGTTTAAATGTTTACAGTATACGATAAAGGTATAACACATTAATACTATTTTTGCTAGAATGTGCCTCTAACATTGTTCCTTTTCCCCAGCTGTCAACCACATACTTGATTTTCCTATCACTTTATCTCAAATTATTTCAGCATAGCTGTCCCAAATATTTTACAGATCACATGTAAATAAAAACATACTTTAAGTAATCTTCTTAAATTGTTGAGCAAACATATCACTAAATGGAGAACAATAAATAAATAAAAAGAAAACTCAGTCAAACACACTTTTACAAAAAGCAGCCAATGAACTATATCTCCAACATAGGTATAAGGTTCCAGAGCGAGTCGAGGAGGCGGGTAATGAGGGACTGAAGGGCCTCTGTCCCTGTCTTTGTGCTTTTGAGGATAGCTTTGCCATAGTGCACCCAAGTATGTTTCAGTGGGCACAGAGGAAGTTTTTAGGCACTGATTTCTCACTAACTCCAGAAGCCAGGCAGTGAGCTATTGGTGACTGAAACCTCTTTTGTCTGATTCCCTCCCACCTTGGTTAAAAATAACTTTTATTTACAAGGTTATATTTGCTCCTGGTCAGTCCATGATCTGATTCACCATACAGCCAGACAGACCTTTGCATACCCAATTGAGACACTGCTAAAGGAAGAAGAACCAAGAATTACCTAAGCTGGCATAACTGCCAAAAGAAGTGAGCTTCAGAAACAAAATAGCATCCTTAGTGTGGCCAGCCATACCATGGCCTTGCTCCAAACTGGCATGGCAGGGGCAAGGGAGACACCTTTCCCTTTTGTAGAGCAGGAGTAGCAAGAGGCCACTTTCACAGCTCTGTGCTATAGCAGCAGACTTTTTCCTGGAGAAGAGCACCTGGAGGGAGGGGAGGTTGTAAATAAGCCTTCCAGTCCTTACACTCTCTCAAGTGACTGGCTGGGACCTGCAGCTGTGCTTGTCACATCCATGCTCATCCCGGGGGGCTGTTGGCAGGATCCTGAGAGCACTTTGTTCACACGCTATTGACATTCATGGTGTGCTTCACGTTTCCCAAAGTTAATGATCCGGACTGTCTGCAGATGCAGGCAGACATCACTGCTCAGACCTGTGGTGCTGATGAGCTAGTTACAAAAAGTCATGTTTTACCTAGAGTGACTAAATACATATAAGGTTTGTGAAAATTGACCTTTCTTGTTGGATGAGTTTCAGGAAACAGTTTTTCACTTAATGACTGGCTTGAATCCATGCCAAATTGGTAAGTCTATAAGTCTGGACTAAGCAAGTAATTTTGAACAAATTATTTATTCAGTGAAGATAACTGCTTTTCCTCACTAGTACATAGTTCATGGGCAGACTGTGAAACTCTTTAACTTACTTGTAATTCAAAGTTATTCATACGTTTCTTCACATAATAATTCTTGGTCTAAAACTATTTATGAAAAGATTATCAGTGCCTGCCATGAAGAGACATGAAGGAATGGAAATTATGTCTGGTTCAGAATCAGCTTGAAAATGTAGATGGATATGCTCTAACGTGAAGAAACTCTTCACTGTTCAGTGAATGTGGCTGGTTTTCCTCAAATCATTTATTTGACAGACCAGTTTTTCTGGCATTTGACCAGCTCCATAATTCATAAAGAATTTCCCTCCCCCCTGCCCATCATTTTTCCAGCTCTGTTGAAAGCCTTGCAGCCAGACAGCTGTTCTGAATGAAGCGTATATATGGCCTCATATTGGTTCCTAGTAAATAAGTACACTGGTGTGAAACCACACGTACTACCTTGGGGCCATCTTTGCAGAGGACAAAAGGACATGGACACTTGCCTGCCCACTTTGTAATAGAATTGGCCCCTCTGGTATGAGCTGAAGTTAATAAACATTAGTATAGCAGCATGAACTTTCTGGTGTGAAGGGCAACACCTGTACCTGCTGTGCAGTGAGAACAAAGCTAGCCTGCTGAACCTTTTAGCATCCCTTAACTGCTCACAAAAAGAAGGGTGAGGAGGGAGACCTGCTCTTTCCATTCCTAATTCTCTCCTGCATCTGGGCAGACCTCATTTGAGCATTGCTCACTGAATCTTTCAACTCTTCTGCAGAAAAGCTGGCACTGCCTGGGGTTTCTGCTTGGTGTCCCAGACCAAGACATTTATTTAAACCTTCAACTCCCTTTCCTCCAGTGGTTACATAATTCCTTTGGTTAAGCCTTTGGTTAACCTCAAACCAAAGAGACTGATTCCTTTCAACTCCGTCATCTTTCCTCACTTCACTCTCCACTATTCCCCTCCTGCAGCCCTCACCTTGTTCTTTTACCTGCTTTACTTCCTTCTTTTTTGGTTTTGTGATTCATAGTCTTTCTCTTTAGTCTTTGCTATTTCGGGGAGGAGGATGTCTTTCCTGGCTGCAGTTAGTGCTCTTTCAAAGTCTGACTTATTCTTTACAATATATCCCATTTTTTACTCTATTTTATATTACAATGGAGCCTCCAGCTGGTATTAATAATCACTGAGAGTTCGTACCCAAAGAATTTAGAATGCAGATGAATTAATTCCACAGGTTAAAGAGACCCATCCTTTTATAAACATACAGTGTTCAAAAACAGTAATTAAAATTATTAAAAACCTGATTTGGTTGTATCAGGATTATAAGTATTAATATAAACACTAACTTAGGGAAGACACCATTTTAAAGATTCTTGCTTGCCTGTAGGTTGTTTTTATTCTGGCCTTGCAAGATTTTTAACCTATCTTCAGTGTTGCAGAGTGGTAATAAAGTCAGCTATCCCGGATCTTATCTTTGATTTAAAATACCTTATTCTTTCTCATTTAGGTCTGCTCTTTTCGTTCTGGTAGCCCTCTGCAAAATAGAATAAGTATTTTCATTCAGTTCTGCAGGTGGTGAAAGACATAAAACATTAGAATGGGTCCTTAAAAACAGCTGTAAACTAAAATGATGCTTGTAAACTGAAATACTGCAGTTTTGTTCACCCTGAATTTTAAAATAGCTTCATGAGGTAATTGAGCCTTAAAGGATCTGGGTTTTTTAACTCTATAATGTTATTATGCAGTTGCCACAGGGGGAGCATATGCTTGCTGCCAAAATCTAAAACTGGAATCTTGGATGTTAAACAGATAAGATTAAGTCATAGACTTCAGCTGTACTAGAAGCAAGCACAACATTCATCTGAAGCATGTGACAGCTATGTCCTGGAAAACTGTTTCTAGACAGACATTATTGCCTGCCTACATAGACTGAAATAGGCCATTCTTATTCATTCAGTCTACTGAGTTTTAAGCACCTCTGTAGAACTATTTGCTTGTTTTCCCCATTTTCCTGAAGTGTGGCATTGCTTCTTTAAGGAGACTTGTAAATGAAGCCTTTCACCTAAGATGGTTATCCTATTAAGGATTTCAGTTGTTTTTATTGGTCACTGAAAACACACTGTGACATTTGGGTTTTAGGACTTACTTTTTCTTAATTATATTAATGGGTTTGAGCCTATGTTAGATTGCAGGTATCAGTCTGTGCATATTCTGTGTTATGTTTTACTGTGCCCCAAAAACATGACAAGCATCACATTGAACAAAAGAAAGATATAATCACTTCCTTGAAGAATTTACTGTCTGACTTTAGATTAAAAAGAGAGTAATAAACAGCAGGAGGAGATGGAGTGAGGAACTACCTCACACATTACAGCAGTAAGATCAAGCTGTTAAGCTGTTGGGGCTTGTAAACACCTCGATTGCTTAACTAAATGGTTTATTTAAAATAATTATGATCAGTGAGCCACTAATTGTAGGCACCACCAAAATGAACTCAAAAGGAGGGATTTGAATGAAAAGTTCAAATTCAGTGAACCAGAATCAGAATTGCGTCTCACAAACCAGGCAGCATGAGACAGAAAAGCTTGCTGGAGAGGCAGGTAAGTGGGACATCAAGACTGATGTCACTGTTAAGTGGAGAGAGCAAACCTCTACACACAGAAAGCGTGCAGTCATGCAGGGCACTAAAGGTGACAGCAGACAGTTTGAATCTGATGTGGTGGATAAAGGAGAGCTAGTGGACTGATTTAGAATGGGTTTAAACGTCTGAAGTGTTCCAGCTGACTTAGCAAGGTCGGCACCAGTGTGTTAGGGAAAGCATGGACCTGTTGCCAGGTGGAGCAGACTGACAGGAGAGGAGGCTGTAGCTTTCAGGGATAGACCCTGCCATGAGTGCTTATCCACTGGAGCAGAATAAAAGTCTGGAAGATTAGTCCATAAGCACTGCAGAAGGCTTTCTTACCTAGACCCCATTTAGCTATCCCTCATCACTACAGTAGCCCATCTCTCTTCCTATCATGGCTGTATATTAATAGCCTTCCTGACTATCCCAAAATATTGATTGGAATGGTGTCCAAGTGCTGTCTTTTAGGTTATATGTGGTTTGCTGGCACTAGTGCACTTCTTACCTGGTGAATGTACATTGCAGCAAGCGCCATGTTTGCTCAACAGTGAGGTCAAAGACTGCCCAAAAAGGTGGCTTAAACTGATCTTCACATAAAGACAAGGCCCAGTGACAGAACTTGGACATCTTTATCATTGCTGTCCATAGTCTGTATAACACTAATGTGGAAAATCAAGCAGCCATAAAATGCAAACATACAGTTTTTTATTTAGTGGGTCTAAATAAAACCCACTTCAAACCACTTGTTAAAGAAGAAATCTGGATGTCCCAGATGACTTGGGTTTTGTGCTGTTGCAAATTCCCCATCATCTATACCGCTCTCTTTGATGGTCTCAAATAGTTAACATCTAGACTTTATTATGTTACTGAATCTTGTATATTGTCAGGCAGCACCACATCGATTAAATCACACTCAGGAGAGAGCTAACCACAAAGCCATAAGCATTCTTGACAGGTCATTCTTGCTTGAGCCTGGTTTCTTCTGTATAAAGATTAAATATCTTGTCACTGATGGTGAAGAATGAAGTACATTCAAAACAATGGAGCATCAATGACTCATAAAAAGCACTTAACAGAAGTGGCAGAATTTGAATGAGATGCTGTATACATTAAACAAAATAACACTAGTAGTAATGTTGAAGATAGAGAGTAGTGTAAAAT
This sequence comes from Rhabdornis inornatus, assembly GCA_013397075.1. Lineage (NCBI taxonomy): Eukaryota > Metazoa > Chordata > Aves > Passeriformes > Rhabdornithidae > Rhabdornis > Rhabdornis inornatus. The sequence continues at coordinate 7,996,539 of VWZS01007271.1, forward strand.
AATTTCACTAAATATCGAATGCAAGTACTAATTGACAGTGATTCTTCATTTCAGTTATGCATGAGTGTAGGAATTTTATTTTTATTCAGCACTGTACCAAACCCAGACAAATAAATCCTTTGCATTTTGCATCACTTTTTTCCTGAATATTCCCTATTAAAAATATTTGAAATTATTGAGTTCTCATTCTCTATTCTGCTAGGTCTGATTTTGCTCCGCTCTTTTAGAGGCAATCTACCTAGTAGATTCTTGACTTCAGTTGTGGTACCTACTTTATTCCGTTATCTTGGCTACTGGCATAGGAGTCTTGGCTTTGGAAAAAAGATTATGACCAATATACATTTGCATTAGAGCTTATTTCCACCTTCTGGCCTGCTATAAGAAGCTGGTGTAAACTAGAGCTACATTCTCAAGCAATGAGGAAGCCAACTGGCAGGGTTATGACTTGTTCAGAGGCCCATCCTGGTAGCCAGGTAACCGTGGGAAGAGAGTAGAAACAGCTCAATACTTTTTACCTGCTGTCTGTCTCTGCAGGTTTCCATCAGGTAGACAGAAGCCTTGAACAGGGTTGCCATTTGGGGTCTGCGTTCTTCCTCCTTCTAGTGCTTTTGATTCTGAACTCTCAAAATTGATAGGCAGTCCTGATGGTTGAAAGGCAGGGTATGCTGGGGATCTACTTTGGGAAGTAAATGGCAGTGGTTTAATTGGACTTAACAATATTATCCTATCCCATAACACACATGATGAGGGAAAAGAACCCAGGCTTTTATTGACAGCTCCTGAACTTATGTTTTTAAGATGTAGTTTTCAGCAGCTGGATTTGAATCAGGTGCACCAATCAGGTGCTGACAAACACAAGTAGCTTGAAATAGTGATCTTTGGGGGAACTTTCAGTCCAGAAATACCTTTGATTTTATGGAATGCTAACGTAACTATGAAGGTGACTTCATTGAAGCCATCCTTATTTTGTCTTTAGGTTTCTATTAATTACAGAGAGTTGTACACTTCCACAGGAAAAAAAAGTGGAGCCACAAAATTGAAAACATTGGCCTTCTTGATAATCTTTATCTGAGAAGCAGAGCTGTCTCTCAAGGTATGTAAAAGAATTCTTACAAATACAAAGAGGAAAGTGTTCTTTCCGCAAGTGAATAATCTAAATGACTCCTATGGCCTCACTGTGGATTTTCTATCCAAATGCCAACTCAACCTGTTCATAATTACCCTGTGAGAGCCAAAGAGTTCACAACCTGCAATGGGAAGACTGCAGAACATGGTAAAAAGGAACCTAGGAAAACTGGGACTGCTTCACTACATTATTATTATTTAATACATTATTAAATTGCAGCAATCTGAGTGAATGCTCATAAGGTTATGCTTTCCGTGTCCTTTTTAAATTGTCAAAGGATTCAAGTCACTAAAAAAAAAAAATTGGGTAGAACAAAGTGTGCTACAGAAGATTTACCATTAACACTTAGACAGTCTTGCTGTACTTCAGACAGGCCACCCCTCAGGCAAATTTGTGTAATCTACACAACACACAATTTCCATAGGCATGAGCACTTGCAGGGCAGAATTAAGGTGAAGAAGATTTATGCTGCTGGAGAACAGACAGGCTGCTACTTCTAGGGATGATTTCTGGAGCTGTTTGGTGTATTCAGTATTTTTGGAGGATAAAGGAGAAGTTTTAAACCGTGTTTAGCCTAAAGCTTGGAGTAACAGGGGTTTTAAGTAGTCCCAGACAGTCTCAGCACTTTGTTGCTGCAGGCAGGATGGTCATTTGGTGATTTCAGGGAATGCTCGTGGGCTGGTGCAGGAATACAGGATGTGATGGCATGAAGTGTTCCAGTCCCTATAAGCTGGCAAGCCAGGGAAGGAAGGAGAAGTGCTGCAGGGCCTTCAAAGGTATTTGCAATACCTTCCTTGCAGGATGTCTGATTTTTGTCTCATCCTTGGCAGAAGAGCACACAGACCCATGCTATCACCTGATATGCTGTGGGGTTGCTGTTCCACTGCTGCTAATTCTCCCTGCTCTGCACCCTTGGGGTTTACAGCTGCAGCAGCTGTCCTCTGAGGAGCACAGACAGTAAGGCTCAAGCCCAAAGCTGCAGCTGCTTCTGCAGATGAGACTGGGCAGAGAGTGAAGAGCATGAGCAGGCAAGGAGCTGCCACTGCCTTCTCTTTCTCAGGCTGCAGCAGATCCCTGATCCCTGCTTCCAGCAGTGCTGCCTACCCCAGTGCAATGGGAACAACCTGTGTGCTAAATGTGGCCCAGCTGGACCAGACCCGGCTTGCTCAGCATAAATAGTGCTGGTTTGAAGCTCTAATTAAAACAAAGTGAGGATAATAACCTCCTGAAGCCATAGAGGGGAATCAAAACTTCAAACAAGCCATTTCAGTAAGAAGTAAAATTTGGTTTTCGTTTTTGTCCAAGCTTTTAGAAGGCGTTTGTTAGATCAAGATAGCTATTGTGGCCTAGTATTATGCCTTAAAATACCCATCCATATAAATCCTTGGTGAATTTTAAGGTCAGAAAAGACTTTTGTGACTATGAAGCAATAGATCAGCTCCAGTTCCTATTTCAAAGAAATGCCTTGGAGTCAGAAAAGCAGTTTTCTGCCCCTTGAAGAAAAAAGGGTTATGTTTGATATATTATCTAGGGAAGACTATTTGGGACAGACACATCTGACCTACAGCTGGGTGGGGAGAGAGGATTTGCAAACACAACTGAGTCATATGTTGGGTGTTTGCATTGTGCTAACAAAGAAAGAACCCAAATACCTGTAGCTCTGTCAGCTCCCCTCTGACTGGTGTGCTTGTGCATTTGGTTTTTTAGCAAGTGACAGTATGCAGAAGGGTTGGCTGCAGAGGTTTGGGCAGGTGCTAGAATGAAGTGGGCCAACACTGTAGTCTGGTTCATGGCCATGTTGATATGCAAATAAAGCACAGCAAGTAATGAAATGTATGTGTTGTTTCACACTGAGCCAGGTAAATCCAGTTTAAAAAAAGAGTCTGGTGGCATATTAGATTGCTTATAGGAATAAAGTACCTACTTTGTAGTCTCACTTTCACACTGGTAATTAGCATTAAATTCCCGTTTTGGAAAATGGTTGGGTTCTGCTGAGGTTTTTTTGGAAACAAAATGAAAAGTTTCTGTGCTCCTGAGTGCTGACTTATTTATTCTGTTCTTTGCATAGGATAACTGGAAAAGGCTTTCTGCTTCATGCTGAATTTGGCTCAGGGTTAAATGTGCTTTTGCATATTTTCTTATCCTGTAACTGTAATTGCTTTCAGTGAGCCTTGATTACTGTCATCTACTGTCATGCCCTAGTGCATCTGACCAGTTTCAATTGCACAGTAAAACAGCATTTTGTGTGATTTTTATCTGTGTCTATGATTTTTATGTTGCAGTTGTACAAAACACTGATTGTACCTCTGATATTTTAACTCTTACTCCCTTACAGTGAATCTTGAAAAGATCCACTGAAGTCCTGTTCCTTAGTATATTACCTGGAATGGATAAGCACGTAGAGAACACTTACAGGCCCTCTTTTGTTTTCCTACTTATGCCAAATTCACTTATTTTTCCTTGGCCAGCTGTCTGAGACATAATTATCCAGAATTGTAACTATCAGACTTAGGTGAAGCTTTTATGTGGAGATCAAATGCCTTCTATTTCATAGGAAAGCTTACACTACAGAACAGAAGAGCTCACTGGGAAGCTTTGACTTACTTCTCTGCTCCCTTGCAGGCAGGATGATGCTCTCCCACCTGCAGAGGGCTCTCCTACAGTTCTACCTTTACTATTTTTCAAAGTTTTTTTTTGCTCGACCAGCTACTTACCCATATCACAGCCACCAACCTAATCAGAGCTTTTAACTATCTTGTGTCCTCCTGTGCTGTTTCTGGATCTGTTTTGCTTTCCTCTTTGATGATTCAGTATCCTCCCTCTCCCTCCACTATCTCCACTAGGACAACTTTGAATCCTGCACATGATCCACCACCATGATTTTCTCCTCCCCTCCACAGAGCTGTGTCCCTGCCATTGTCATTATTCCTAGCCCAGCACTCACCATCCATTCTCCCTCTTTCTCTCATGGCCTCTCTAATGCCTAAAGTTTCAAAAATATTTGTACCCTTCCAGCCTCTCCTCACATCTTCCACACTTGAGTCCTTTGGCCTCTTCTTGTGTGACAACATGGTGGTTGGCCCCTTGAGGGTTCCTCACTACCTTTGCCCTATTTAGCTTTATTCCCAAGGGGGATAAAGTGAACCAAGACATATAAAGGGGTAGGTCATGTAGCCAGATCAAACCTGGAGCTGCAGGTACAAATATGGGAAGATCTAGCTAGGAGGCCTGTTAACTAACATTTTTTTGTGTGGAGGTTCAAAGGAGCAGAATGACTCTGTGTTTTACACTCAAATGAATTCTTCTCTACTGCCAGGTAAAGGATCTCATGATTTAAGGCTGGAGTATGAAGGCCAGTCCTGTTAGTGGAAGCTCAACCAGAGAATAACACAAAATCTGCACTCACTGTTGCTTGGCTTCACTTGGAACATTTGTGTCTCTCTAAGTCATGTCTCTTCCTTGGTGTTTCTTCTTGTTTTTCACTTCCATTTGGTTTGTCCCTCAAAGTTAAAAGAACCCTTCATTGTAAAATGGTAGAACCTCTCCTTACACGTGTCTATTGCTAAATGAACTACATTATTTAATTAGCAATTGTCTCGTAAATAAGTGAATTGAGTCAGACACATATTTCAGTCTAAGGTGCTATTCAACTTGGTGTTAATTAAGGTGACTAATTAAAGAGATAAGAAAACATGAATAATGAAGTCAGTCTCTTTACCACATCATCCACAACACTTACATGGCCTTGGTTACCTGGAGATGAAAGATGAAAAGCTTTTTTTCTCAGCCAAGGGAATCTCTTGTTGTGTTTTCCCTGGATCTGTATTTTAAGCTATCCAGGACACACTGACCCACGGTTACATTGTGCTACTGAGAGCAATTAGATTTACTTAGCTCTCCTTTTGTTTGAGACAAACTAGAATATAATTGTGCAGGTTTTTTAATGAACCTTTAAGCACTATTTCAATCAAGCTTGTATAAGCAAGAGGTTTATTTTTTTTTAATGTGAGAAAGAAATGCTATTTTCTGAAAGGTTTTTGTGGGTTTCACATCAGCTTCTAAAATTCTTCTCATTTCAAAGGAGCTGCCAAATGTTGGAAAGCTTGCTTGTTCTTGCTTTCCAGTTATCCTGGCATAGTACCAGATGTAAATCTCAAATGCTGATTAAATCTCAAAGAGAACGGAGATCCAGAATTAGTTGCTTGCAGGATGTCATACCTTATAAACACCAGGGGAGAAATAAATTAACACATCTCAAGATGGATTATGGTAAAGGTCTAGAATACATAAATAATTGTTTAATGATGTGACATCTGTACTTCCTGTATTAAACTATATTAGCTGAATCATTAATAGAATAATTAGCTGAACCAATACAGATAATAAGTTGTTGCCCTGGTGAGGCAGGAACAAGATATAGAACAATAGATCAGGCAACAGGACAAAATTTAAAGATCACTTTTCTTCCCTGTGGTAAAACTTGAAAGCTCTGCAGAAGAGGCACTGAGCCTGCTTTCAAGGATGGTCTCCATAGCAGCACCCTGGACTTTGGAGAAAGCTTTGTCAAGAGCTTGTCTTGTCAGTTTTTACCACTCTGTCGCAAGCTGGATCTACCCACATCTGAAAAGTCATATCTGAAACCAGGCCTTGCTCTCTGCTTGAATGTGCGTGTCTCTAGAGGACCCTTGGGTGACAATATACTGCTGTGGCCATGGTATCTGCTTTGTAAGGTAGGGCCATGGCACAGGTTGACAGGTAGACAGATCTGAAATCTTCTGAGCTGCAGGTCATTCTAAGAACAGTGTGTCAGGAGACAAAAGAAATTCATCAGTTTACCATGTATTTTATTACTGAGAAGTCTAATGCTTTGATGACTGAAAAAGAACAAAATCCAGCCCCGAAATCAAACCAACTACTTCCCCCTACCAAACCTCTTCTCAATGATAGAGGTCATGCTGTGGGGGGAAGTCTTTGTCACTATTGATATTCCTCATGGAGTCGCTCAAAGCTCCTGATTGAAATCGGTCTTCTAGCTGTATTTGGGGCAATTGAGCTAGAGCTTCACTGCCTGGGCAAAAACTAGAAAAGTCCATGAGCATAAGCAAAGGCATTAGAAACCCCTCTGTTGGGGGTTCCCTGTATACTCATATCTCTCCCCCAGTAATATTTCATTTTAAACAGCTCTTAATCCTGCCCGAGGGAGCAATAAGTCATTGTATCTTGCTAGGTTAGCCTTCAGACTGGTTCAGGGCTTGTGTGCTGAGCCACTTTAGCCAGAACTGCACCAGCTCACTTGCCTCTTGAGACAAAACCACAAAAACAAAGCTAGACACCAAAGCACCTACACTGTTTATAGCTGTCATCCTTGCTCAGCAGGTTTCCAGTGTTTCAGGTCTGGTATGAGTCCAAAGCTGGCTTTAGAAATGGTCCCGGGCAGGCCTGGGAATAACTTTTCCAGACATATTTCTGGAATGACTACAACTAATAGTTTTATTGGTCATCCTCAAAGCCTCTGAACTCTTCTGACCCCTGGCTGAAGAAATGCAGCCACCAGGTTCTTCTCTGAATACTTCTTAGAGCTCCTTCTTGTCCTCAAGGGCCTCCATTCTTCCAGGCCACAAAGTCCTAGTGATTTCTTCACAGTCTGACAAGTCTGAAGAGGTTGTGGAGTTGAAGAGGTTTGGGTTGGCATTGTGGGCAGTGCTTAAGGCAGATAGCCTAGTTATTCTTCAAGGTGTGGAAGAGAGAGGAATTGTGAGTTAAAATCAGCAGACAGAACACACTGGCCACTTACAGAGGCTTTAATCAGGTTGAGAGGTCTCTGCTTGCTTTTCTCTGTGATGCCAACCAGCTGCAGCAGCAGGGAAAGGGGAGCTGTCACAAAGCACTGGCTCCTACAGCAGGCTGTGCTTGCCTGGCATCACTCCTGGCTCTGAGTCAGCTGATAGCTGAGTAAAATTAGGTCACCTGCCAATGTGTTCTTGGCTTTTAACATAATATTTGAGGTTAGGTAAATAGATTAGTGAGAGAAAGGCTGGCTCTGAGAATGGAGTGCTCGATGGAAGAATGTATGGGTGCCTTAATTTGGTTTTCTACAAGTCCTAATGGTCCTGAAGAAGTTCTGGCTATAATCACAGGCACAGATTTAGTCCTTTTCCTGTGGGAGAGGCCCCCATGGAACTGCTGTGGAGTGGAAGCTGGTACCTTGGGAAAAGAGGGGGTAGATATGCTGCCTCCAGGGGAGAGACTGGTGGGGCTGGGTGTTTGGTGAGCTGTCAGCCTGGCCACATGATGGCATGCTCTGTGAGGAGTGAAGCTTTCCTGCTCCCATGGCTCCCTAAGCCCTCCCCAAGAGCCAGAGAGAAATGGTGCTTGGGGAAGCATGTTGGTTGGTTCTCCCCACTCCCCCAACCCCGAGCTGATGGTACAGCTGTTCTGCCAAAAGTGAATGTTTTTTCAAATAGCTGCTGTGTGAGGAACACAGACGAGAGGTTTCAAGTAAGAAGTAGGATTTTAATTCAGAACAAATGTAGAAGACTGCAATATGTGTGGTATGTTCAGCACAGCTTTGAGGCTTTGCTGTCTTGTTTTTAATTATATCCTAATATGATAGCATGCCACATTATTCATGTTCTTAATAAAGTCTTGTATTGTTTAAGGAAATGCAAACAGAGAGACCCTGGGGATATACAAAGCTCAGACATTTTAAAACTAGTAAGATTCAGCTAATTCAAGTGCTTGTTTATTTTAAAGGGGTACGTCTTTATCTGCAGCAAACCCATCATCTCTCAGCCCAGGCCAAGAGAGACTTCAGTGGGACTGCACAATTCTTAGTTCAAAATCAGGGATCCGTCACTGATTTGTTCAGTATAGGCTGCTACAAGATGTTTTACAAAATGTTTCTGCATCATCTTTAAGCAAAAAAACTTGCTTGAGTATTGCTCTCTATGAATAAAATTATTTACCCTGGCAGGCTTGATATAATTACTTTACATATCAACCAAGGAACTGACAGTCACGTTTCTGTGAGAGAAATATCTGGTGCTAGAATGCAATGCTCTTAATGGCATTTGATGAGGAAAGTTTTATCTACAAACCGCCCTTTTTTTTTTCCCAAAATTTATTAATTAATTATTTTTAAAAACACCCTTATTTAATTTAACTGTTAACATGAATGAAGTCCTGGAGTTCTAGTGTTCTACTGCCAAGCTGCATGAACAGGGCCTGTTCCATGATGTTGGAGGATGGGGATGGCCTCACGTAACAGCATGGAAATTAATCTGAAAAAAAGATTATATGGTGCCAGGATTTAGAAAAGAATAGCAGATGAGAAAGAATTGGATTAGAAGGAAAGTCATAAAGCAATTTGGTGAGTTGGTGATACAGACAGAAATGTTCAAAAGGCAGTGGAGATTACTGGGTGAAAAAATCTATACTTAGTGGGAGAGGACATCCAGTAAACTGGAAAAAGAGAGGGTCAAGGGAGAATGCTATTAGTATGTACATGCAGTGATAGCAAAATGACACATTTTCACACCTCACTGCTCTGAGCTCTTTTTAGTGACTGCATAAAAAAGCCTTACCCTGTTAAGATAGGCACAATCCAGGATCAATATTGTACTCACATCTAGGACCACATCCTGTTTCCCTTACTTTCCTAAATAGTGACATTGCTTAGGAAGAATTTATTTGCAATATGTTAGTTAATTTTATGTATCAGTAATTTGTCTTGAACAAGGCGACTAAACGCCAAGGAAAGAGGAGTGGGACAATCTCAGTGGGAATTAGAAAATAATATGGTATATCTCAGTATACAGACCCATTTTAAACCATAACTCCATGCCTGCATATAGGGATTATCAATGATATCTCTTTCTTCATCTAATTTGGACAAAAGTGTCATGTTCTGCTTGATAATGGCAGATACAGACTGGGATAACAGTGTGTATCATCTAAATCTGTCTTTAAAAGGAAATTATTTTGGTTATGATTGGCATTTTAGCATAATTTCAGGATCTAGTTTCCTGAAAATCACAAGAAATTACCTTAGTCAAAGTACAGAGTTGGGTTTTTCCCTGTAAACTTTCCTTTACAGGAAAATTTTAAAAAATAATAAATTTACACGAAAACTGATATATAGTTAGCAGTTCACTGTTTCTTCCCAAGTCTGGGTGTTAGTTTGGCTACAAGGAATGAGATCTCAGGAAATACCCTAACAGACGACACCAGCTATCTGTAACTATTTTTCCCTTTAAGTTTAAACATTGAAGTACCTGATTCTACTTATAAAGGACCTATACCTGCAATGACCTAATTTTGTAGAGGCAGCTTGCTTCTACTTTTTTTTTTTATCCCCATAAAGGATGCAAATAAAAATAAGCCCTTGCTTTAAAATCTTGCCTGAAATAATGTACAAGTTATTTCATCTGCAAGTAATGGAAAATATTACAATGCCACCAGAGCAGCAGAGTATCAGCACTGTGTAAGCATGACGCTTACACAGAACACCAAAATTCTTTCCAGCTCTTTGCAATGCATCCTAGAAGAGTGGAAGGGCATATCTCTTCCAGTTGGTCCTGGCATGAAATCCAAGATGAGACAAATTGGGAATGAATCACAGTTTGTGTTATAAATATGAGCCTGCAAATGACTCAACTGGAAAATTTCGGAGCTCAGTTTTATGCTGAAGGAAGAGTGAATATTGCTGAGTAGACCACTTGTGCTTAGTCACTTTGCAGAGGGGCTGTGGTGTGATTGTGGTCTTGACTTGAGACAGGCAGGGTCTCCAGTGTTATGAAAATGGATCCATTTTGCAAGGCAGGAGGTTCTAATCCCCTGGCATCGTCTTTTTGAAGTTGATCCACCTTATTATTCTGCAGATACTCTTTTATTTATTTACTCCTTGGCTTATAAGGAAATACAACCTTTTCTTTGGCATGTGATGGGGATAAAGATCTGCACTTCTGGAGCTACCTGTGATTGAAGTGGGGTGAAGTACTCAAAAATAAAAACTTTTTTTCTCTTCCTCCCCCCCTTCCCCGTATTTTGGTATAAGAAAACTTCTGTAATTCTGTTAGAGTAGGAGTTGCAGAAATGAAAATGTATGCAGGCTAAAGGGGAACTGAGGGGAAAACATCTTTGATTCAAGTGCTATTATTATTGCTAAAATGTCAGACATTTATATTATGCAGTACATCTATAGTATTTTAGGAAATAGCATTCCATGTAAAGACAGGGAATGCCTTCTCCCTGGTAAATTTGAAGCCCTAACTGAATGATTAATGAAATCAGTCTGGGTATTTAACTATGTATAAAAATGATAATGTGCCAGCTTGTGTCTTCAGATAATGGAGGCAGACTAGTCCTGACAGTCATCCAAAGGGATTTAATTTCCCAGACATTTAATCCAAGATGTTTTGTGCCCTGGTCTGCACAACACTATATTTCAATGGAATATTATATAGCAAAGGCATTAACATCTTGGAAGGCATATCGTATGTGATAAGTTTTTCATTCAGGAGAGTCATAGGACAGCACCAAAATGCCATGTTGTGGAGTTTGCCTGTCATGATCAATTTGTAGAATGAAATAAGTATCTGTTTTATTTCTTGTAAATCAAAATCAACTGTGAAACCTATATATTGCCATAGGGACCATATTTAAAATTCCAGAAGCTTCTCAGTTGATTAATTTGATCTGGGAAGTTTACAGACTGCTTGAATAGTAAATATCATCTTAGTTAAAAAAATAAAATACAACTTTGATAGGGATATGTGATATAAAAACCTCCAACAAATCAAGATTCTGAGAGGTGATCAAGATCACATCAGTGAGACGATGAATGAAACGAAATTAAGATCTTACACTGAAAATAACATTCCTATCTATAGCTCCTCACTGTGTCTTTCTACCTAGATAAGGACTCTAAATAGCACATAATTATAATGTATAAGTGTTTCTCTAGATTATTATTCTGTATAGCATTTGAAAGATAATGTATTCACTCATTTTTACGCCCCATTCCTGTATTCAGGGGAGGCCTTCTCAGACGCATGAGAAGACACTCGTAGTCTCCACACCAATTGACCAGCATATTAAAAATAACTCACTTTTTTTCCAACATAATCTAAAAAACCTGCACTTTATTTTAAAATATGTTTTCTGATAAATGAACTCAATAATGTGTAATTTCATTCTAGTAAAGTTTTACAAGAATAGATATTGTCTCTTTTAAACTATATTACTCAAGATACCTGGCTGAAGCCTCCAGTAGAAGGTTACAAAATCTGCAAAGCTATGGGAAAGGCCAACAGCAGTATGCTTAGGAAACACAGTCCCATCCAAAATAGAAGTGATTTTACCAAAGCATCAGAGCTCAGGCTTCTATTAGTCATGTTTTGCTTACTTCTCTTATTTCCCATTGAGAAAGACACATACTTAACATTTTTTCATTTGTGTGGTTTCTACCTCTTTCTTTATCTCATCTCAGTGAGATGTGGAAAACAGGAAGGAGACCCTAACTTCCTCTTCTTAAAAAAAGGGGAACACCTCTTTGGCTTCCAAATCTCTACCACAGCTCTGGTGGATTGACGTTGTCTGGATGCCAGATGCCTACTGAACCTCTCTATCACTCCCCTCCTCAAGTAGACAGGGTAGAAAAAATATAATGAAAGATTAGTGAGCTGAGATAAGGACAGGGAGAGATCATTCACTGGTTACCATCATGGGCAAATCAGACTGAATTTGGGGACATCAATTGAATTTATTGCCATCAAAACCAGAGCAGGATAATGAGAGAAGTAAAACAAACCTTAAAAAAAACTTCTCTCCACCCTCTATCTACCCATGCTCTACTTCTTCCCCCCGCCCCTGCAGCTCAGGTGGAATGAAGGTTATGGTCAGTTCATCACACATTTTTCCTGCCACTGCTCAGGGAGAGGAGTCTTTTCCCTGCTGCGCCATGGGGTCTCTCCCAGAGCAGACAGTTCTCCATGAACTTCTCCAGTGTGAGTTTACCCCACAGGCAGTGGGGATAAACAGCAGTTCTCCACAAATGGGCTGCAAGCATGAGTCACTCTTCCACCAGGTGCAGTCCTTCAAGGACAGGCTGCTCCAGCATGGGTCCCCAACAGGGTCACAAATCCTGCTCCTCTCTCCATGGGTCTGCAGCTCCCTGCCAGGAGCCTGCTCTGGCACAGGCTACCCACAGGGTCACAGCCTCCTCTCAGGCATCCACCTGCCCTGGTGTGGGTCTCCCCCATGGGCTACAGAGGGATCTCTGCACTCCCATGGATTTCCATGGGCTGCAGGGGCACGGCTGCCTCCCCATGGTCTGCACCACGGGCTGCAGGGGAATCTCAGCTCTGGTGCCTGAACACCTCCTACTCTCTTTCTCCACTGATCTTGGTGTCTGTCTAGCTGTTTCACTCTCATATTCTCACTCTGCTCTTCTCTGGATACAATTACCTTTGTGAAATAACTTTATTTCCTTCTTAAATCTGTTATCACAGTGGTGCTACTGCCATCTGTGATTGGCTCAGCCTTGTCCATCCTGGAGCCATCTGGTATTGGCTCTGCTGGATGTGGTGAGCAGCTTCTCACAGAAGCCATCCCTGCAGCCAGCAATGTCCCACTACCAAAACTTTGCCCTGCAAACTCAATACAGCAGCTCAGCCCTTCCCCCATCCCATCCCCTGTCATTTCCCACCTGAGGTGAGAAGATTGACTCTAAAGCAACTTCCCTTTTTGCACAAGATTCATATGTGAGGGCAAAAAAAAGCAGAGCTGCATCAGCTTTCCCTTGAAAGTAAAAGGAAAATAAAACCAAAAAGCCCAAGGGCATTCACAGCCAGTTCCTGTTCCCTCTTTGGTGGGTAACTGAGTTTGGTTTCACCCTTCCCTCTTCTGACTGAGGGTGGGATGAAGGCTGGCAGGCTGGTCTCTTCCCTGGGCTACAAAAACAGGACCTCATAGCAGTGAGAGCATCACAAACTGATCTGGATAAAATGTAAGCAACTAATCTCTGAGAATAACAGCACGGCAAGTGGCTGGATTAGACTTGGTTTTCTTCACAGTGGCGAGTATGGGGCTATGTCTTAGATTTGTGCTGAAAATGTTGAAAATACAGGGATGTTTTTGATATTGCTGAGCAGGGCTTACACAGAGCCAAGGCCTTTTCTGCTTGATGCTGCCATGCCAGCAAGGGGCTGAGGTTCTCAAGGTGATGTGAGGGGACATCATTGAGACAGTGTTAGTCTTCATATGTGTGTACACACGTGTGTGCTGAGCCAAGAGAAAACCTCAGGCTACTTGTGAGTTTTATTTTATTTGTGTACAGCCTCACTCTATCCCTTGCTCCAGATGTGTGTTACTAGCCACCAGAGATGAAGGTGGTGTTTTCATCTCTGATCACACAGTGAGAGACTCTAGCCACCCACAAACTCTGTGTTTAGAGCTCTTCATACCGAAGTGACTCAGGTGCCCCTTGTGGCTTGGCACAACACCAAGTGCAGGCACAACAGGGGTGTTGGGTCTTGACATATTCAAAAGAAGAAACAACCCTGTCAAATACTGTTTTGTATCACAGAATAAAGGTGCAATAAATAGTGTTTAAGTGTTGGAATTTTGTCTTCTGCATATCAGACCTTAGAATTTCAGGGTACTTAGAGTCTGTAGGGACAGGTGCCATTTTGTGAAAGTAGCTTTGATGCTGGATGTTATGAAATCAACCCAGAATGATTTACTTTTTCCCCAATAGTCTTTTGCCCCTTTCTCCAAAATAGGGAGATGGATTACACTTGGATTCAGGATGCAAGTGTAAGTTTGCAATTTGCATACAGAATCATGTGTGTGCACTATCATGGTATTACTGAAACTCTCAGCAGCCCAAGCCAGGAAATGTGATAATTGACAGGTGTGACATAGTAACCTGCACGCCTGGGAAATGGCCCAGAACCAGTTCAGCTGCTGGCTGAAGCGAAATCTCAGCCCTGGGAGCAGTGTATACTCTGTTACTGTCTGAAGAAGGAGAATTAAACAATTGCTATTTACATAGGGATTAGAAAAACACCTTTCTGACTTGGTTCATTCTTTTATTCATTTTGAAAGAAGGAAAACAGATAATTGTTCAAGAAATTCAAATCTTATTTCTGATATTTCTCACTAGAATTTCTGGGTGGAGCTAAAGCCAGCAATAAGCCCTCATTCATTTTCCCCTTTACATTTGTCTGTGCTTTATAATTTCTTTGGGTTCCCAAACACTTGTCACATTTTTTAAAGTCAAGGTATGTTTATTCTCATGTTGACAATGCACAAACTATTAAATCTCTCCCCCCCAGTACATTAAATACTAGAAGGTATTCCAATTAATAAGAACAATCACAGTATTCTTAAGGGATCTTGATCGCTCTTCAGAATTTGGTTGATTGGTAGTTTTTTGTGGTTTTTGTTTTGTTTTTATCTTTTTATTTCTTTATTTATTAGGTCTTCATGAAGAGTTTTGGAAGGGGTCTAGGTAAAGGGATAAATATGGCAGTTTCCTGTGTCCCAAAGTGTGCTGCATCCTTGTCCATTTTGAGAATTAATCTGTCATCTAAATGATTATTTATCTGTGTTTATTGTAATAAATTTAGTTAAGCAACTTTTGCTCTAAAAATCAGAACATTCAGAAAGCTTCAAGTTAGAGGTGGGAAATTAAAAGCAATCAAATGATGATGGAGTAATTAATGACCTGGGTGCATTCGCTCTTATGTGTCTTCTAAGTCAGTATGGAAATACAATCTCAGGAAGGTTTTGAATGTCTGAAATCTGAGAGAACTGAGATTGAGATGAAAAAGACTTGATTTTGTAAACTTTTTCTTCCTCCCCCAAATTATGTAATTGTAGGTTAGAGGTTTTTTTGTTGTGTTTTTTGTTTTGTTTTGTTTTGTTTTTTAATAAGTGATGATAGAACACCATGTTGGTTTAGTGCTGTTAGGGTCTCTCCCTTCACTTAGACAGGGCACCTTGCAGACAATGTAATTTCCTTCACCTGGGTTGCAAGACAGCAATTAATCATACCTGTCAGACTGATTTTCATGCAAGTTTTAAACACCTCAGAGCATGTTAAAACCGAAACTGCTTTGCATACTTGTATTGATCCAGCAGCCACAGCCTGCAATAAATTTCAGTAGCTGTAAGGTGGGTGTTGAACAACTTAATGATGTCATCACTTATTGTTACCAAACTCCCAGCTACTCAGCCTTTCCTTCTGTTGGCTAAATAACTGAATGTCTGATGAAGCTGTTTTTACAAGTAGGCCTTTCCCCCAATAAATTTAATTTTCTTCTAAGCAAACTAAAGTATGACTCTGGTCCGCTTTTGTTCAGAGGTTCATTATATTGCAGAATATGAAAAAAGCTTCAACGAGTGTGGCCAAAATGTTGCTGAAAAATTAATTGCAATGTTACCTAAGAATTAATTGCAATTAATTCTAATTATTGTAGTTACAGTTCTTTTTCCAGATATTTATATGTAATGGTTATAAAATTCTAGATATTGGCAGTAAACAACAGGCAGAAAATTGTTAACTGGAAATACACAGCAAATCTGAGATTGAGAGTGATTAATGAGAGTCAAGACTGACTAGCAAACTATTTGCTAAAAGATAAGAAGATACTCTGTGTACATAGTATAATATTTAACTGAACCATCCTACAAGAATGAGTCCAATCAGTGCCTCATTTTTCTCAGTTCAGTTTCTGAGTTCCTGGCTGCTTGCATTTCTGAAGAGAAGTAAATAAGTCAGTGATTTTTTTTCTTTGTTATGAGGCAAGAAAGGATATTTTTAAAATAAATAAAATTATAGAAAATTTCAGACTTTAAACTTCATCTCTCTTGCAAAGTCTGTAAACCTTAGTTGTCTAAATTTTTTTAAATATTGCTACATTCTCCAGTACAGATTGCCTAGCAATAATTGGAGAAATTTCTTTTTTATATATGTGAAGTTGTCAATAGTCAAAACCAAGTAAAACTTCCCCCCTCATTTTTTATTCTGCAAACCAGAATACTATGTATGCTGAACAGGTTTTTAAAGACTGAGCTCCTATTTTAGGATCAGTCATCCCCTTAAATATCTACAGTCCCCTTACCAAGTGAAATAACAGAGTATAGATAAACTCATGGCTCTGAAGGCATTGATAACTACAGAAAGACTTTTAGCCCTTTCAATTGCAGGTTGCAAAAATATTACACTGAATCATTTGATCCTTAAATTGCTTTCTAAATTCTGGATGTCTTGCATGGAACTACTCAGCTACCAAAGAGATCTTGATGTAAAGCATCATGGCTAGCTAATTACAACTGAGCTTGGCATGAAATAATAGCAAATCATTCCATTGAGAGAGCAGGAAGAAAATCTGACTGCAAGAAAACATTTGTGGAGTGTCTATTCTTCTGTAATTAGCAGTTTAGATTTTTCTTCCTTGTGTGTTGTACTGAAGCTGATTTTGTACAGGCAGTGTCAGATCTGGTACATCTATCAGCACACTTAATAAATACAATCCATGTTTGTATGTCATTTCCTGAAGCCTCATTCACTCCGTAATATTTAGTGTGCTTTGCAGTGCAACAAACCTAGGGGTCACCTAGATTCACCCAGGTGAATCAGCTGTACCCTGAGTGGACCAGATAAGTGCTTTGGGTGGGGAAAACCCCCTTTTGCTTATTCAGTCAGAAACATTAGAATAGCTTAGGAACCAGGCATATGCCATGTAAATGAACTCAAGCAGCTCTACTACCTATTATGCTCACAGTTTCCTTCTATTCTGAGGGGCCTCATTGGGTCTAGGAATTAGTACAGCCCTAGGGCTTCTCTATTTGATTAACCAGAGTCTGGATTTGTTAAACGCCCAGGCATGCTGCAAAGTCCTTTTTCCTTCTTGGAAGCTTTTGAGTAAGGATTCAAAGGTGAAAGGGTTGGAGGTTAAAGTTCTGACCTCCTCTCTTCCAAAGCCCTTCCCTTCAAGAAGGAAACAAAACAAATCACTTAAGCATGTGCCTATCTAACTCAGCATTGCCGTCTCTCATCTGTTTTGTGTTGATCTTAAGGCTTTAGTCATGTTAACAGAGATTCAAATCTTCAACTTTAAATTTAAACCCAGTTTTGTAGTCCTTGTGGTTCTGGACTACAGTTTGAAAAATAGTCCAAGGAAAAATAATATCTTTAAGAAAGTACTGACCTATTACTTTGGAACGTAGAGCTTTAGTGAAGATGTCTGAATACCTGCATTTGGCAATATCAGTAGCTGAACACATGGGATTGCTTCCAGCAAAATAAATGGGACTTAACATGTGTTTTATAAACTTTAGTGCATTGGGAGCTGAGAATGACTTATGGACAATTTTGCAAAAATGTGATATACTACTTACAGTACAGTTTGCTCAGTGGAAAAACTAACTGTATTTTTGTATTGTGAGCACAGTCCTTTCAACTGTGTTCTGCTGTGGGGGGCTGAGATTATCGGAGGCTTCATTACACAGAAGATCGAATTCCTCGTTGCCTTCATGAAGCTGCTGAGTGATGGAGTGTCCCGTGGTCAGTGGCAGTCACGGGGAGCATGTCACATATTTGTTGGCAGGGAACAACATAATTAGCAAAACCCATGCACAGCGACCTATTTAGGGAAAGAAGTCCTGGGATGATGATTCAGAGTTAAGATGTGGATTTTAATATTCCTCCCAGGATTTTTCTCTCTCCTCTGCCTGTGAGGAGGCAGTAGAGAATTGGACAAGGTGGAGTAATGGATGAGTGGAGTGCTTTGTACTTGGCAGGGTTTATAATTTGGGGCTGTATTTTTCCTTTCTGCAGCACACCCCCTAGGGAAGATGCTTGTATGTAGAGTGTTCAATTATCTAAGCTGTCAGGAACATGCATATTGTCCAAATGTAGGCTTGCAGCAGATTCTGGGTGATCTTTACAGATGGCCCAGGTCTCCTCATACCTTCATCTTAAGCACTGGATTAATAATTTCAATCATTCATCCTAAGTGGGGTGAGTTTTAGGTGTGTGTAAAACACAGATAAATTACACAGGAAAGAGCCAGCTATGGTAGAGGTAGGGTTGCTTTTTTGGTTTTGGTTACTTTGGGTTTTGTCTGCCAGCCAATTAGGTACACTACAGCAAATAAACGCAGAAGATTGTTTATCTCATTCCAGAAGTTGGCAAGATGTTAAGGATGTAAATATCACCTTCAGAAAGAGAGAAATCAAGATATTGTGGATGAAAGAGCAGGAAGTATCTTAGATATGTGGCTGAAGGAATGTCATAGGAAATCTCCTGACCAGAAAAATGGCCATCTGCCCAGCTTAAGTTATCATTGTCAGTTTGAGACAAAGATGAACCAGGATTTCTATAGCTTCTGTTGGAGGTCACTGGCAGGCTTTGAGAAAATATGTGATTTGAATTAGATAGCTGTGAATTTGCTCAGCAGGGCTGTCTGGCTCAGAGAAACTAGGTTACTTAGTGGACCACTTTATTTTAGCATGAATAAAAATAAGCAGTGCAAGCAATGGGGCTACCTTTGGGCAGAAGAGTGGAGGTTTGCTATACTACTTGCTTGTTTCCATTCAGAAGTTTCTATTACCAGCCTCCAGTATTCCTTGGAGGAAAAACTGAAAGAGATGGGCAGAACAGAGAGCAATTTGTTCTAAGCTTTCAAGAAAATTGGCAACACTCAAACTGCATTGGCATTCAAAACTGTGGAGCTGGGGATGACCTCTATCTAAGAACAGAGTTCATAGCTGAGAGAGAGAGAGTCTAAATTTGGCCAGTTCCAGGTAGATAATACACAATTCTTCCACAAAGTTCACTGTTCACTGTATCTGTGTGGCAGCCTTTACTGTCCCCCATCAGACGTTTAATATGAGAGCAAATTCTTGCTTTATACTCTGAGTTGGTAAAACAGGTTATGTTGCATTGTTTTTGATTACTCCTATGCTGGAAGCTAATCTCTTGCTTAAGTCTTTGTAGACTTGAACTTGTGTATTTTTTGTGATTTCATTGTAACTTTCTTGTAATATTTTTCAAGCCATCCATCAAGTACACAAATAAGAAACCCTGCCTGCACAACCCACAGGAGGTAGAGAATTCCACACAGTTTTTACACTGGTGAGCTTGATTCCCCTGATAGAGCGAGCTTTTCTTCCTGGAGTTCTGTACAGCTCTGCCTGTGACATGCCTTTCTCTCTCTTCTTTCCAGGACTGGTGCAAGGTGAAAGCCAGGTTGGAGAGCCCTGGTAGGAACTCAGAGGCTTTTGACTATTAAATGCCTCCTTTTATCAGTAATATGAAAGTATACTAGGTACAGACATAATAATCTTTTCTCATCTTCCACACTGATTTTGGAGGCTGTTAAATATTTGGTTACATTTGGAAAACATTTTGACATTCTTTGCAGAACGACACCATAGAGAAGCAAAGTATCCGTATTATTGCTTTATAAAGGAACCTTTAAACTAATGAGGCATTAATGAATAGACTGGTATGCTGAATCTTTCTCATGTAGGAAGGGTACAAAGTCATTTCACATAAATTGCAGCCCATTATTATAAATAGTTTGGCATGGGTTTCCCTAGAGGTGGAACTTCAAGCCAAATATACAGCAGCAGCTGTGGTGACACTTTGTGCAGAAACAATTCCAGGCATTGTGCTGGAGGAGCTGGCATTGCAGGATAACAGCACATCAGCACATATTTAGAGCCATCTCACAGCAGCAGTTCTGCTGGTTTATACCGAAGGTATGAAAAATATCTGTGTCCTGAGATGAGCAAGATGAGTCTTCTTCCATCTCATCATTTCCCAATGATTTTTGTACCCAGCTTAACCTGGGTACAAATCACTGTACGTAAGATTTTAACGGTTGAGGAGTCTCCCTGAATCATACTTTCTAATTTTTGTTGGAAATTGTAAATTATTGCTACAATTCTCCCAGAAATATGACTTTCCTCTCCTACATCTGACATTTAAGGTCTGTGCTAAACTGAAAGCCATATCAGATATTATCTGATAAGTGGTGTCCAAATTCATCCTAGAGACTGTATTTAAGTCTCTAGGAATTTTAGAAAGGTTACACAAACTACTACAGAACGGGGAAAAGGGACAGTCTTTTTGTGTATGTATATGTTTGCAGTGACCATTTACACTTACATGGCTTAAAGCTTCCTACTCCAGTTTTCCAGCCAGCCAGCCAACAAATTGCCGGCCTTTCTTTAGCATGCTAACAGATCCCTATAAATCAGTGTGTCATAGATTTGCCTGGCTTATACAGGTCAGTTCCTTATACAGGTCAGTTCTCCCATAATTTTAAAATTCCTACTGGCTTTATCCCTGAGACTGGTTCTGCTGAGCCTTGGTACTCTGTTTGTCCTCAGCAGAATTCCACAGTGAAAACTGATTTGAGTACCTTCAGACATTGGTGACTGGGAATGATGCCAATCAAACGCAGTACTGGGCCTCATCTGTCACTGGCAAGATGCATTCCTCAAAGCAGAGTTTTTTTCTTTCCTTGTTTCCACAACTGAATCCCATAAAGCATGAACTGAATCCCATAAAGCACATGTATGGAAAGTGTGCCTGTAGGTGTGATGTAGCAGACTTGGGAGAGCAGCAGTCGAGGTGGAGACTGTGCACCTTGTAAAGGTGAAGAGGGATATTTTCTTTCATTATATTTTCTGCCTCATAATAAAGGGGCTTGTATATTCTTGGAACAGGACATCCTTCCTTTTCTCTGCTTTGCAGGATAGTAGCTGTGTTTCTCGTTTCCTTATCAACCTCTCAAGACTCGTGTGTGTGCTGGTGTGAATATAAGTGCTATTTCACAAGCAGGGTTTGGACAGACAGTAGAGATAATAGTTGCCTTTTCTTCTGACTCTCTAGTCTTTGAGAGTATCTAACTGAGAGCATTTGTTTGGGTTTTTTTCTGAAATTTAGTGTTGCCTTTTCTCACCCCAAAACTGGTTCCACGGTTCTTGTCTAAGAATTGCTTAGTGCATTTTTTGTATAGTTTTTTGATGCCTACCACAGGCTTTTAATAGTTATATAAGCATATTAATCATATTCAATACCACTTAATGGTAATGAGTACAACATCTGATTTCCAATTAGCCTTAGTTTTGGTTTATTTGCAGCCTTTAATTTGGTGTTTTCAACAAATACATGCCATTTGTGGGCTTTTCTTTGAGTCTTGTGCACTCAGGACTGAATTTGACTCTCAGCCATTTTCCCAAAATCGAATGAAATTTTTTATTTGGAAATGAGTAGAGAATTCAGTCACCAGTCCCTATTAGCTATTTTTCTTAACTCTCTTGAGAAGATTCATCTCTATAAATTTGTTGCTTGAATACATCTTTAGTGTTCTTTGGTGAAGTGACATCACCTGTTGATACTGGAGATTAATGTTACATTTTTTGCTTAATCGTTTTACTTTTCAATAGATAGATTTAATGTACCAACACCATGAGCAGCTAACCACCAGCTCTGCAAGAAGAGTTTTTCTGCTGTTTTCAGCTGCTTTCAGCCAGGACTGTCTGGGTGTCAGAGCTCTTAGGCCACCAGCAGCCTGAATGCCCCTGACAAGTTCTTGCCTCCCTTACCTTAATGTTTTTTTCATGTAGGGGTAATTTCACTGATGATTGAGGGTATTGCACCAACATTACCTTTGGTAACTGAAATCTGTTGTCAGGGAGCTGGCAGGTACTACATGTTGCATGTAACAATGTTTGTTTTTCCAGTGACAGATTTTTTTTTTTAAGGGATAGCCCTGTAGCTTGCAAATGAGTAAGTCCTGGTGATGAAGCCTAAATTACAGTTCCCTGTAGTTACCTGGGGATTTTTTTCTTCTCTGTTTTCCATTTTGTCCTCAGGTATCTGTCCTTCCAGTGATGCAGAAGTGGTTTTAAAACTAATAGTATGATCTAATTATCTGGAAATATAATTGCAAATGGTTTACTTGTAGTATCTTCAGCCATTTCTCATCATTTTGAGGAAAGGAGAGCTTCTGATGACTAGGCATTGATCAAATGTGTAGTTGATACAGATCTCATCCTCATAACTGCTGAATAAATTGTTATTTTATTTCTTCTCACTCGTATAGAAAGACATTTTACAAATGGTATTTGGTTTAGAGGTTGGAAATTATTTTACCTGGTGTTGTCCTCTGTCTGCTCTTTTTATTCTTGGTATTTGTACTTTTTCACTTTGGACATAAGTGCCAAAGTGTGTATCTCAAATCAAGGAGGGATCCCCAAGCCACCTAAATGCCCAGGCTGAAGCATTAACAGGAATTCCCTGCTGCATTTTTCTTTTATTTCAACAGCAAAATCCTACTGTTTATCTGTGCAGCTATGAATGCATGCCTTAGAAAAATCCTGATGGTGTTTGTACAGACTTCTGTGACAGCTTTTGGTTTGAGACACAAAACAAGGGTTGCACTCTGTCCACAGCTACAGAGGACAGCATTGACAACAGAAAGCTACAGCACTGCACCTCCTGTCTGTACCCTGTTTGTACCTGTCAACACAGCAGCAGAGGGAGGCTGGATTATTTAAAATTATTTTTAGCGCGTCTCTGTACCTTTCCTGGGCTGTTTAATGTAGCTTTGGGTGTTCTTACAGAGAATTTGGCACTGCTGACCACCGTTTCCCTCGAGGTGTCTGAGAGGGCTTTCAGCCATACAGCTCTGCTAGCACAAACATCATTTTGGGCTAGAAAAGGGATGGTGTAATTACGTGGGAGGAGGTTTGTGGGGGATGAGTGCCTGTGACTGATGGTAATGGTGGGCACTGTGTGGAGTATCCCTGGGTGCCCTGTGAGGTGGCCCTGGGTGCAGCAGTGTGCCCCAGCCCCACAGCCCTCATGCCAGTGTGCATGGAACAGACTCAGAAGGATGGATAGGAGATTAGGGATAAAAATGAGTGCACAGCCCCGAGGAGACTGCATTAAGTCCAGTGCTACTGAGGCTGTGCTAGGGAGAAAGACAACTTGGAGCTGCCGTGGGCTGTGGCAGGGACAGGATCCTACATCCAGCCTCGTCCTTGCTGAACATCCCATCCCCTATGCTGAACATTCCTATTACCCCACAGCTCTAATGAGCTACATGCTCTGCTTGTGTGAAATAGCTTCCTTCCTTTGGCCTTGCTGCTTATAAGCCTCAAGCTTTTATCCAAAACAAAGGTTGCCACTGCAAATCATTTGGTGAGGAAGACTCATTTCTTGCCTGTCACCCTGACCATGCTCTTGTGCTCTTGTGTTGTTGATTGGCCCTAAGACAGAGAAAAAAAAAAGCCCTGTATTAATAGCAAAATACTCTCTCTGATATTTTTAAGGCAGGGAAGAAAAGAGAATATGAGTTTTTGGAAAGTCCTGCTTCTGCTAGCATTGCATCCTGTGGGAAGAGGGGTTTTAGATGTTAGTCACAACAGGGGTGAGAATGGTGGGCAGTGAGCTGCCTTTCTGGGCTGTGCTCAGTGGGAGGGGGCCAGGAGGCATCCTCTGAGGCACCAGCTCAGCTGGAAGGCTGGGGAACTGAGCTGGCAACAAAGGCGTATCAGCCTATGCAGACAGGGAGACAGCCAGCCCATCAGTGAAGGGATTGATTTTTCCCACCGAAAGGTCTTCTTTGTTTTTCTCTTTGCAAAACAAAAAAAAAAGAAAAAAGAAAAACAAAACCCAACCTACTTATTTAAACGTGATCTGTTTATTTTTTTTTTATCCCACTGAAAATATTTCATTTGTATTTTGAGGAAAAATATAGACAATTTCAGACAAAATATGCTTTCATTTTGCTAAAACCATTTTTCTGTAAGAGAGGATGGTTCTGTGTGTGGTATGTGCATTTTTATGCACGTGAGGGAGCTTCATGTGCCTAATAAGGCTGAGTGCTGTTCAGCTGGCTTCTCTGTCCTTCTGCAAAGCAGATAGAAATCATCAATAAAAGGCAGGCTGGCCCAGGCTTCTCTGGGATGTTATATGTGTGCAATACTTATTGAAGTTGCATGGTTCTGACCCTTAGACAAATTTGCTCCAATCATTAGTTTTTCAGAGTGTCATTTCTCCTCCTGGTTTTTTTTTTTTGTGTGTGNTCTCTCTTTCTTTCTTTCTCTCTTTCTCTCTCTCTTTCTTTCTTTCTCTCTCTCTCTTTCTTTTTCTCCTTCTTTCCTTCTCTCTCTCTCTTTCTTTCTCTCTTCCCCCCTTTCTTTCTTTGTATCTTCATTTCTCTCTTTTTCTCCTTCTTTTCTTCTTTCCTTCCTCCTGAAACATCCTATATTCCTAACACATTGTAATACACAGACTTGTGAAGCTTTGTCACAGAATGCTGACCACCTTTACTTCCTTGAAGTCAAGCACAAAAGTGTTCAGGATCTGCTGGAAATTGTCTCTCACAAAAATAATTTCTTTTGCCTCAAATGTAGCTATGGCATTTTGCTTCACCGATAACAATGAAGGGTAATAAAGATGCAACTGCAGCCTTCAAGAAAGAGATCAGTAAAATATCATTGCTTTGAATAAACTGGTACTTGATGGATTGTACTGAAAGTCTGCAAAGCCTTCTCATTTTAGTCCCCTACACACACACATAAACACACACACACACACACACACAATCTTTTTGATTTCAAGATTTCTAAAGAAGAAACTACTTACCTGATCTTTATTTTATATTTCAAGACTATATGCCATTAAAACAATGGCAAACAAAAATCAACTGAATTATAGCTCTTTCCCTTGACATGCTTCAGAAGCCCCCAAAGACTGGCTGATGTGTAAATACATTTTTAGCAAAGACATGGGTAAAAATAGAAGAGAGTCAAGACATTAACTACTGTTGCTCAGAAACGATTGGACTAATTAATTGCAGATAAGGTGACAAGGCACTACCTCGATATGTGATCCAAGGCACAGCCATGGACCTCCCTCCATGGAACTTGTACCAGAACACCTGAGACACAACTGAGCCAGTGCCTATGACACCCAGCCTGTGAGGAGAGAGCTTGGTGCCCCTAAAATTAGGGGCAAGTGGCTGACTGAAGCCATAGCAACCCCTATGACAAGAGACTTGGGTGGAGTCTGGGTCTGTCATTTAGCCTTCCTGTGGATCAGTCTCCCATTTCTAAAAAGGTATGAGTTGAGCTCTTCTAGAGTTCCCTTTTCCATTCCTCATCTCAGGATGATGCCTTGTACAAAAAGCTCCTCATCTTGTTTGGTGCCTCTTTTTACTACCATAATATAAAAAAAAAATGTGAAAGTGAGATTACAACCACAAGGTCAGCTTCTGCTGTAGTGCTCTCACCCTTTTGCACTGAAGTCTGCCAGGGTATTACTGAACACAGGATTTGGCCTTTAAGGTTTTGGTGTACAATATGCACATCTTGTGCTGAGATTAAATATGAATATGTTTAAAAGTCTGCTTTCAATCCAAATTTTGAGGGCTTGCCAAAGTAGCAGAAATTGAGATAGGATCTTTTGTACTATTAATTGAAGGCTATGCTTTTATTTCCTTTAAATTTTTTTTAAAGCCTCCCTTCTGTGGTGGAAGATATCTTGCTGCTGCTTGGATTGATTCCAAATACTGTTTTCCCCTTTAGCTAGAGCTGCAGAATGTAGTCAGTTTGATTCCTTGCTAAGTATCTTTTGTTAAATACTGGCAATTCAGAGTTGCAGTTACCTTAAGGTGGAAGGGAAACCAGATCAAGATGCTATTAACTGCCACTAGAAAGAAAACATGCCATAATGTCATATGAGTTAATAACTCTAAGTAGCCTGTAAGATGCTGCTGTGGAATTAAATGCTTAACAATAATTCAAGAATGGCTTACAGAAATTTAAGAATGTGGATCATTTAGTATAGCTGAAATTATGCTCCTGGCATATATGTATGACACATGAGAGCACTTACCTGGAAATTTATTACCCAGCTCTGAGCAAACAAAGCATGACCTACATTTGACTAAAGTCAGCTGTCTCTGGCTAATCCTATGGGCTTCTTTTTATTAATGTCACAATTGCTAATGTGGTATAACATTGTCATTACTGAATAGCACAGCGGGATAAGCTGCAGCTGTTATTTCTCTTTCTATACCTACTAACTCATTAAATTTGAGTTTTGGGGAATACAAATTGTAAAGATTATTCAAATTCTGATTGAGAAATAGGGCTACTGGGAAATTGGTGGCATATAAAGTAACACTTTGATTCAAGGATTTTGGATCTTTTTTTTATTAGGAAGATTTGAATGTTCACAATTTTTTTTTCTTCCTAGTAACTTGGCATTAAGGTCCAAATTAAGCCAGACAGAGGTAGAACATCAAGAAAAGTAATAGATATAGGGAAATTATTGCACAGTGGGTACTATTCCTTCTGATGGAAAGCTAAAATTCAAAGCTGGTATAGTGAGAACATGGAGCAAGTGAGTTTTATTCCAAGAGATCAGTAATGCACTAATCATCCCATTGTTATTTTAAGTAGCATGATTTCCTCACTTAAAATATATAAAAAGTACTGGAGTTTAAAGACTTCTTATCTTTAAACGATTTTTACACGATTGTATACTGTACGTAGAGGCAGGTCCTTGGACTTTGGTATTTCCACAAAAGCACACATGGCAGCGAGAACTGACTCCTTCAAGAGGGAAACTTTCCAATTTGTCTGCTTCAGGGCTGAGACAAGATGGTGTTCCTTTTTCCTTTAATTATGGTAGATTTTTCTGTACCTCATGCTTACCCTCATCACCCTAATGTCTGGTTGAAAATGCATTTTAAAAAAATCAATTTTCTTTTTTTTTTTTTTTTTTTTTTTTTTTTTTTTGTTTTGGTATTAATCTTTTTTTTTTTTGTGGAATTGGAATGAAGCCCCTCTTTCCAAACTTTTTTTTTTTTTTTTTAGCTAATCTCCCAGATTGTGACTGCTTGTACAACTGTGGGCAGGAAGGAGTTTCCAAAGCAAAGTGTTCCAGGCTGGCTCCATCACGGTGATGATGTCTGTCTGGGAGGAGCACCCCAGGTCCAGGGGCTCGGGGTGGGCAGGCAGCCCGACGTGCAGCCCTCGCAAGGGCTCTGCAGGAGCCCAGACCGGGTAGGAGGAGGCATTTCTGGGGCTTTCCCACACCCCAGCTATTTCCTGCTTTCTACAAAGCCCATGGAAACTGTGTCAGCCAGCAGAGAGTTAGGTCAGTGCTCAGGGGTCAGGCCGCAGGGTGGATTTTAATGGAGCTAAGCTGATGGTTGCAGCTGAGGATGTGGCCATTAATTTCCACTCTATTGTTACAGTGAATAGTTTTACAAGCTAAATTCAGTGCATGATCTATCGCTGTATTTCAAGGGGTGTAAATCCCTTGACTTTCATAGATGGACCTGGGGAAAGGCAATGGTGTTGAAGGATTAAATAAATGGAAGAGTTGAGGCTGGGGGGAAGGGGAGCTGGAGTACCCAAATATTGGTGTGTGATCATGTAATTGTGGTGAGAAACACATGGTAGTTGGGCTATCTGGAAGCATGGATGAATCTGAATTCCTCAAATCAAGATTAAAACCTCCTGCATTCTGCGGATAAATTGGAAAAGAAATGATCTCTTAGGCATTCATGCACTTAATTACTTTCTTTCCTCCTCCCTCCTCTGCCAACAGAAGAAACTAACTGTGAACTTCTACATTCTTGTTTAAAGGGTGATGTCAGCTGTTAGGCTGTGGCTGGCTATTCCTGGGGAAAGATGGTCAGCCTGCAGTGGATGCTTTACAATCAGTACAACAAGGAGATGGGTACTCAGTACTGTTAACGAACCTAAAGCATTGGGAAGCAGTACGGAGAGGAGGGGACTTGAACTAGGGCGTCATAACTGCAGAGAAAAGATAATGTATTGAGCAATCTTTGCAGATGATGGATAGAGTTTGTTCATGGGAATTCTGTGGAATGTAATGTCTGTGATCTCTGTGGTCATTGTAAATACTGTTCTTTAGCTTCCTAAACTTTCCCTTTCTGAAACAGTGTTTTCCCTTGTCTTGCTCCTATGTTGATTGAATTGTTTTCAGATTTCTCCAAAGGGAAGCCTTTTCCCCAACCTTTTTTCTTTTACAAATTTGGTCTTGTGTGAGCCCACCCTCTCCCCTTCAGAAAGCTTGATCCCAGTTGCCTTCTTGATCTGCCTGTTAACTAATTTCACAGTAGTCACAAGCTATGACTACTACAGCAGTACCCTAGCTTTTAGAAATCGAGCTTTACAAGGGAGACTGGGGATGATAGAGGAGAGCATGGAGTGTAAGGGAGAAAGGAGATGCTGAGGGCACTGGTAGAACAAGGCTGGCCCAGAGTGTGAGGAATGCAGTGTGCTGGGATAGGAGGCGAGGCTGCGCAGAATGATTCATATGGGAAATATGCCATGACCACACTGAAAACAAAACATCAGCTGAAATTCTGGTGGGGTTTGTAGTGAGGAGAAGTGCTTTTTACTTTTTATTAGGTGTTTTGTGGTCTATATGAATAGGTTTGAGGATTCAGCTCAATGCTTTGTGAGCTGGTGCCCACCGCAGGATTGCTGTTCCTGCAGCAGAAGGACTTGGTGAACTTAAGAATCCCTCCAGAGTATGACTTGGGAATGGGATAGCATGTGGAAGTTCTCATTGCTCCACTTCTGGGTAAAATGGGAACTTCAGCAACATAAACATAGGATTTCTAATGCATAATACAAATAAGCGTACTCAAAATTTGTGTTAAATGTACTGAAAATAAACAAAAATAAAAGAAAATTGGATACTTTTTAAACAGCAAATGCAACAGAATTTTTATTTATTAGCCACATGGCTGTACGTAGGAATTAGCTTAAATGATGCTTAAATTATACATGAATGTTCCTTTTTTCTATTTTCTTTTGTTGTTATTTTAACTCTCCCTGCTTCTCCCATTTCCTGCCTCATATTTTTATCAAAAATGGAGCAAGACCGTTCCCATGCATAAAAAAAAAGCAATTCACCGATGGTATTTGAACACAGAGACACATTCTGCCTCTAGATTTCCATGTAGGTTTTAGGCTAAAGAAAATAGCCCGTACAGATCAGTCATGATATGAGCAGGTTTGCTACCGTTCTTTCCCCACCCGGGCTATTCCTTTTAGAGGAGTTTCTCCTCCAAAGGAATCCTTTCTGATTAGCAGTTTGCTCCCTCTGTCTGTGAGAGCTGATAAAGCAAGGGCAGCAGAAGAGCCAATCTGAAACCATTATTTATCCTTAGTTGGGGTTTTAGGGGAATGTGTGACTGCTCGTGAGTTGCAGATAAGTTTAATTAAGAAAGCCCTGTGAGCTTTTCTTCATCTTCCTGAGCACCAAAGAACTGACCGATCAACTTGTTTCTAGTTTTTGCAGTTTCAGACTTAAGAAAGTTTCTGGGTAATTGGACAATTGTCTGAAAAAGGCATGAAGTTCAATGAGTTAAAAGCTTTTGGGGAGGTTGCATTCTTTTTGAATAAGCAAAGACTGAAGGTGGGTTTTTTCTGGCTTTTTTTTTTTTTAATTTAACAATATTTTCTAAGTTCTTGCTTTTTAGGGGGAGGAGGTTAGTTTAGCTCTCTTCCCTGCTGCCTGCTACCCACCGTGTTAGACTTTAACAAAGTCTGCGTGCCAAATGGGGAACCAATGGGCCAGATGAGGAACTTTGGAAATGAGCTATCCAGGTAACACTGGGAAAGAGGCTGGAGGCATATAACTCTATGTACCTGTTCCCTGAAATATGGTTCTTTTGCTTCTAGGTTCCATGCAGGTATTTCAGGGAAGGTCACATTTTTTCTGTTGCCTCTCCCTCATTTTATGTGGCGTAGTTGCCACTGAAACAGCTCAGTTGTTCATCCTCTGCTTGCTGATTTTCTCATGATAGTGCAGGGAAAACACCCCTAACAATTCACTAACAAGCGAATTAAACCATGCATAAACTAAGCTTTCCATTAAGAAAAAAACAACTTCTTCAAAACAAGGTCTCAGCTCTTCCCATACTCGACCAAAATATTTATTGAGTATATGCATTAAAGAACTTAATTTATGACATGAGTAGTGACTGTGTATACAAAACCCAAGTGAACTGAAAAGTGAACAGTTTCACCAGTGCTTGTTAGAGTGTCAATGGAAAAACAAGTGTGTGAACTAATTAAGCCATGTGTTAGTAAATGGCACTGCTGTGTAGGCACAGGGATAGGACACTGGCCTTCAGCACGGAATTAAACCTGACTGAACAATATTCTGCAGCATGCAAAACAACTTGAAATGTTAAATGGCTGGGAAAAAATAAACGTCCTTTGTAACTTTCTTGTACTGATGCACTTGGAATCATAAGCCATTTTCTTTTAAACAAATGCCATCTTTAATTTCCAGATACTCCTTAAAAAAGGCAGATAGCTTCTCCCTTGGCTGCAGTTAAATATAAAAAACTCTTTATCAATTTTGCAAGGAATAAGCCTGCACTATGTCTTGTTATTTCTAGGCTGACAAAACAGAAGTTGTAAATTTTCAACATAATAAGATCCATTTTGCTAGATATTTCACCACAGGAAGGACACTACTTTAATCAAGAGGTTATTTGCATGTATGATTTTGTCCAAAGCTGAGTGTTTCAAACAGCTGATCTATATCTGAACTTCGAACAGGTTTTTTTGGTGAACATGCAAATGAACTACATTGTGTTATGAAAGTACCCGCTCGTGACTAATAGAAATTACCAGAGTAATGCTGCCTTTGTTCTCCTTTCATTATCCTCTTGTCCCGTAGTGTAATATTGTATCTTTGGTAATATTTAATTTTATACGAGAAGAATAATGAGAGGGAAAACGCTGCGAAGAATAAAGACGTTCATTGTTACATGCGGAGAAGATTAATGCTGCTGCTTGCCACATGGAGGAGCTCAAGTATCGTGTTGGAATCACCATGAGCCTGGCGAGCCCCCCAAAGCTGGTCTGGAAAAGTAACTCCTGGGATCGCCTTGGCCTCGTGCCTGCCCCTGGGTGTGTGGATAAGGTTGCTGCAACCCTGCAGCAGTAATGCATAAGAGCACAATTTGTTCCGTAGCGCTCCTAATACTCTCTCCCACTGGTATCACAAAGATCTCAAACCTACTTATACTGGTGCAAGCCCTGGCTATTGCTTTTCTGTGGTTTTCTAGATATGTTTCCACAACTCCTCCTCCTCAATGTAGGACTAATTGAGAGGAAAAAAAAAAAAAGAGGTAAAAGTTGCTCCTACCTTGCTGTGTCACACCGCACTGTAGATTTAAATAATGTAGATATAGATTCAGCTCCAAAATCTGGTTGTACCAACATAAAGGGCCATTGACCTGTAGCGATTTTTCAGTCTCTTTCTAACATAAAAAGAGATTTTTTTTTTTCTCTAGTACACTGGCAGTGGAGAAGTTTATGTGAAAATTCCCCAGACAGGTTCAGGAAAATCTGTCTGTGCTAGGGAGTATAACCAGCATCAGTCCCATGGCAGGTGGAGCCCCTGGGCTGGCAGTGGAGATCAGGGCAATTCTTTGTCTTAGTGGATGGGCCTGGGAGTGGGGCTGTGGGCTGTGCATGTTCAGTCTGACCAGTTGGACCATCCTGATACATACTGGCTGGGTAGAGTGTCCCTGGTTTTGCTCCCCATGGTCATGTAGGCAGGATAGTGCATGTAAACTAAAATCATCAGCTCTGATGAACTAGAAAAATAAGAAAAATGAGATATACACCAGCAGGAGGGAGTGGAGGAGAGGCTAGAGGCCTCCCATGCCACTCATTTCTTAAAGTCAGGTTTTCACAATCTGCTGGCTTGTTAAGCATGTCGACCCTCAGTTTGAAGCACCAGTTTTAGGTGATTCGTGAGACTCTGCCCGAGGTGTGTGAGGAAGTGCCTGTGGAAGATGCTCACCTGGCAGCTCTTGGGGGACACAGCTAGCCACAGCAAGGCTCTGAGTTAGAGGCAGGGATGGGAATGGAAAAGAAGTCCAAGGACCTCCATCTTCCAAAACTGCAGTCTTGTGCTGATTATTTCTGGTTAAAAACAGGATTTCATTCCTTTCACAGTAATAAAATCACAACTCATGGCTTTTTTTCAGGTGAATTCCTTTTTTTATCAGACTTCTCTTTACTGATGGATTATTGTCAGACTATTTCCTCTCCTCCCCAGGAATTATAATCATTTTTTCTCACCATGCTACCTGTGCTGTTTATGGGGTTAGATGTGAAACTGGCAGAGCTGTAGCACCTGTCCTGTGTTGTAGGCACACATAAGTTTCTGGAGAAAGGAGGAACCACCTCAGAGCCTGTGGTGCTGCTGAACTTCTGCATTTTCCTTTTTATTACTCCCATTGGTGGTCTCAGTTGCAGCACTGCATGCTGGAATAGCAGAAGCCTGAAGAGCTTTGGGGTTCTCTGGCCGCTATTGCTTCCTGCAGCTAGTTCCTGAGGGAAACAGCAGCCTGGTGTGTCTTGCAGGAGGAAAAGGTAGTTTAAAGTAGCCATTGCTGCTGCTTACCAGTTTATTTGAAATTACTGTGCAGGTTTTTGCTGCATGATACACTAAAAGTACAAATGTCAGTCTTCTGAAGTTGATGCTTAATGTGTATTTTGTATTGGCTTTATTTTCCTCCTGGGTCAGATCAATGAAAAAGTGTCTAAGTTTTAACTTTTTAAATAGCCCTGAAAGACTTTGTGTTATTGTAAATCTTTGCTGGAAAGGTTAAGATAAATTACATCAGTTGCAGCCATCCTTAATTATACAAACTGTTTCATTTTTACATTTGCCTCTGAAACATGTAAAATTTCTCAATTTCAATTGTTTGACAGGGATGTCTCACCTTATTTCCTGAGATTTAAGGCACAGGAAAAAAGAGCTCATGACATTGTCTGAAACAATTCAGGAATGTGGCACACTTGATAGCTGCAAGGGTAGCTTCTGCTGCTGCTGCAGGTTCAGCTGGAAGAATGGCAGTAGGAAACACTTCTAGAAATCCAGGATTCCTTTGGAGCTAATATACTTTTCTGCCCATGTGTGTGAGTA
This sequence comes from Rhabdornis inornatus, assembly GCA_013397075.1. Classification (NCBI taxonomy): domain Eukaryota; kingdom Metazoa; phylum Chordata; class Aves; order Passeriformes; family Rhabdornithidae; genus Rhabdornis; species Rhabdornis inornatus. The sequence continues at coordinate 8,029,703 of VWZS01007271.1, forward strand.
AGCAAAATTCACTTGTAATAAATAAAAGATAAATCAAGTGCTTGGATTGGAACAAGGCTTTGGAATGTGAATCCTGCAAAATCTACGTTTGTACTCTTGACTTCTTGTCTTTTTTAACCTGCTGCAATATTAGTAAATACATTGAGTAAATTAATTGGGTTAAGGGAGTGGTAGATGCAATAACACAGCACAGAACTGGTTCTAAATTAGCAGTTATGGATGATAAATTATCTATTTGAAAATAGATTTTAAAATCTAAAAAAAATTTTAAATTTAAAAATAATTGGTATGCCAATTTTGTTGCTGGATTCCAGTGAAATAATAAAAAATCTATGGAAAATTTACATCTTCTTTCAATTAAAATACATTCTCTTTGTATTAAGTTGCAGCAATACACAATGTAATACATATTTTCCAAGACATGCAAGGTAGTCCTAATTCCATAGATTTGGGATGTTAGGAAGCTTATCTCAGGTTTGAGGCTTCCCTTACAGAAACTGGAAGAGGTCAAAGTGTGCAGCTGAGTAAATAGAGGGCTCCACTTTACTTGGTAGGAATTTGCATTGGTGGAATTGCATGGTGAATAGGAGAGAAGAGATTTTGGCTAGGAAAGTGCCTTTTGCTTCTGTTTCTTGGAAGTTTAATCTAAATAAAAGAAAGAAAGCCTTCCCAATATAGGTCTCCCATAAAAATGTAAGAACTTCATAAACCCCTTGTCTCCTTAGTTGAGTCATTTAAGCAGACCATAGTGATGCTGAGGTTAAAGAAGGTCTGCAGTTCCATGGTGGAAGTCTTCGGCTGCAATAATTCTTGAGGGATCTTTCAGTGAGCAGAGTTGTGCTGACCCTCTTGAAGAAGTCATTAATGAAACAGCTTTGTGATAAATTCTGGTGTGATAATGACCTGCAGAGGGGGTTTATAGAGAAAGGCACTGGTCTCTTGGGGTCAGTATAGCTGGTATTGCATTTTTAGGAAGAATAAAGGCGTTAATACTTCAGTTGCCAGACACAATCCATCTCAGGAAGTTAAATCTCTGCTGAAATCCCCACTACAGGGTCAATAACTTCTGTACACTTAAGTTATGCCTCCTTTCTGAGTGCTGGATAGAACTGCAGCTGTGTGCAACAGCCACTGAGCGCATGGCTGTTAAAAGCCATTCTTCTGCTTCTGGAAGGATTTGCAAAGGCTTCTTTCTTACTTTCTTTCTTGCTTTCTCTCTTTNCTGCTCCTCAGAGGGGAGCGTGAATTCAAGGCTTTCAGTTCTTACTGTGCCAAAGTGGAGTTTTCCCCCAGGCCTGCATTCTTTGGGAGTCAAGTCGTGCTGAAGAAGGGCTGTAGTGCAACCAGAGAGCCTGGCATACCTGCCACTGCACTGTGCCTGCTGCAAATCTTGAACTCCAGCAGTTTCAGTGACTTTGAGAGGATTTCAGTGAAAATTCCTTCCAGCAGGTGCTGTGTGTCCATGGTACTACTTTCTAGTTTCCCACTGATCTTAGAAATATAGCAGAAAAAAGAGGATCATATATGTATTTTTTCTCATGAAGTTGGCTTTTTTTTTTTTTTTTCATTTTCTGTTTTACCCCACTTCTTCACATTCTAAAAATTAGGCATTACCTTCTTTGCAGTCTTGGAAACCAGAATGGTTGTAAATTTATACAATCACTCTTCAAGGGTAAAATTGATTGCCCCCCCCTCAGTTTCCTACTCAGCCTTTCTGTTATTCTTCAGAATGTTGTCTGTAGAAACTGAAAAAATATAACTAAGTTTCATTAGGACTTTCCCCCTTTTTTATTTCCCTACCAACGTCTTTGTGGCCCCTGTTCTCCATCCCCAGCCTAGGACATCCCTCAGCAAAGCAAAACATTTGCAAAATATTGCTATTTCAACTATTTCAAAGGCAAAGATAATTCAAAATACCCACACTCTGCCCAAAGGAAAGAAATACTGGGGACTGGAGACTCTGAAGGCAGTACTTTCTGCTTTTATGGCATGACAGTGCTCTGGGTAGAAACAGTTGCAATGCTGAAATGGCTGTGAACTTGATGGCCTCTTTTGGTGAAAAAAACACTTTTGTCTCTGTAGTTAAATTCTCCTCATTTGCCTATAACCCACGTCTAAATTTGATGTGGGGGAAAGATAATGCTGGGGAGATTTTGAAGAGAACTATGTTTATTCATGTAACTCCATGAAACAGCAGGAGTAGTCCATTTATAAAGAGGGAGAGGGAATGACCAAAACATTTTAAAATTTAGGTGTCTAAATATGGATCCTAAAGAACTTATCTGACTCTCTTCAGAAGTGACCAATGGTCTCTAGATCCTGTGGACAGGAACATTTAATACTTTTTCAAATACACGGTTTTTTTTTCTGATGCCCTAATCCAGAAATTCATGTGCCTGAGGACAGAGGGGGAAAATCCAGAAACTTAGAAGTGTTTTAAATGTCCATTCCCTAACAGACTTGCATAAAGTGTACAGTAGATGAATGAGAAGGATATAGCTTCTGTATCTGTAAAGCATCAGAAATGAATTTGAGGAGCTACCGTGTTATCTCCTGGGCTAGATGAGATAATGCATAATTAGAATATTTGTGATCACCGGTGACAAGTAAGAATGATAATATTCACTAGCTACAGTATTTAACTTCCCCACAGGCTGAAATATATATTAAAGTGGATGTAGTATGTGGAGTGCTAATAGAATACATGTGGATCATTGTGGAGAGAAAAGGTTTTAAAATAACTTCTCAGTCTGCAATTTTTCTCTTTGTCTGGGAACAAGATCTTCCTTTGCTCCCAGAAGTAAATCCTGTTTTAATGAAATGCCTTAGGAAAGGTACCTTTCAAGGTAGTGTCCTCTGCCTCCTTCTAGTGTTTATACATACTTAGAAGACATTCTCAAAAGTAATACAGAGGAAATTTTAAACATTAATAAGACTCACTTTCTTTACTAACTGCTAAGTGGCTTTGTATTAAACTTGTATTTTTCCACTTCAAATACATGCAGCCTTTCTTTGAGCTGAGGGAAGGTATTTGCACTTTTCTAGCATGTGGTTGAGTTCCAGCTGCCCCTTTGAAGTGCTGTAATCCTCTGAGTGATCTGACACAAAGCTCAGCTGGAACTGCACCAGGACGATTTGCAAGGTGGAAGTCACTGTAGCACTTTGGTTCAGTCTAGCAGAGAAATGGGAAAAGCCCCACAGAGCCAACTGAGAGCTCACAAAGTGGGAAAGTTTTTAGTCTCCCTATCTCCTTCCAGCCATTATCAAGAACCTGCTTTGTGAGTTTTCTTCGGCTAAATTTTTGATCAAAACCTAGTCTCTTGTGTCTTTTTTGGAATAAGAATTTTCAAGAAAAACATTGTGTAGGCTGAGGGACATGCCAAAATCAGGAGATAACAATGTTGTGTTATAGCTATTATGACTCTGCTCTTCGAATACTTCCCATCAGCCCTTGTTCAGTCAGCTTTAGTCTTTGTATGATTCCAGTTTCCAGAAATCCAGCTTTGTATTCCTTAGATACTCTGTCAAAGTCTCCCCCTCTCCTGTTTTTCCACTTGCTGCCCCTGAAGGTTTAGTCCTCCAAGATGTTGAATGTACTGGATATAATTAAGAGTCACGAAATACTCTCATGTGTATCAATTGTTGCTCACACCAACTGCTTATAATATGCCAAGCACTTCAAGGCATGTAAGGTAGAGATGCCATTCCAGGTGTCTTTCCATGCACTTAACAGTCAATGGTACTCTTTTCATTCCTGAAATTACACACTTATTTTTCAGCATGGGCATTGAAATGCTCCTCATTTTGCAGAATCACAATCTTGAAGAATACACGTGAAATTTGCTGTGCCTCCCCAGAAAACACTTTTTATGCTGATTATACAAAACAGAATGTTCAAGCCAAGCATGTCCACAGTGGAGTAAGGGACTGCAGGCAGGCCTGTGGCTGTAAGCTGTGCCACAGCTCCCAGTTCCTACCCTACACTGAAAAGCAGAGTTCTGGGAATAGCCTGACTCTTCTTAGGACAGGAGGCTTTAGCTGATGAGTATAAGCAGCTATTTTTTCTGTGGAAGAAACAGGTGTGACAAACCCAATACTTGGTAAATATGACAGATGAACAGACTTTTACAGAGCAACAATATGTTTGATTGCTCACTGTTTGGCAGAGTTGTTCCAGGGAACCAGACGATTGCACGTGAGCTTCACCTCACTGGCTCAAAAGGACTCTAATGATTGTCTTTAATATATGGAATACTTTTGTTATATGCTGCTCCTTCAGATTTCCAGCAGAAAATAATTTTTAGTATTTCTGTGTCTACAACTTTTATAACAAGTGGTCCATAAATCCCCTCTCTAATATTGTGTAGCTCTGTACTACTGGTGGTTTATCAAAGGAATAATTTTATAACTTGTGTCACATGGGGACTCAGGTTGTAAACTGCATGCTTCTAAATCTTCAGCAGTTTGTTCTGATCCAGCTCACTGCTGCACTTCTAATCCCCTCCTGAATATGCTTTAGAGTAAGTTGTGCAATGGAATTTTTGTATTTACCTTTACTGAGGTAAAATTTGTCCACTGAAAAAATGTATAGAGAAATATTGTTGTGCTTTTATGATTTTGCTCCTGATACGAATTTTATTTTTAACCAATGGTTCTGCTTATTGACACAACTAATTTTGATTAAAACACTGAGGTTTGCCTATCAAGGATTTGTATGTTTTCACCCTGCAAACCCAAGTACTTTTCGGGGGTTTTTTTGTTTGTTTGTTTTTTGTTTTTTTTTTTAATTTAATTATATTTTTCTATTTTACAACTACACTGTGAGCTGATATAAGAAAAAATACTTTCTGAAGAAAGCAAGCTTATCATTACATGGTTTCAAGGATAAGAAATACTTAATTTTTTCTAAGACCTAGTCATAATGGTAGTTAGCTAAGGTGCAGGATACATGTTAAGGAATGAACATTTATGGCTAGTCCAGTGGTAGTAGAGTCCTTTGGCTGTCTTCACACCACCCAAGCATAATGCAGCTCCTTGTTTGCATCACATCACATTACATTAGTAAAAAGTGCCAATCTTTAACTACAGATTTGCATCCTTTCTGATAACAGAAAGAGAAGATAACTTTCCTTCCAAAGCATTTTGTATCTCTACACTAGTCAATTGCAAAGCTTCTAAAGGGACATCTCTTTCGTAGCCTTAATGCACTCCTTGTACGTCCCAGACTCTTGATACATAACCTTTTAAACTGCACAAAGAGCTCTGCTCTGTGGTACTAAGTCTTCTACAAAGACAAGTCATATTTATTGCATTGGGCATATTTAAAATACTTATTCTATATATCTGTCTAAACTGATGTAGGTAAAATACGCATTTACTACAGACAGCCTGTAAATCTGGCACTCTTTCAAGGCCTGGAGCAATCAGCTATTGCTCGTTCAGAGTCATGGAATGAATTTTAAAGTAGTTTATGCCAAATCTTTCTTAACGTACTTGCAGGTCTAGTGGCAACAGGAAAGAAAAAGATAGTGATAGCTCATCTGGGAATGATTCCATTATGTTGAATAATCTGCAGCTATACAGAAAAATGTACTGTGAGCAGGAGAGGTCTCTAGAGGTTTGCTGTGTTTTTTTTTAATCTTGAAAGGCACAACTTTCTTGTCACTGACAAGGCTTTACATCAGAGAGTTGATTTTAAAAAGCGTGGCATTTATCTTAATTTTGCTCTTTTCAACTTCAGTGACACCATTTTGCCACTGAGTGGGAATAAGATTAGAATAGTGCTGAATATCTTTGATAGATATTTTCAAGGTGGCAATTTTTTGGAATTGCAAAGAACTCTACCTGCTTGGTGCACAGAAATCATATACTTCAGACTAAGTCTTGGGTATTTAATGCAGCCATAGAAAATGTCAGAAAATTTCAGAAAATTTGGAGCAAAGACTGTACATGTGTTTCTCTTGTCAGGCTGTAGTGAAAAAAATATTTTTGTATGTATGCATGTGTGTGTGCTCTTTAGATAAATATGTACAGAGGTAGAATTTAGCTGAGGTTATGGTGTGTTGAAAATTTTGGAATATTGTTTAGTTGTTATTTCTCTGATGAAATTGTACATAGGCATTTAGTCCTGGTTGGGGACCTTGATGTAGAACTGTTGCTTCCTCTAAATATAAAAGCGTAAACCCATTCATTTAAAGACAGCATCACTAGGCAGACTTTTAAAAATATTTTTTTAGTAAAGCTGCCTACATCTCAACTTCTGATTTAGAGGGAAGGTTGTCTTTTGACACTGGAGTACTTAGTGCACTGTAACAGATCACAGTATATTGGTTTTTGTTGTCTGTTTCTCTGCTGCTGCCATCTCTCTCCTTCCTTTCTGCCACTTAATTGAGATCCACAGGCTATTCAGCAGGAATGGGTCTAGATTAACATTCTTTGTCAGTCTGGAAGTCCTGTGGTCTGGTACTCTGTCCTTCACTGGGTCTGACAGTCACTTCTGGTGCCTCCTATTAAGATTACACAGAAGAAGCTCAAGGCTTCTTGCCATGGCTATCTCTAAAGATATTTGGCAAGTTCTGTGAGAAACTGATGAAACTGGAATAGTTCTCTGCTGTTTGACTTGGATGGGATGAGTTCCTAAGATCAGGTATGACCCTTTCACAGAGGTTTCAAGCCACTAGGATTTCGGGGTCGAGCAGTAAGGGAAGCAGCAAACCCTGAGCCCAAAGTGATGCTCTTGTTTGGGCTGCACTGACCAACCCTTATGTTCCTGCAGCTTTGCAGAAAGGGAAAAGGAGAAGAGATTCTCTGAGCATAACCTTCTCTACTCAACCCGAAAATAGAACTGGGGGAAGAAGGGGGGGGGTGTCCTTCTATCCTCTGTGAAGGAAGGTTTTTCAAATCGGATTTCAAAGATACAATGCTGGAAGCTTGAGGGACTGCTGATTGCTGCCTCTAAGAAGAGACCTGTAAAAGCAAGTGAGTGAAATGAGGCAGACACTTTTCCAGTAGGAACCTAATCTCACTTTACCAGGGCTCTGTGCCCAAGAAACAGGATTTTGCCCTCTTCCGTAAAACTTTTTATGTGACTGTGAGCTTATGAAAATCCCAGTACAAGAGAGGTTGAAAATTCAGCAGTTTTGGGAGTTAGGTTCTTTAGACAGTATCTCCAACACTATCTAAATTTGTAACAGTGTTGATATCTTTGTGTTTATTAGCAGATCATATGAAACTCATCAAACAAACAAAACCCTCACCCCATGACAAACAAAAACCCCAAACCCCACAAATTCAGAGATAGATTTTGCTTAAAAAAAATTGTGTGAAAGACAGAAGGGAATTCAAGCTACAGTGAAGAACTGTTTAAATAATCCTGAAACTATAAAGTTTTCTATCAGAGTAGCAGATGTTGTAGCATACAACCCCTCCCCAATTTTTTAATGGAATGTCAAGGTGTTGGACACTCTCATTTGAAGGAACTAGACACAGGAGTATAGATCTTTGTTTCAGGGAATTTGAGAATGTGTCAGACATCTCTGAGTATGAGGGGTCTTTGAATTATAGTACTAGGCTTTGTACTTGAAAGAATTAAAGGATGCTGTATAGCTTTGTGTGAAAGAGAACTTCAAAGCACACTAAGAAGTAGTGAAAGATCTGCAGTTACTAAATTTACAGTAAAGAACTGCAGTAAGCCTTCCTTTTCATGTGTAATAGCAATATATTTATGGAGAAGGCACAAAAGATGGTGACTGAATGGATCAGTCAATGGGATATATGGAATTCTGTATCACTTAGTGTTTGAAATCCATCAAATGGTGATGAAACAGCCATGACTGCTCAAGGTGCTGAGTTAAGAATTGCTGTGGTCTTCCACATTAAATGGTTTCTGTGCTTTAAAATTTCTGTGTGTTTAGCTGAGCCTTGATTTTCTGCAATGACAGCTGTGTTTTCACGTTAAGCTATCAGAAGTCTGCTAGACTGTTGGGCACTGATCATACTACTGAGCTGCAGCCTACACTAAGGTTTTCAGTGTTAAGGATATTCTTGTTATATTTCAATAAAATTTCTCAAAAGATAGGGTGAGAGAGCAAAATCCAAGAGACTATGTGTTGTAGGAGGAAACGGAGAAGTGTAAAAGAACACAGGACCTTAGGGTATAAGTTAAAGACCTTAACTCCTCTAAGTTTGGCACAGATCATCAGTGACATGCTTGCTGCCAGTAGCATGCAAGAGTTGAAGATTTTTAGCTTTTTCTAATTTTTTTTCTCTGTTTAGGACCTGTATAGGGATGTATATAATGATGTTGTTTGAAGGGACCTAAGGGCTATCTTCAGTTTGGAGGACCAGAAATCCTGGAGACAGGAGTAGGTGGGATGATGACCTTTGACTTGCTTTGGCTGAATTTGGATTCCAAAAGCTGTGTCTGACAGGTAGACTGGCACAAAATAAACTAGGTTGTGAATTTATAGTGTACTACCTACTCCATACTAATTGCTTTTTTTATGCATTTTGGTATATTTGAGGGAAGTGATGCCTTCCAGAGAGACCTTGACAGGCTTGAGAAGTGGCCAATGTGACCATCATGAAATTCAACAAAGCCAGGTCCTGCATGTGGGCTGGGGCAATCCCCAATATCAGTACAGTAGAGAGGGGTGAATGGACTGGGAGCAGCTTTGAGGAGAGGGACTTGGGAATATTCGTGGGTTCACAAACACACATTGGATATGAGGTGGCAGTGTGTGTTTGCAGCCCAGAATGCCAGCTGTGTCATGGGCTGCCTCAAAAGCAGCATGATCAGCAGGGTGAGGTGATTCTCCCCCTCTGCTCTGCTCTCATGAGGCCTCACCTGGAGCACTGCATCAGCTCTGGGGCCCCCAACATAAGAAGGATGTGACGTCTTGGACTGAGAGCCCCAAAAATGGCCAAAGGGCTAGAGCACCTCTCCTATGCAGATAGACTCAGAGAGCTGGGGCTCTTCAGCCTGGAGAGGAGAAGGCTCCAAGGAGATTTTCTTGTGGCCTTTCAATGCTCAAAGGGGGCCTATAGAAGAGATGGAGAGAGACACTGAAAAATGTTGCCCAGAGAAGCTGTGAATCCCTGAAAGTGCTTTGGTTGCATGGGGCTTTGAGCAATATGGTCTAGTGGAAGGTATCTCTGCCCACAGCTGGGGATTTGGACAGGGCAATCTCTAAAGGTATTTTTCAACTCAAAGTATTCTATGACTCTGTATTCCCAGTATATATTAGGTGTGCCCAGTATCTTTGTTTTCATTAAAAGTAGGATAATCCATGTTGCACTGTGGAGACCTTGAAAAGCACTCCCACCCCATTTCCCTGTTGGCCCCTGTGCCCTAACCCCACCCTTGTGACACCCCCATGTCCCCTGGTAATTGGTCTCTGATACTTCTTTCCCCGCCCTGCTCATCCCATGTACCTAACCCAAAGCCCCAGAACAACGCTTTTGATTTTTCCTCTGAACTTGGGGACTGTGCACATGTGTGGCTAAAATAAATATCTCTGTAAAACCCCTGCAAAGGCCCATCCTGTTTCTTCGCCTGCATCACCTCAACAAAAAAACCTGACCACAACATTGCACAAAAGAATAATTTGTTTCCATGTAAGTACCAACTAATGCACACTTATTTCATTCCCTGTATCCATGGCTTTTAAGTTTATCCTACGAAAGATGATGCTTGAAAGTATTTGGAAAAAAGTGAGTGTAGCCAGGAGAAGATGGCTGATGCAAGGACTGGATTAGGGAATGGGGCAGGTAGGGCTAACACAGCTACCACTGGTAGAAGACACTGACCATGATAAGGATCAGTGACAAGAAGCAGAGGAAAGCCATGACTTTTGGGGGCTGCCAGCTGACCCAGGGAGAGAAATTTGCTACACCAACTTACTATGCATTAACTTTGTCACGTAAAGAAGCCTTAAATGACTGAAGGAAAACCATGTACCCAGAGAAACTGTTTAGGGCATCATTCTTCCAGATTATAAATTGGAAGAGTTAGTTTTATAATCTAGATTTTTGAAAAACTAAAAGAAATTAAATCACCCCCATTTTTGCTACTTCTCCAAGTGACACCAGTTTGTCATCAACTAAATCAATGTAAATGAGTGCTGACTCCAATTTTTTTTCTCACTTAGCTATGAAAAGTATTGAATGTTTCTTCAGTGATGTTTTATTCAAAATTTATTCAAAACCAGCTGGAAAGAAGAGGGAGAAGCTGTGGCTCCAGAGATTCACTGTCAGCTGTGCCATACATCTCCAGAGACTGCTATATCTTGCTTTGGGATCTTTGTTCTATCATAGCTGCTGAGGGCTGCCTACACTCATTATTCTGCTGCCTTGATCCTTTTGCGTGTTCATGAGATGAATGAATGGCTAAGGTCAAGACTGGACTCAGTGGTTTGTCAGGTGGCACTGCTAAGACTTGGCAGAAGATCACACTTCCTTCCTTTTTTGAAGATGAGATAATCCAGCAGTGCTGATGTCTCTTTAAATATAGAAATAAAGATAAGGAGTCTGTAAGATTTTACATTGTCTCCTCTTCTTATATCTTGCAATAAATGCCATACCAAAACCATTAAGTGAGGCACAGCTGTAATTCTAATACACTTTTACAGAGCAAGTACTTTCAAAAGTATCCATTGGAGGACACTAGAACACTGTGAATCAAGGAAGTATGGTGATTCTACTTTAAAAAAAAAAAAAAGCCACATTTTTCTTTTAAAAAGAAAAGTTAAGGTAGAACACTTTTTGTTTACATAACACAGTCTGAAAATCCATTATTACTTGACAGTTTTTCTCTGTCACACCTTCTACAGCTCCATTACTGCTTTGTTTTTGTAAGTAGTGGCATGTACTTACTCTCTGGATGCTTGTATAATAATTTGTTCTAATTTTAAGTAATTCCCAGATGGGCTTGAGTTTTTCTGTTAATTATTTTAAAATTATTTTTATTTTTTCCATTTCAGCTTTTAATAATTTTCAAGTCTTACATTAGCTTTTGTACCTCATTTATATTTAAAATGATTACTATCCTTACATCTTTTTGCTTACCTCTGACAGAAAAGGTTTAATAAGTGGCCAATCATTATTAATGTAACTGAGATATAATTCAGAAAGCTTAGTGCTGGATTGAAGAACACTTTTGACTCAACATGGTTCTCTAGGAATGGAAGGAAAAGGCTTCAGGTTTTGATTCAGTCTAGCACAAATAAACTCTCATCTACCCATGACAGCATTCTACTCCTTTCTGCTCACTTCCATTGCACTCAGAATTGCAGCTGCTGAAATTATTTTTGTCCTCTGTCGTTCAGAGGTTAGAAGATAACTGATTGTATTTAAGGTCCTCTTTCTTTTTTTTCCCCTCTCCTTACTTATAAGGTGTCTCCCAGCTTTGAACTTTTCTATAAGTTGTATTCACACCTGTGATAGTGAGCTCAAATTTCTTCCCAACTTCCATGCCAGACCATCCTCTCCTTTTAAAGAAATGTTTCCTTTCCACTTGAAATACACTGGTAGTAGGATGTGAAGGATCACCTTGAGATTTTCTCTTGGAATTGGTGTTTAAACACAAACCCCTTATTTGTATCTTGCTTAATATCTGACTTCCATGTAAGGATATTTCGAAGACTAATGTATGAATAGAAGTTCAGTGGAGGTAGGGGAACAGGGGGGAAGAGAGCTGGGAATTGTGGAGGGGACAGCACCTGCTTCCTGGTTCTACCACTCTGGTAACTTTGTGGACCCTTTGCTGTCACATTTTTATGTTTCCTGTTTCCAGTATGTGTAAAGCACACTGTGTTGTTGCTTTTACATTAATTTCACAAAACTCTGCATAAAGTATTTATTCAGGGGCTGATCATGTAATCGTAATTTCCAAAGAGAAAAATAGTACATTAAATGCTTTCTGCAAATTATTCAGCTGAATGTGGCTTTTTACTGGTTATTTTTGCATAGGGTCAAGCTCTAGAGTGTTAAGTATCTTTACACTTTGGTGACCTTTATACAACTCCAGCTTTAGTTCTGAGTTTAGTTTAAAGGACAAACTAATGCTTTGCAAAGTTCAGAAATCAGTGTATGTATACACGTAGAGAAATCATGATCACACATGACATTTCCATTTTATTGCACACGAATTTAACTGTGGATCATGAGCTTGAGTTAATATTTTGTTTCTTTTTGCCTGTTACATTGCATGTGGTGTTGTCTCTCTGTTTGTGTGCAAAGCTCATCCATTGTATTTAGTTGACTTAGACTGTAATTTAATGGTGAAAAATAAGTACTTATGGGGGGATTTTCTAAGAAGCTGGCTTCAGAGTGATGTCTGATTAATTTATTCCTATCCCCTACTGTTACTCTCTTCAAATGATTTCCAGATGCCTACTCTAGACATCAAAGCATGTAATAATAAACAGAATCAGATAATAAGTCAGAGTCTATTATTTAGTAAGAAGGACTACTTCTACCTTATTCTAGACAGTGTGGTGCCACACCATCTTCTGCAATCTTACAGGGACAGCCTGCTAGGAAAGTTGTTCGTCACAAGTTTTTGCATAATGTTTATTGTGCAAGGAGGAGGGGGAATGGATTGCCTTTGTGCTGAACCTCCTCTGTGTGCAAGCAAAGCAGGGAAATGCCTAAGACTTAGCCTACAGTTCTGCCTATAATGGGCCAGGCTGCTCCCCTGCTACTTGCATCATGGGTTGCCTTTCTTGTCTGATTGCCTTGCTGGTTTCCCTAAGCAATGTTTAGCATTGTTCAGGTGTATCAGCACGGCCCAATGCTTCCAGTTAAGCAGTTCATATTTAAGAAGAAATATGAATTGGATAATATCAAATTGAAGCCCAAAAATTCTAAATGAATCATGTCTGAAGTGGTTAGAAGTCCCTAAAAGGCTCCTAAAATGCGATATTTGAGAATTAAAAATTTAGCATGGCTCCAAGTTTATGTGACTCTTTTCTCTAAGGAGTTACTTAAGCTCTGCCTTTGATGATTATAATTATTATCCAAATTGCATAATGTCATAAAATTGTTGCAGCTTTCATAGGCCTTTAACCTCTATTATGGCAGCTCCAGTTCTTGCTTATCTGCAATTCATCAGGTACAAGTCTTATGTGCGTTGAAGCTCACAGATGGAATTGAATTTTGTCTTTACATCGATGATAAATTGTTAATGAATCCAATATAAGCAGCCTGAAGAAAAATGGTGACTGTCTCTGGCTTGCCACTTCTAGCCATGGACATTAATATTCAATATGACCAAGGACTTTTGTTAAAATTAAAGGCTATTTGATTCTAATGAATGTCAGGAACATTTCTCTGCATTTGTGGTCAATTTTGTGATTGGTTTGAGTCTATTCTAATCTACCATACGCTAATTTCTCTTGCTTATGCATCAGGGGTTCCTAACATGGATTCTTTTTTTAAACCAGATGTTATTATATTAATATGAAGAGCCATACTGTTATTTGCAAAAGATCAGGTGGGTACCCAGAGCTAAATTGAATGCATCTCCAGGACAGTGTTGTGGGGGTTAGTTAGCAAGAACCTGCTTGCATAAGACAGAAAGTTTATTTCACTGGAACTTTTTACAGATTACAGTGGCCAAAACTTACAAAGATCCCTGGAAAGGTGGAGTGCTCTTTTCTCCTTGCTGTTCTTTTCCCACCTCTAAAATAATAAGTGGTGTGTTTTATATAACAATCTCTGGTTTCAAAGTACAACCATATAGCCTAGGATAACAGACTTATAATTGTCTAGAGGATAAAAAAGTTCTTGATTTTCATCAAATCAATGGAAGATATGAAAGGTTTTTGAATTCTTGAAAGAAATTCCTGTTCTATTAACAGTTCTACCACACAATCAGAAAGGGTCTTTTGTGTCCCCTATGCCCTCTAGGAGGCTAGACACTATACTGGCTAAAGACCCACCCTCTAACTTTCTTCCCAAATTTATTTAAATCTGGTTTCCTGCCTACTTGTTCTTGCTCCACTTTGAACTTTAATTTGGACACACAATTTCTCCCCTAGAAGTTTCTCTACCACTATAATTCAGGATAGCAAAGCACTTCCTCAGTCTGTTTTGCCAGGTATTGTTTCAGAAAAAGAAAGACAGCTACTTCTACTTCCAACTGTGTGCCCCATCTGAGGAGAGAGTGCACACAGCAAAATCCCTGTCATGGTTCCTGTTCATGGTTCCTTCTCTCTGCTGTCACCTTTGGAGCTCAGATCTGTAGTATTGGTTCTCAGAAGAAGCATTCTGCTGGGGAGTAAATTAAATGGTCCTGGAGCAAACTCCAGCACTGCTGAGGAATGGACTTCTGGAAATCTGTAAACTGAAGAGCCAAGACAATTTTCTCCTGCAGACTTTGTACTGATTTTTAGGTGTGATGAACCATCATGTAACTGTTTGAAGGTGGCTGAATCAAGTGTGTGGAATTTGTACCAGGCTCCATTGACGCTAAATCTAATGGAGTGTACAAAGCTGCCTGTCAGATAAGAGAAAAAAGGAATCCAACCTTCCAGAAAGGGGACAGAAAAAGTGTTTGCTGACGAGGTTAGTTGATGAAGTGCTTATTATGAGAGTTATGGATAGTTAGATTAATGCTATCCTAAGTAAAAAAACACAACCAAAAAAGAAGTCCATGGTAATTCCTAAAGGAGCAATTTTGCCACTTTTTCCTGCCCTCCTCAAGTTACAGTTTAACTATAGAATCTTGTCTTCACTATAGAACTAATTCAGAGGAAGAGAGTGATTGGGTTCAGAGTTCTGACTGGACTTCTAGGTAACCTCAGACATGGGCTTCTCAGTTTTATTCCAAAATGAAGGTCTGTGGTCTGGAAGTAATTATTCTGAATTCACCTATAACTTCTTTCTGTATAAGCAAGCCTTCACTGCTGTCAGATACTTTTTGCATTTGGAGTATTTGTATCTGGATAATCAATAATTCAAGCTATATTATAATTTATTATAATAATTAATTAATTAGAACCAAATCCTATTCTTTCATGTATTGGGGATGATACTGGCTTAATGTTTGTGAAATTGGACAATTTCTGGTCTTAAACAACTGGACAATGGAAAAGTGGAAACAAAAAGGGAGCAAGTAAGCATGAGGTTTTGCAATTATCCCTGGACAGCATACTCTGATACAAGAAGACAGTGAGGAAAATATATTTATTGTTATTTACTGCTTACCACAAAATCTTACCAGCTGTGCTTTGGGCATGTCAGAGCTGGATTTGATAATTTTCCTGTTTTCTGCAGTGGTTTTTTGCTCTCCTCTTGCCTGGAGACCTGTTCCTTTCCTCCTGCTCCTCTGTTCTTTCTGCAGGATCCAGGGGCATGAGGAAACTGGTGATTTTCTGCCCTGCTGCTGCTGCAGTGAGTGAGGCTGAGCTTCCCTTTTGCAACAGGCTGACAAAATCCAAACAATATTGATTGTCATAGGTAACTGCAATCAAAGCTTGGTATCTAGATTTTTTTTGGCTTAGCTGAGGCATGCTGGAAGGCTTTCTTTGGATAGGAATAGAAAATCCTTTCAGAGGTAACTTTGTGCTTGCAAGGGACCTTATGCCACTTATGCAAGGGACCTGCACCTTATGCCACTCCATTGCCATCATCACTATCCTTAGAATTTTTTGCTACTGAGACTTGTTGCTCAACACCTCTACTCAAGGATCAGTGCCCTAATCAGAACCGTGACAAGTTTTAAATGTTAATAGTAAATCTTATCTCTAATTTTAGTTTTTATTCTGATACCATGTTTCTTGCTATTATTGTATTTGTCAATGACCAACATCAGCTGACACTATAAAGTCATGGCCTAACTTTGTGGAGTTCCATCTCAACTGAAGAAATTTCAATTTGACCTTTCAGGCTGAATTCTCCTTCATTAGACTAGAGTTCTCTTAGTAACGTACAGACTCTTTCCTCCATTCAATTTCCTTTAATTAAACTTGTTTCTATTATATGAACAGGAATAGATTTTGATTTATGGCAAGCTTTGTGCAATGAGGAGTTAATGTTCCCATTGTCCTTTCCTACCACTTACAATCCCAGTGTGAGTCAGAAGTTAGTAAGTGAAGATGATAACCTGAATGCATTATGCTGGTAGTTTTGTGGAACTAGTCAGGTACATCTTAAAGTTGTTTTGAAATTATGCAAGATAGACCACAGAACTTACAGAGTTATTGTAATGTATTTAATTAGTATTTAAAACAAGATCTACATTTGCATGCTTTCTTTTGGTATGTAAGTATGCACACCATCTGATAAGCTAGAATTGTGGAAGGTCATCTAGAGGAAGAATAGAATAAAATTTTCCCTGTCTGTGAAAACATCTGCAGATCTAAAATAAAAAATGGGAGGAGGGGGGAGGAGAGTGGAATGAACTAGAAATTCTAACAGGGACATGGGTTGCTTACAAATAAGTATAAAGCAGAACTGGGGAACTGCATAGCTGCAGCTGATGATCATTGACTTAGGATAGATCCATTTGGAGATGCCAATAGCTACTCTTAATTGGGAGTGAAAATATAAGATGTCAGTGTGCACTTCTTTCAGACCTTGTCACCCTGCTGAAGCCCGTTTTTTCAGTCAGAGATGGTTTTGGTATGGTGAGGAATAAGTTTCAAACAGATTAATTTTGTGACTGAGTCTTGTAGGAGCAACTTGGCTCTTAGAGAGGCTGCCAGTTCACCCTGGGTGATTTCAACACTGAATTCTCTGGCCCTGGTGTGATCCTGCTTGTGCCAGTGCAGCCTGGGAATGATGGGCCACAGTTTGAGGCATCTTATCTTGCTTGAATTGGACCAGCTGATGCAAAAAAGGTATCCTTCTTTTAAGGCCCCATTTCCTTATTTTTATTGCCTGAGGCCTCTGAAGACTATTATTTGAAGCAATGATTCTCCAAGAAGCCTTGCTTGCCCATAATGCCACCTGAAAATGAAATGGGTAGGAGCTGCTTTCACATTATTTCCAAATACAGCACTACTGGGAGTTTGAGACAGGGAATTTCTGTAGGTTGTAGGTACTCTTGTATAAACCAGTAATATGAATGCAAAACCTGTTAAATTTTCTGGAGCCCAGAAAAATAACAGGAAAAGAAATCCTGTTCACTGAAGGCCCAGCAGTGAGCCATGCTAAGCATTTGCTGTTCCCTTGAGCATGAGGGTCAGCATCTCAGAAACAGAGGCTGAGCTGCCACCCTCAGTGGTGTTTTGCTCAGGTTTATTTTTCATTCTTGTAATTAGGACCTTCTGGTCCCTTTGAGAATGCATAATTGAAAGCATGTTAGCAGAGTATTTGTGATGGACGTGTATTTTGGCCAGCTTCCTAGATTCCTTTTTTCTTCTCATACCAGGAAGAGATTAAATACAACCATATACTCTCACTGTATAGTGCTCTTATTTTCCTGTATTTTCTGTTTTTTGTGAAGACCAGAGATCAATATACACTCAGTGTAAACCTCTTAATGTATTTAGTGTAAGTAAACGGATAATATTTGGTTGAATAATTTGAATAGAGTAAATATGAGTACATCTATTAAAATCTTTCATGTAGGTTTATACTGACTGCTTTGCACTCAGTTTTTGTTTCCAGTTCACTATAACTAGATTGCATGGATTACTTTCCTTTAAATTTGACCAAGCTAAGTGCTAGATTATATTATGGGCTTGAACTTTGCTTTCTGTAAACAGCTTGTAAAACATTTAGGAATAGTAGCATTATGCTGACATTAAAAACAAAAATGTAGATCAGCCAATTTCATATAGACAGCCCTATTTATCTAATAAAAATTCATGAATAGTCATAAATTGCCTGTACCCTTGCTTTCATGGGGAAATAACAATAGTGTTTGCGTGTTTATCTCTGAAACAGCATCTGCAGCATGTTTGTCATTAATATAAGAAAACAAGAAGAGAAGCAAAGCTGACATGCATTTGTAATGATAATGTTTTTATATTCATATCCTAATTCTGTTATTGACATTGGATATCAATAGCAGAAGCTCTGTCACAGAGACAATTTTAAATGTATATAAAGAGGCTAACATTCATCTTTCTTTAATTAACTTAATTTTGCATCCTGGAAAATACAGGACATAATGGACTATGTGGACCCTGCTTAAAAAGACAGAAGACGTGGCAGAAGTCCCTTTAACAATATCTATTTTATTACAAATCTAAAGGTATTTAAAACTGAAGACAAGTCTCCTCAGGAAAAACACCTCTGGGACTGTAGATTATGCATATGACCACCATTAGGGGCTCCCAACTGGCTCTTTGTGAGCCCCATGGTGGGGTATGGCAGTGTGGTGTGCCCCAAGGCCCTCCTCCTGCACCCTGGCTCTTGCCTCTGTTGCTTCCTTGTCTCTCAAGGAGTGCTGCTGCCATTGCACCTGCCCTGCAGGCTTTGCTCCATCTGTAGACTAAGCCTGAAAGGGTCCAGGGCCAGCTGTGGCTAAGATGTGGGCAAGCATCCCTTATCCTCTCAGACCTCCCTGTGGTTTCAGGAGCAGGTTGGGAGGACAAGGGAGCTGACCCTGCCCAGATTGCACATGACAGCACTGGTGGGGCAGCATGTCCTGCAAGGTTGCCTTGGGTAGGTGTCCGTCAGGGGATCAGCTGCAATGTTTAATCTCTGCAGCTTCAGTGAGAGCAGCCTTCCTCACCAACACCACATAAATCATGATGTACTGTAAAGGCTTTTTTTTGGGGGAGGCAGGCCAGTGCATGGTGAGCTGGATCTTCAGGAAAAGTGGGCTGCTGCTTCAGATACACTATCTAGCCTTCTCTGTCAGTCTGCTAATAATAATGCTTAAATAGATAAATAGGATACTTATAAGAATGGCCAAATTGATGTTTTCCTTGGTGGTGTATAAGTAAAGCACATATAATTTAAAAGGGTAATTTATGCACACTTGTGGGATTATGGCACCAGGTTTGTTCTGGAGATGTCAGAAAATTCACTGTATTTGGACACAGTTGATTTGTGATATTTTGTAATGCTGTGATGCCTAGAAATACCGACAGCCATGCTGAGGGCACGGCTGCTTGCTCAGGAGATGTCTTGTATGAAGCAGGCAGACATAGGGGTTGGATCTTCCTCTTGAGCACAAGAGACAAGACCATTAGGGAAGACCTCTGTTGCATTTCTAGATCTATCTCGTTTGTTTCCAGATGTATCCTAAAAGGGGATTGCTATGTCTGTAGGGACTATTTTAATGTAGTGATGTTCTTTCTTAGCCTTGGTGTGTCAGTACCTCCCCCACATTATCCCCTTTTATTGTGCACACAAAAGTGTCAACCTTAAAGTATTCATCTTGAGAATGTACAAAGATAGCTGTAATTTGTCAACAGTTTTAAAATCTCCAAGCAACTGCCTCCCTTTCCATCACATTCACTGCAGATTTTGTTCTGCAGAATGACTTGAGGTTTCGCATACAGGGTTGTGTGAATGAAATTCTTATAGTTAGTTTTCCTGGCTTACTTTCTGCATGGAGGAGGAATTAATTGCTAATTGTTAAATGAAGTGTCTGTATAAGATGAAAAAAAAAAAGAAGTAAGTTTCATTTGTTTATTGTACCAGGCTATCCCCACTCAGCTGTCACTCGTGCATTTAAGTTTACATTGGCGTGGTTGGTGGCTCTATGACACTATTGGTCTTAGACTGTGTGATTCCTAAGAAGTCAGTTCAATAGCCACAACGAGGATGGATTTTTTTGTTTGTGTTACAAACCTGTCAAGTAAAGGGATATTTTTCTAAGCAATTGCTCCCCAGGAGAAGCAGAAAGGAGGCAAAACAGCATTCAGTCTGACCTTGTGCTATTGAGCCAGGACAATATACTGCAGAAGAAAAGCTGTCAGCAGCCTATTGTGGCAAATCCTTGCTGGTCCTCAGGGCCTGACACCAATGAAAATCTGTGCCAGACAGATAACTTGCTTTCTAATCTCCCTGTTTGGCTTATTTGTATCTATGGCCTACTATGAAATATACTATGCCTGAAAAGACTCAGCGTGGATGCTCTGAGAGCTGCCCATGACCCCTTCCCCCATAACACGAGCCAGACTGCAGCTCAGATAAAAGTATCTGTATGTCTGTTCTTGGTGACAGCGGCCACATTTCCCTTCCTGCTACGTTGCACCTGGCTGAAGATCATATTGAGTTATTCTGGAAGGACCTTGATATGTGGTTCCAGAAGAATTTGGCCCTTTAGTGCCTGTTTACTCTGCTTGTGACTTCTGCTGCTGTGAAATACCAAACTGGTAAGGGAAGCTTGATTAACTACTTGCTCCTCTGTGCTAATCTTGGGCAGCAACTGTTGTTACAAATACGAACTTCTATTACTTTGGCAGATGCCTCTGCTATGTAGCCCAGAGGAAACTTTTCCCTGTCATTTCCTCTCCTCTCTTCCTCATCTCCAGGCTTTTATGAGCAAACACCATGAGAGCTTAACTCCAGCACTTCATCCTTCAATAGCAGTAAGCTTGCTGTCTGATTAGGTGATGGGGGACTTTTTCCCTCCAAAGACTTTGGAAAATTAAACTACTCAATACTTCATGCTGAAGTTTTTCATGTGTTTGAGTGCTCTTTGGATAGATGGTTATGTTTACACTGTTTTATTCCTCGTTGTGTGTGTAATTCATTATGTAGGCAGTCATTTGGTAGGCAAAAAAATAAATTCTGGGAAGGCAATGTACTATTCCCAGTCTATTAGAGTTCATACTAGAGTTCCGGATGTTGTTTGATTTAAAACCTGATGATTATATTTCTCTGTATAATAATTTCTTGAGTTGTTAACCCATTACAGTTCAAAGCAACTAAGAACTGTGCAAATGGCTTTTCTTTACCACACCTCCCTCACACACTGTTTCCAAAATATCCTAAAGGTAATGCTAATTTTCACTTCCTGTACATAAAGTTAAGCATGTGTTTGTGCTATGATCAATTAAGGATTTTAAGGCTCACCTGGTATACATGAAGCAGCACCTCCAGTACATAAACTTTTGAAAGAGTGTTTGGTATTTATTAGGAAAGATTGATTGGCACACTGGAAAAGAGGTGAAGAAGTTGATGAAGTTACTTAGCATGAAGAAGAGAAGCTATATAAGCATATGTATACAGAGTTTTTCTCAAGTAAATCTCCCTCCCAAACTCAAATCAACCTGCTGTAGTTTCTTCCCAAGGCTATGTGCATCTCTTGATAACAAAAAATGCACAGGTACCTGTGACTGATCTCCACACAAAAGCCACAATGAAATGAAGTTTGTGGCCCCTGTGGCTCTATTAGTCTAAGTTCTCTGGAAAATTAGGCACATGGCTGATCACTAATTCTTTTCCTAATACTGTTATTTTCTTTTCCTGCTCCTCTTCCATTCTTTTCTTCTTATTAAAAAAAGGTACATTTTATAAAGTAAGTATTCCTGTGTATTATCTCCCAAGGGAAAGCCCATCTGTTTAATAAGCTTTATCAGATACATTGTTCAGTACTCCTTACTACTCGAGCAAAGATGATTAGTTGGCATGTACGTGAGATAAATATCAAAGTGTTTAGGACATGAGCTATTTAAGAAACAGAGAGAAAATATAGCATGAAGGGTTAATTTTTTTTCTTAATCTCAATGCTAATGAGCATTTAATGTGACTGTATTATCTCTTAAGAGTAGGAACATAATGAGATAGTAAATTGGTGTGCCAAGAATTTTCTGAAGCAGAGCAATCTTTGTAACCAACTTGACTTCAGGCAAAATAGCCAAATTGCTGCCATTTGACAGTGTGTTATATATCAGCCAGTGATATAAAATATCTTAGGCCCTGGGAAATGTCTATACAGGATAGGTGCAAATGCAATCTTGAGCTAGGGAACAGGGAAAGTTGAGGGCCATTTAGTGTTGTGCAGATCACATGCCTGGGACCAAACTTAGTGTTTCCAAGTCAACATACAGCCCATTTCTGCCCCATCATTTACACTGTGGAGCTGAAAAGAAAAATCCTGATTGTACATGCCCACAGGAGATTGTACCAGCTCACAGGAATGGAACAGATAATGGAGGAAAAACCTGCACATAATTTTGTTGAAAGTTCTCCTCATAGCAAGCTTTTTAATCTTTCCTTACCTCCTCCAGGGAGGAACATATGTTTCTATTTCTGAAGTCCATAATAGTCCCTGTTATGAAGGTCTAGGCAGAATTATTAAAGTAAGAGGTCTCAAAAAGTCACTCTATGTGGCTACCAAAAAGAAAAAATTGATTTGATCATTCCTCAAGCATTCGCGTAAAGCAGTGACACTTCACTTTAGCTGATTAAGGAGATGTAGTTTTAATGGTTAGAATGCAAGCCTTCCCCCAGATTATTCAGGGGGCTACACTCACGCAGGGTGGAACTAGTTGCTGTAACTGGGATTATCAACAGCTCTGGGTGGGGAGATTATGTTCCAGGCAGGAGACAGATGTACCTATAATCTCACCCAGGCCAGACCTGGCCGCTGTGTTTAAGTCTGAATGGAGCCCTGGGTAGTGGGAACAGCAAGTGCAGGTGGTGACCTCAGCTGAGGCTACTCAGCACAGGACAATCACAGCCTACAGACATTCCCAGGTGCTTGGATTTAAATTGTGTTTAGTGGCAGGGAGGTTTGTACTGTGGAAAGATTTTGGTTAGACTGTTCTTTATTCCTGTGAATGCTGCAGACAGGGAGAAATGCAGGAAGTAGCTATAGTTCCCTGTGGATTTGCTCCAGTTCTCTTCAAAGGCAAGATATGATGGAGCCAGCCACTTGAGTTCCTCAGGTAATAGTAACAACCTTTTTTGTGTTTTAGGTGTAGCACTGCCTGGCAAAAACCTGTCCCTGCATGTGTCCTTCGGGACAGTGGGGAGTCAGGCTTGGGAGTGACCTTGTGGAGCAGCTTTGCTCTGATAATTCCTTACCTGGCACAGAAAAGCATCTGGAATACGCATGAGGGAAGTTGTGCTTGATTGTACAAGTAGGTGCTTTCAAAACTCATCCAGGACTTTCACCCTTGCTGAGTAGCTCCAATAAGGGCACTGAAGCAGAGCATATAAATTTCAGTGAACATGATGTAGTCAAGCTGAAAAAGTAATTTTTCTTTAAGTCAATAGTGTAATATCCAGGATTTAGCACGTGCACATGCAGTATTAAAGTTCAGCAAAAGTAGTTTCAGTGACCTTGAAAATGGGCCCTTCTATGGTGAAGATATAAGCAGTGCTGTCTGAAATGACCTGCAGAGTCAGCAAATGTGTGGAAGCTGTTGGATACAGCTTTTAGCTCTATAATGTACTTAGAAGTCTAATCAATAAGCCTGACTTTGGGAAATACAATCTCTTTCTCTTCCCTTTGCAAGAATTATGATTTATATTCTCTTTCAAATCAGCTGAAAAATACCTTTCCTATTTTCCAAAACTTTGAAATGGTAGGTACAAAGCAACTATTTTCTTGTTATTCCAGTGCTGAAAACCTTCTGATAAATATTTTCGGTATAGGTACATCTGTGCTAAACCCCCCCCACTTCCAAGTATTTCCTCAGGGCTTGGTTTAAGAACGTGCTAAGGAAAAAAGAAAAATAAATCCCAAGACGTGATGAGGTCTTGTTCAAAATCTGATGTTTGCAAACAAAGACTGAGCATAAAATACATGCCAGAGGCTAAATTCTTTAATGCTGATATAGATGAAAACAGATACAGGGGAAACTTGGGTTTGCATGAGGTCTCTTAAATGCAATAGGAGCCTCTTGGTAATTGTTTGCAGCTAGTGCATTGGAGGTTAATGTGTTTTATGTTTGCTCCTCATGATGCTTTAACAGG
The DNA here is from genome assembly GCA_013397075.1 of Rhabdornis inornatus. Lineage (NCBI taxonomy): Eukaryota > Metazoa > Chordata > Aves > Passeriformes > Rhabdornithidae > Rhabdornis > Rhabdornis inornatus. The sequence continues at coordinate 8,053,535 of VWZS01007271.1, forward strand.
CCAGCTCAGGTGCTATGCAGCTTTGTAGGGATTCTTAGCCAGGAGCTGCACACAATCACAGCATTATGAGAGACTTGGAAAGCTTTCAAGCTTTTCCAAAGCTTTCTACTAATGATTGCAATTGCATTGTGTTCCCGTGGGCAAATAGGCTGTTGCACGACCCCATTGCAGGCTGATTACTACCATTCCCACTGTGTTAATTGCTGAAAAGCCTCCTGAGGTTTTAATGAGAATCCTTGCAGAGTAAAGTGCTAGCTAGGTGAGAAAAGGAGGCAGCCCTCTGGTAAGATCCATCATATTCAGGCACAGGAGGGAGAAACGTAGGGTTAACTCGTGCTCTCCTCGTTTTGCAAAAGGTTGATTCATGAGAGGAGGAAAAGGAGAAACAACTCACGCAGGGCTTGGCGATTTGGCAGTCCCTGGGTGCTGCTGCACTGTTCATGCAGTTGTCATATACTGCCTGACCCTAGGCAGCACCCTATGTCAGCAGGTGCCAGTTATTAATATTTTATCTCAAGAAAGTTTCTGATGAGGACAATGTAATATTTTCTTCTGTTCTGAGATTACTCAGCCATTTTAACCTCAAAAAAAGAAGGCAATAAACAGATCTACCTGGGAGAAAATCTTCAAAGTATGAAGATGAAATTTATGTGGGAAATCTTAATACCAGTCTGTTTTTCATAGGTCACCCTTTCATTTTTCTTTGAAAGTACTTCAAAGTGCTAAGGATGTTTGGTAACTATATCTGTCCATTCTGCTGATTCTTTAGATTTTTTTTTTCCCCCCTGAATTTATTCTTTTGTTGAGAATTTATTAATAGGTAAATTCATGTGCATACAGATAAAATTCACCTTTGTACTTATTTTAAACTTAGACAGTTCTTGGATGTTTTCTTCCCTTTCATTTTAAACATAGGAAATTATTCATATCATATCATATCATATTTTTCCTTAATAGACCATAAGGGATTTTCTGTTTATTAATGCAAACATCTGGAAAACACTTCAAATGTTCTTTTTGTTAATTTGCTTAACAAGGTTCATATTTTAAGAATAAGTCTTGTGAAAGAATTTCTGAGTGAGTTTATCCATAGCACTCTGTTACCTTTTGAGTGCTCATTGCTAGTCTCTTGGTGGTAACTGGGAAACAATCATCTTGGAAATGTCACAGTCTTGATACAGATTCCTAAACTTTCTGGAACAAATTCTGCACTCTGTTTTAAGTATGTCTGAAGTCACTGGATTTGTGCTGGTATAGTAACCAGATATGACTGTCTCTGAGGGCCAGCTGGAACTTGTGTGCAGCCTGATTTATTAGAGTTCGCATTAGTAGTAGACTTCATTATGGATCAAACAGTAAGATATTTCTAAACTATTTTGCACATGATTTTGTTAGTGTGCAGCTTGAATGCTCCCAGAGAGTGGGGACCTAGGGATTAAACTGCAAAGTTCCAGCGTTATTGTTGGAAATATTCACTTTGGCTCAGCAGCCTTACTTCAGAGCAGCAATACAAAACGTTGTATATGTAAGTCTGAAACTCAGGGCTGGCTGTCTGCAACTTATTTAAGTCCTGTTCACAGGCTATTTGAAAACTTTTCAAATTCAAACTTTTTTGCTTTGATTTTTCTGTGGCTGCTGTCAGCTTGTTTTAAATGGTAGTTTTCCTTGGAGAGGAGGACTGTGTCTTTTCATGTCTAGGTCAGTACTCTGAGAGCAGTGACTCTCGACTGTACCCTACTCTGCTCTTCTCAAGAGTCACGCCATTTGGTGAGTCAGGATAATGGATGTGTTCCTTCAGCATCTAAGGAGGATGGAGTGATGAACCAACCTGCGGTCCTATTTGTCTTTTGGATTTGTTTCTGTCAAAGTCTGTTAGTTCATGGCATTTATTAAATGGTCATTTGTGCATATGGATGTGTGGGTGTGTGGTGTTTTGCTACTTTGATACTGAAGACAGGATCTTGTGAGAGCCTGCCAGATGTGCTGCTGCAGTCTGCAGGTGTTTCATGCCATGGATAGGAGAAACACAATACACAACTCCAGTTAAATGCTGTTAGTATTGTCAGAAAAACCTAGCACCTACAGCAGCCTTTAACAAGCTGTATTCTGAAGGGTTGTTTCTTTCTTTGTTTGTTTGGGCTCTTTTTTTGGTACAAATTCATGAATATGGATGGATGAACCCCAGACCTGGTAATGAGAAGCAGAGACTTTCAGTATGAGATCATTGCTTCAGAGATTTGGTTATAAAGCTACTTATTACCTAGTGTAAGCTTTACTGCTGTAAAGGGACCTTCTTCAACACTGATTTTCAGAAATAAGCTCCTTCTTTGGTGCTATATGGCTCTGTGTTCAAGCCACAGTTATTCCAGTTTGAAAATGATGTTGTGTTCAGTAGGAAATAAATCTGTCTCTGGAGATAACCATCCTTATCATCGAATATTAGAGAGATCATAGCTACTGGGTTCTGGAAGGAAAAAGAGGAAATTAACGTTTACCGCAAGTGGTGTTAAATTTAACAGGGGAACTTTGGCAAGTTATTTTTTAGAAAGAAAGCCAAATCTCCTTTTGGGTATTGTTTTTTGTACATACTGAAATATCACTTCTGAGTGGTGACCAAGTCTCATTTTACTGTGGTTTGACAAGACTGAGATCCAAGAAAAGAAGAAGGATAGTTATTTTAAAATCAGTATTTAGAACAAATCTGATGCACATAGTTTGCAATTTAAAAAGAACCTACTTAAATTTATTCCTAAAATGTTGCTGTATTCTCACGTACTACTTTTCTGTCAACAGCTCTCAGTAAATTATAATGGAGGCAAACGTCATAATTGTCTTTTACAAATGGGGATCCCAAGGTGTGGGGAAAAAGAGTTTTTCTTGATGCCAATAAGGAGAGCTGTATCTAGTGTGACTGCAGGATCTAAATCTGTCACATCCATCTGAAATGCTCAGCTAGGATTTTGTACTGTAAGTGTAAAAATGAGATCTTAAATCAAGTGTGTTCCATCTATTGCAAGGAATAAAATAAAAGTAATTCTCTTAGAGCTAAAACGTATCTCTTAGCTTCCCCTGAAACCTGTATTTGGTTTTACTAGACATTATCTCAATTGGTATTTAACAGTATAAAGTGCTGTAACTGTGCTTACCTGCCTTACAGAACAAAAGCATTCGCTTAGTTGGATTGGCATCAAACATCTTGATTTGTGCAAAACCAGTTTATCACGAGCTTTGGACTAAAAATCTGCAGGTGAACTCCTCTTGAAAGTGCTTGAGGAAGGCATTGCATAATAGGTAGATGAACTACTACTTTTTTTTTTTAATGGTTGTAAAAGGTGTCTTATCAGATCAACAGGATCATTTCAAGAAATCTAGCCTAAGTTTTTTAACTCTGAAGAATCTTTCTTGGCTTAATAGTGTTTGGCAGTGTTTTCCTGACACTTGGCAATTCCAGGGTCTTACATTTTTAATGGATTCCTGAAGGTTACAGGACTGTATATTTCAAGCAGGGAATTTTGCAACTAAATATTTTCTAAGTTCTTTGAACAGGAATCTTAGTCAGTGACGGCATAATCTAAGACAAATTAACCTTGTCAATAAAATATCCTTTGAACCTATAAATACTTAATGGTAGATATAATTTGTATGGGTAAATAACATTGATGATTGCTTCAGAGATCCTTGCAAGCTTATGGAGTTTTTTACAGAACTAAATTTAAAGTGGCCATGGAGGAATCTAGGGGTTGGTCTAATTTCAGACCTGAGACTTATTTCTATGAATTCCCTAACCTGGAAATGCAAGGGTGTTGCTTTCAACTGAACCAGGAAAACACCTTTTTTCCAAAGCTAGAATGAGGATGATAGTCTGAGCTTTACCCAAGATCCAGGTATAGCTCTTGATGTGATACTCCCATTGTATCTGGGAGGCCAGCATGGAGAGGCTGATGTGAAGGCTGGTGTGGATTAGAATGTGATAATTGATAGAAGATCCGTGTTAATCACAAAAGTATTGGGGTTTGTATAAACCAGAATACTAAGGTATGAAGTGAAGCATGGACACTAGATAAAGGAAATTATATGATTAAATAATTCTATTTTAAATCACCTTGTTATGAATATTACGTTTTCCAAATAAGTTGTATCTACTACCAGTTTGTAAAATCAGACTTCCCAATAGCTGTTCCTGCCTTTGTCTGATCAATGCTGCCTATCTCAAAGACCAGACTCCCAGAACTTCACTGGTGGTTATCTGCAAAGACCAGATGTTTATCTGTGAAACTGACTATCACTGGAGATTTTGTGAATTTGGATAAGGATGTTTATTCAACCACTACTGCTTACCTGGCAAAATTATGACAGCAAAAAAACCAAAAATTGATTACAACGAGAAACCATAGTATAAGAAGAGGCTGCAAACCAAGGTTTGATGGAGCGTGGAGTGAGCGGTGACCCCTCACGTTCCCCAGTGTTGCTTGGTCCATCTATATCAAATAAAACAATCTAAATTTTGCTGAATATCGAGACTTTTGTTTCTCATTTATAACAAGAAGGAATGGGAATGCTCATATTGGTTGGATCATGCCAGTAGCCCACAGTTTTATAAGGAGAGGAAATCTTAAAGGCTGGTCAGGTTTGATGTCTGACTACTGAATTAGCCTTAGGAATCAAATCAGTGTTGTCTCTGTTTGGTGTTGGGTAGATTCTTTAGCAAGCAAACCCTGTGCAGTACAGGGTGTGAGAATAAGTTGTGAAAGGCTGGAGCTGTGCTCTTAAAGAGATCTGCTTACTTTTGGAACAGCAAAATGGGAAACTTCAAGAGAGAGAGAGTGCATAACTAAGGATTTATTTCCTTGACCATGTTGGCTGTAATATATCTCTATTTGATCCACCTTTGAGACACCAAGGCATTCAGGAGCCCTCCTTTGCATGGCTATTCATTTGTGCTTAAGTGCTTAAGCCCTTTGTGCTTTATTGCAAATATGGATATTAGGTCATGAAAAATAGTGGCCTGCTTATAATTAATTTACTGCCATTTGTCAGAGACTTCAAACTTTTATAGCACAGAGCTGTAGTTGGCCACAACACTACTGAAACTTATGTGGACAGAGGATCTGGCTCAGTGCCCCCAGCTGCCTGTGAATAAAAAAATAGATTAATATTGTCCAACCCTTTCCCCGTGCATGCTATTCAAGAGAAATATTTTGGCCGCTATTATCAGTTAGCCAATTTGCCAAAAGCTTGATTTTTAGCATAGTGACATTGGAGTATATATGAGGTTTTTGTTATCTTAATTATTCCAAAATATGTTATTCCACTCAGTAAAAGAGGGTTCAGTTTTTAGTACTCTAGTATTCTGTCAGGGAAAGGCCAGAAACTCCTAATTTGAACAAAAAAAACCCTTAAATAGAAGGGAAAGTAATCCTGTTTTGCTCTAGCAGGCCGTGTAGAACTCGTTTGTTTTCATACATTGCTTTTTGTCTAAGGTATCTTGTTGGATCCCAGAAGCCTGGGGTTTTTGAGCTTTCTGTGCTGTCTGGCACCGACCCCCTGGAGAACACGGCTTTTGACGTGAGGCCTTGGAGACAGCTTCTAAATTTGAATGATGAAGTTAAAATAGAAGTGTGTGCTTTCACATGGTAAAAGGTTTTAAATTTGAGGTTTTTATAGTATAGTAATAGGTATGGGACAATATGGAGGATTTTGGGTGTTGCCTTTTTTTGGTGTTAGTTTTCCTTCTTCATGGTTTCAGGCAGTAGTTTCTGGTTGGTCAGTCAGTGTCACACTGAGGGTCATGGGAATCTAGTTATTGGGTTAAAAGTATAAATAATATTGGTGTTAATTCTCTATTGGACTGTTTAGCTTTAAGAGACTTGTAGCAGCTGGATCTTGCTCCATTTTTCCTTGCTTCTAGCAGGTGCCTAGAAGTGCTGCTGAATGCTCTGTACTTTTTGATAAGATTTAATAAACAACCAAGCCTGAACACGAGAAAATCCGTTTCCATCAGGTATTTCTTAATACTGGCTTTGAGTGAAGGCAGAAGAGTCTGAGACAAACTACTAATTAAGTGGTGCAAAACTCCCACCGCTGTTACAGTATCTAATCTAACAGCTTTGATTTCAGTAATTGAAAGATGTTCAAATATGTTATTTGCAAACCTCTGACTTTGATGCTTTTGAGATCATTCTCTCTGAGCTGCTTTTGCTTTGTGGTGGCCAGTACCTTTTAGCTGAACTCTGCTGCATGTTTTGTGCATCAAGCCACCACCACCACTGCTGAGCTTCCTATCTGTTGGTCTTGTGCCACTGCCAGGGAGTAGAACACCCTCTCCCACTGAGAGTTACTCAGCAGCTTCTCTCTGCCACTTCAGTTACTCTGGTGAAGCCTTCAGGTGCATTTGTTGCATCTTTCCAGTTGTTGGGAAGCAGCAAGGAACAGTTTCCTTTTGCCTCTGTCACCACTGACTACAGCACTGGTCCCTCAGACTTTCTTGGCTGCTGTTTTGCTGTCAGATTTTACTGCATAATATGATTTTTAAAAAAGACACTTAAATAGCAAAAAATAGAGTAGCAAGGCAGCAAGAAAAATGGGTAAATGTGTGGAGGGTCAATGCATGCAGGAAAAATAGGAAAAAAAAGATTAGATGAGTTCAGAAAAAGAGAGGTGTGTGTGAATGACTAACATTTCACTGTGCTTCATGATCTCCTTTCTCATCCTGAATATGTCAAAGGGCTGACTATAATTAGATACAGTCTCTTCCTAGATAGCTGAGTGAGCCTTGTAAATACGAAGATCTCTCCTTCAGTTACATGTTCCTTTCTAAATCGTTGATTAGACAGAATTATTTAATCCTGAATGAGGAAGATATCATAGCTTTAAAAAAAAATGCTCCACCTTACTTCCTCCATTCTGCAATAGGATCATGATCCCTTTCATCTTATACCGTATGTGTTCATACAAATTTATCATGTTGTATAGTGCGCAGACCTAGGGATCAAAGTTAGACAGCAGAAAACACGCAAGTTTTTCCTATGCAGACCTAAGTCACTGGCTGGCAGTTTTTTTTAAAATTATTAAATGATGTTTTAATTGATCTAATAGAGTAGATCCAGTTGGACGAGACTTGCAATGGTCTCCTAGTCCAACCACCTGACCATTTCAGGGCTGACTAGAAGTTAAAGCACAGTATTAAAATAATTTTCCCAATGCCTCTTAAACACCGACAGGCATGGGGCATCAGCCCCATCTATAGCAAACCTGTTCCAGTGTTTGACCATTGTTTGGGCCTTCTTTGCCTTCCTCCTAATCCTATCTCACAGCACGAAAATGAGTAAACAATTTAGTAGGTGCGTTGGTGATTTGGCCAGCACTAGACCCACTACATTAAATTGGTGTGTTGGCTGGGAAATCTCAAACTGGCAAACCAAAACCACTACAACCACCGTCTCAGTAAATGACTTCTTCCTCGTGTCCAGTCTGAACCTCTCCTGGTGCAGATTTGGGCCATTCCTATGTGTCCTATCAGCTACTCTCTCCCCACTTCCCCTCCTCAGGAAGCTGCAGAGAGCAATGAGGTTGCCCCTTGGCCTCCAACTCTCTAAACTAGACAATCCCAAAGTCCTCAGCTGCTCCCCACAGGACATCCCTTCCAGCCCTGTCAACAGCTTTGTTGCTCTCCTCTGTATGCATTCAAGGACCTTTACATCCTTCTTAAATTGTGGGTCCCAGAACTGGTGAGGCCACACCACTCTGTGCTGAACACAGTGTGATGGTCACCTCTGACTGGCTGGTGATGCTGTGGCTGATGCACCCCAGGATGGGGTCTGCCTGCTGGGCTGACAGGGCTCACTGCTGACCAAGACTCCCAGACCCTTTCCTGCAGGGCTGCTCTCCAGCCACTCATCTCACAGTTTATATTTGTGCCCTGTGCTACTGTCCCATGTGCAGAATTCAGCATTTGCACTCCTTGAATTACATACTGTTAATGATTTTCCAAATCTCTCTGTATCCCTCTGCAAGGCACGCTGTCCCTCCAGGGACTCAACAGCAGCTCCCAGTTTAGTATCACCCACAGTCTCACCAAGTGTGCATTGTGTCATTAGTCATACTTTGGAATGCATACAGCTGAGGAAAGGAAGTGCACTTGTGACACGTAACTATAAATGTAGTACTTGCATTTTTTTATGGCTTCTTTTTCATGTTCTAAATGCTAATGCAAGACCTTGGGCTTAGTTTGCCATATTTTGAGGGTTTTTTCAGTAATTTTCCAGTAATCTAGGTTTAATACTATCTACTTGGCACTGGGAATACTTAAACTTTGTAAGGAATCATGTTTCCCAGAGATTGGTACCCTTACTGTTTGCTGAAACTGCCAAAACATGAAATTTATAGTCTAGTGCACAACTGTTTATTAATTTAGATTGAAGACTACAGGTAAATGCAAGGTATGATATTTCTACCTGTTGAATTCTAGAGAAGTGTCAAACAAGACTGGAATAAATCTGATGCAGAAGTTTGTTTCCACAGGTGTTTCACTAGACATCACTGGGGAATGGGGAGGAATAAAGTTGATATCATAAAGTCCTTGCTGAAAAATGTAGGGTTTTCTTCTATCAGGAGAAACTGTGCATTCTTGAAAAATTCTTTTCAGGAGAAAACTCAGCAACATTTGCATTCCTTGTTTCATTTGTATAATGCTGGAAACTTTTCTTTGAAATTGTGTTTTCATAATATTTTAGATGAAAAATTTTTTTGTGTTATATAATAATCATTGATTGAAGTAACCATAAGAATTAGCATGCATTGACTAAAATTTTTGAAATATATTTTGGTAATTCCTCTGATTAAAAAATAAATTTAAAAATTAATTCCTCTTTGGAGAGGGATAAATGGATTAATTGAGAGTTTTGTACCTTCTATACTCAGTTTAAAACAAAGATTTCATTAAATTTGAGGGGATTTACTGGCAGTGAGAGTGGCAAAGAGGGGTGGCTTGCTCAGTTTGACATTATTGGTTATTGGTTTGTATAATGAATAAAAGATAATTGAAAAGCTGCTGAAAAGATAATTTCAGAGACAGCATCAAACATATCTACAAGCTTGCTGCTTTGTTTTACATGAGCTTAACAACTCCTTTTCTTACTTTTATAAATTTGCTAATGAACAAAAGTAATGAATATAGCCAAGATCATAGCATGTACTAAAAAAGTATTTTTAGTTGACTTTGAGTTTTTTTGATTTTTATTGTATAGCTTCTAATATTGGAGGTCATGAGGAGTTTAACTGACACTGATTTACTTGTTCATTAAAGAAAGGCAACAAAGCTGCCTGTAATGTAACTTGTAGCTTGCTGTTGAGGAAGATGCTCTTCTGAAGACCTCGTATCTTGAGTTTAGCTGTAGCTCTATTCTGCTCCCTGAAGAGAGGAGAGAGTCATTGTCCCTCCTAGACTGCCAGTGACCTTTCTGGGACCATCTGCCAAATATTTTCATCTTTTAGTATCCTGAACTCTTGCAGATTTGAAGCATAAACTGAAGGGATCAGCAAATATATTGTAAGGGGCAGGATGTAAAAGGAAAGCAGATCTTTTCCTCACACATACTTTGTAGATTTGGGCAAAATGGATTTTGTAGCACACAGTTGTTCAAACTTAATGGCTCTTCAACAAAGTCACATGCTCTGCTCCTGCTAGACTGATGGCAGGTGCTTCTCCTCCCCTGGAGAAGGGGTTCGACTGAAACTCAGAGATGCAAGGTGCTTCTTAGGCTGTTCCTCCTCTTCTTGATACAGGTTCATGAGAAAGTCTGACTCGACTCACCTGGAAAGGCATCCCATAGCAAACCCATAACAGCCAGTGTTATCTGAGCCAGGGCAGAAGTGTTGGAGCTCAAACCCTGCTGAATGGACTCTCTTGAAACAAGGTCTCCGTTATGAATTATGTTCTCTTTTTCCAATTTATCAAGCCACAAGATTAAATGTAGTAGCAAATTTTTAATAGTAGCAATTAGAAATGAATACAATTAAAGTATTGGAAATGAATACAATCAAAGTGCATATATTTGAGAATATACAAAATTTGGCAATAAGTAATTTAGTATAATTGAGGTTCATATAAAGCATAAGCAAAACCGACTGGGGAGGGGGGAGGGGCCCCCCCTCCGACCGGGGATATGGGGAATGGCTTGCCACTCCTCGTGTATCAAAGCATCAAGGCTAACAATCCCACTTATATACTCTATGCTATAGAAGTTTCTAGAAAACTCCTCCTAGTTTCTATTCATAAAACCTACGTCACTATGCTGTACGGCGCATGCTCTACTGATGGGTTAGGGGGTCTCTCAGCCTTTTGAGGGTCTTATTTCCAATGAAGGCTCGTCATCTTCCTTAATGACCGAGGTGTGACCTGCAGGTAGCGCAGGCCCACTATGTGACTGAGCAGATGTTTTCCATAACAAGGCTTTAATTGGGTCCCATGCCTGGAATCATCCCATTTTGGCCCATTTCAAGGTCGAAACTTTCTATTTCTAGGCGCTGCTTGTCAGACCTACATCCTTCTACTATTCCCTTCCAACATCCTTGTTTGACTTCCTTCCAACATCTTTCTTCAACTCCCAACATCTGGAAGATGTCCTTTGCCCTGTCTCACCCATCTCCCCCCTCACTCTGTAACAATTGTCTTCTATTGATCTAAATACAATTTTGCTAATATAGTTACAATTTAATTAGCACGAATAACATTTATCACAGTCTCTTTATTTTTGTTGCCTCCAATTCACTGATGAGTTCCCTTCCCAATGAGATATAATTTCTTCTGTGATTTGTCCCAATAGCTAGTTTTCTTTTGGAAACTTGTAACTCTCAAACCTGCAAAAGTTCTGGCAAGAGATGGATTTTTGTCATTTGCCCCAGATAATCTGAGCTTCATTATTTAGCTAATATTAGTTATTATTGGTTTTATTTTGGATTTCTTGTTAAAGCCAAAAAGTAGAAAAATGCAGCCAGTTTTAATCCTGTCTATGCATTGTTAAACATCTCATTCCAGGAAGAAGCCACATATGTCCTTTATAGATATGTATTTGCTCCAGAAGTATTTATCTCTTTTGAGTATTAGAGGGTATAGAAATATATAATAGGTAGTTGTCCTTGTGAGTGACTGCAGTTAAACTGAAGAAAAGGTTCAATTTCTTTTAGTCTGTAAATTCAGATTTGATTCTGGATGTTGTGCTCAAGACATGTAGCTAATTTTATGTCATACCAGCCATGAAACATTCTAATACAGGGAATTACAAAGAAATATTTCTAACCTGCATGCTGACAAATATTGCTTAATTCCTTTAATGGTAAGACTTTTTCCTAAATTTGTCTTCTAGAGTAAGCAAAAATCCTTTATGAAGTTGCTCTTCAGACAGAGTCCATGCTTTACATAAAGCAAACTTGGCCATTTCTTGGGAGCTGGCATATTAACAAAGTAAAATGTCTCAGATATTCTCTTGGCTACAACTGGGATTACCCCTGCTGGAACTCCTATGCTTCTGCTAGGAATATATGACTAACAGTTGAAACATGCAGGAACTTATACTGCCCAAGAGAAGTCTTCAACATTTTCCAGTTATACTTTTTGCAAAAAAACCAAAAACAACAAAAAACCAAACCAAACAAACAAACAAAAAGCCACCAAAAAAAACCCCAAACCCAGAAAAAACCAATAAAAACCCCAAACCACTGAAGATTTTTAGTCCAAAGGTAGCCATATATTTAAGGAGAGGAAGGGAGGATTTTGTTTTTAAAAGTACTGGGTTCTTTGAAGACTCTTTAATTTTCTTGTTTCTTTGATCATGCATCTCTGAAACAGTACTTTTCTAAAGTGACTTGCCCATCTTACATGAGGGTGTGGACTGGTTTCATGTAAATGATCGCTACTCTCAAGGACAATAAATACTCTGTCATGAGCCCCAGAGAAAACTGTAAAGTTAATGTGAGGTTTTCTTGTGGTGTTTTGTTGTTGTTGTTGTTTTGGTTTTTTTAACTCCTACAAAAAAAAAAAAAGCTATTGTAACAGCTTTTTTCCTCATACGCATTTTTTCCACCTGAGCAACCTAAATACGAGGAAGGAAGCCCTTCATTATATTTAGGGAAAAAGGTATTAAATTTATGGCTGATAAAATGCATGAAACAGTGAGATTTAAAAGGTTTTACTTTGAAAATATGCTGCAGAAATGGTTCATTATTGTAGAGCTTTACCACTAACTTTCCTTATACATTACCTTGAGAAATCATAATTTTGATTTGACATGCTTGATAGCATAAAATACTTGAATTTAGAAATATGAGAGTGGAAGAAACATCAAAGCTGTACATATATCACTTTAGCAGGCCAAACTTCTTGTGGATTGGAGGGCTTCCAGTTCTTGAGGTTTAGGGAAAGAATATGAGAGTAGGCAGGCATTAAGTGAAGCTTTTCCCACTCCATCAATTGCTTTCAGCAATCTGTGGCTTAAGGATTCAGCAAGTCAAAGGTTGTATCCATTTCCCCACATTTAATAGTTCTTGTAGGACTTTCTAACCTGAAGCTGTCTTAAAGGAAAGCTGCCCTAAAACTAACCCAAAGGCAAACAGCAGATAGCAACAGGCTTAACTCTTTTTTTTTTCCTTCTTTTTTTAAAGGCACGATATTCTGTTTTGTTCCTGGATGATTTTTGCAGCAAAAGCGCAACTGATGTTTCCTTCAAAGAAGAATTGCAAAACTGCATCATCCAGACCATGAAAAATGGGCAGTGTGAGATTGAGGGATGAGATGCTCCTGCTCAGGCAGGCTACTATTATTTGCAGAGTAGTCCTTGCTGCTCAGTGCAAGGAAATGGGTGTTCTCAGGCAAGGGAATCGGTGTGAAAGTGCTGCTTATTGCTTTTCTAAGGGACTTATCATCTCTGCCTTTCTAACTCAAGTTCATGGCAAGCTCTACTTAATCCTGTTTATAATTTTGTCCTAGATTTCTGGTTATGTACATTTTATTGAATTAGTGCTTCTTGAGGGAAATACTGTCTGTTTAATAGGCTTAATCTTTCCAATTTTCTTGACAAAAATAGTGCTCAAGCAATCATAAACACTGTAAGGCAAGCATGTGAAGTTGCACACTTATCATCTAATGTAGGATGATGACCCTGTTAAAGGTTTTTCTGGAAAGCATATTTGAATTCCCACTGTTTAATTCAAAATTCTTTTTACTAACAGCTGCTAACTTAAAATGCACTAAAAAATATTAAATTTACAAAAGAAAATGAAGTCAATGATGACTAAGGGGAACTAGGTATTTAGACCCACTAAAACTTAATAGGATTTAATTTATTGAGAATTCTTAGCCTGGTTTCTTAAGATCAGGCTTTTATCCAAGAATGGGCAAGATTGCCCAGAAATGGTCCTTCTAGATGGAATTTCTCTTGATAACCTACAAGAAAGAGAGAGAAAATCTAGTTTGTGAAATCTTGAAACTGCATTGCTGCCTCTTTTTTCAAAACAAACCATTGGTAAAAAAAAAAGCCAGATGATAGTAGTTTGGGTAACTATCCTTGTTTATAACCAGGTGATGATTAATTCAGTAGAAAAATCAGGAAGCCAACCCCCTGGGAAAGTAACATCAACCATGAGTACCATGCTGCACAGTATGTGTGAAGTGCTTAGAAGTAATGTAAGTGGAGTCTCAGGTTCTGTTTTTTTTCCTTCAAGGCCACCCTGGTCATTATGTCCCTGCCAAATGCCAGCTCTTCTTTTACTTGATTTCCAGTCTGTGAAATCTTTAAGACCACATACTCCCGGTGATGAACTAGGAACAAAAATCTCTCTTGGTAGCTGTTCAGCAACTTCATCCAGATCACCTCAGAGACACAACCTTCTTCTATTACCTTCTGCTTTTCTGCTCTGTTCCCTCCCTGCCCAATGCAAGTGTCTGAGTGCTGCTGAGATTCACCACTTTTTGTCATGGTCATGGTAGTGTGGCATCTGGTGATGGCATTGCTCTTGCTCTGCCCTCTTGCAGTCAAGGACTGTCTCATAAGCTGGATGTAGGAAAACATTTCACTCCACTAGTTTTGAAAGGACTGCTGGTTTGAGCAAGGAGGATTTGATGTTCATTTCAAAAAGAAGTAACTATAAGCAAGAAGCGCGGGCCTGGTGCTGCTTAATGTGCTATGGATAACACTAATTTCTTCCCCTTCTAAGTGAAACTATTTTTATTGATTATTTTTTTTCCAGAACAACTTCATACCATTGTCCTATTCTATAAGCAGTTCAGTGAGGCAGTTCAGTGGACTCAATATTTTTGCAGGCTTATAATGTTTTCTCTAAGTTTATATTATCAGATAAATAGGCAAGTCACGTCATGTTATTACTTGCAAGATAAAAACAATAAATTTAGACCTCAAAGGCCAATTTTACCTTTTTTTACTGTGAAAGTTTCCACTACCCCCATATGGGGGTATAAAGATGTATAAATATGTTTGAGTAATACCAAAAGGGGAAAATTAACTTGATTGTGGTTTTCTCCCTTTTCTTCCATCCAGCAGCACTCTTTATGTAGGGCCTCCCCTGAGTTTCTACCAAACTATCAACAGTTCAGTCATGACTAATTTTCTTAGCTTTCTGCACTGGAGATAGTGTCCAGGGCAGTATTTCAGGTCAAGTGATTTATCTGATCTATTCCACCAGCAACCTTATCAGGCAGAGCTTTATCTTCTTTCAGCATTGCCTTCAGAGTTAGATACTCAATACAGACAATGAATAGGAATTCTCAGGTTCTCATGAAAAAAGTCTCACTTTTCCCCACCACCTAATTAAAAACATGCTTCTGAGAGTTTGAATCTTAAACATGAAGCATAGATGAAAAGAATGCCAATAGATTTAGGAAAAATCCAGCGATAAGTCTTACCAATAATTAAACTTACTATACAATTAAGTGCTTTGAACTAAAATATCAAGTTCTTATTCTAGGAGTGTTGGGATTTTTTAACTCCCAAAAAATCTTTCAGATTTTGACCCAGATATATGGGCTGACCTGACTTAAGAAGGAAGTCTTAAATGAAATTCATTGCTTTTGACAACTTCATAGGCAGGGAAATTAGCCTAGTAGTTTACTGAAATAATATTTCTAATTAGAGACAAAATATGTTAAGGAGAGACTTTTTCTGAGTGAACTTAATGGTAGAATAAGAATCTAACACAGCAGATAAATTTTTTCTTTTCTTAAAAGTGCTGTTCTGTAGGAATGTTACACCTACTAAAATTCAGCAGCTGTATGTCAGTCTTGTGATCATCTAGCAAATGGACGTGTATGGACAAACTGGAGAAATAAAACCCAAATTAAATTTATTAGCCACTGAAAAGTAGTTTCTGCAAATCAGAGAAAAGGCGGTTTGTCTTTCTTTAAATCACTCTGGTCTGCAGCAGGATTTTGTTTGCATCTTACTGTGTTGTCTTAAAACAGTCTCAGGAGGAGGATTTAGCTGCTTCAGTATAGGTTACTAAAGAGAAGTAGTTATCCCTTAATAGGTGATATTCTTGCATGACACAAAATATGGTACTCCATCTGCATGGTTGTATAATTTGATCCTTTGAAATACTGAAACATTAATTGTCATATATTCTGTATAGCTGTACAGCTATATGACTATTCTGGTCATCGAAATAGATATCATTAAAATTCTTTTCTCTCAAAGTTCTGTTCCTAACTAGTGTAACAGCCCATGGCTTGCTTATTTCTATTGGCTTTACTACTGCTCCTGATACCATGGGATTCTTGGAGGCTCTCCTGGAGTCATTAGGTACTGGGTTAGAGCATGCCCAGGGAAATACTCTGAACCTGGATACAGCCCTGGCCATGTAACAAAGATTATCCATGTAAAATAACTGCTCTAGTATTTTCTAACCAATTTTAAAATGCTCTAGCTCTTTAGACACTCTACAGGACTTTGTTGCCATAAAACTTTTCCCAAGCCTTTCAGGGAAACCTTCCAAAATAATTTTGTATTCCTTTGCCTCTAGGCTAGGTGCTTTGCTATCTACAGAATGCCAGGAAAGACTGTTGGTTTCATACTTTCACATCTCAAGCATGCACTGTATTTATTTTGGAAACATTTATGCCTCAAATTCGGAATGCTTCTAGATATTACGTACATGTGTATTAAAGCTAAAAACAGCCTGGCTTCTGGATGTGCTATGTATATGGTTTCCACAGTGGATCAGCCTGGTTTCAATGTAATTTTTTATAATTTATAATTGGTCAAAACACCTGTAGCTTTGTCACGTGTTCTGTGAAAAAGTTGCTTATTTCTACTTATGCAGTTACGGGACTTCTGGCCAAAATATGATTTTGGGAAATTTTACTCTTTGGAAATTCGCCAGAGAAATTACTTGGTTTCTGGGAAAGCAAACAAACCAACCTCTTAAAAATGGGGTAGACAAATTGTTCTACTGTAACTCTGCTTTGCCTGTCTGGTTAAGCTCACAGATAAAAACAGAAGGGATGAAGTAAGAGTTTGTCATGAGTTGTGTGAGCTTTTTACAACTGAAAACTTTTTACTGCTTTGTTTTATTGTCACAAAAGTTTGAAGACTGATTTTTAAAATACTTTTCTATTTCTTAACATGCTTTAAATTAGATCCTCCAATTAGTATTACCTGGGCTTATGTTGTTATAGATGTGTGGTTAGGCTTTTTGTGTTGGTGTTTTTTATGCAGAAGAACTAGTCAGCTGGGTTTTCAGGAATTGGCCTTTATATGGTCAGTATCTTTTTCCTGGGTAAAGATAGCTGAACAAGCTGATATCACACACAAAGACTTCTTTGTTTAGAAACCTCATGCTAGATTACTTTGGATGCCTTTATTTTGCTTTCTTTTTCCAAAAGCTATCTTACATGTTCAGAATATTTTGGGTGTTCTTGATTTTTATTTAGTGACTGGTCCAAGGACCCAATCTCTTCCACAGTAAAATTGCCTCTTAAGTGTTTTCCCTATTTGTTCTTCTACCTCTGAGTTGGAGGGCTATTACTTAGGAGGATTAATTTGTTTTTCATCAACTCATGTATTGATCAACCTTTATCTCTAGTTTTGTTAGTAATTTAAACTATCCTTTGTTTCCCTTCCCATAAAAGCTTGGGAAAGATTTCTTCCCCCCCTCACCCCTTGTTTCCTGTGAAGCATTTATCTCTGAAATAATAAGGTTTTTCTCTAGACTGCAGTAATTTATTAAGCCTTCGCTGTCGACCTCCCTTCAAAGTTTTAAAATAAAATGTGGACAACTTAAATTTATTGATCCAGTAACTGTTTCTGCTTAGTACTAGTCATGACAACTGGCCTGCCATACCGTGTGTCCTGCTCAGTCTACACGCTTCCTAGTTAGCCTTGTGTCCATGATCAAAAAATTCAAGGAACAAAGTGGAAGTGTTGAATCCAGGGCCTACATATATCAAGTTTGGCCAATGGAATGTGGTTTGGTGCGTGTGATTTAGTTTTAATGTAATAAACAACAGCTTTCATGTGTAAAAATAGCACTATGTATTCCATTGTTGATAATAGATGTAAAAAAACCAAACAAAATGGGAGACAATTTTACATCCTTCCCCCATCTCCATCCTACCCTGTAAAGAGCAGATATCCTTTGTATTTCTGGAAAATTTTGACCTTGACTTCTGGGTACAAATGCATGGATAACCTTCTCTGTCCGTTAATGGAACATTATGTCTGCTTTGCTGCTCCCATAACAATGTCACTTTATATAAACAGTGCATGTGCTGTGCACAATGACTTTTTAAACTTGCCACTTGATGTATGAACTCATGATCAAAATGAAATCTTTGTCATACGTACACTGCAATTGTCCCATTTATATAACCTTTGATCATTATTGCATTATGTGTGCCAGCTGTACCAACTGCCTAGACTAACCCTTTTGAATAACCCTTTTATCTAGCCTTATCTCTTTTATCTCTTTCTCTCTGTCTCTGTCTTTCTCTTTTTTTTTTTTTTTTTTTTTTTTTTTTTTGGTAGGTTTTGGGTTTGATTTACTGGGGGGCTTTTTGGAGGGATTTATAGTGCCTCACTTTATTCTGTTAACCAAAATCCCTGAACTCAGCCTTGCTCTTTTTGCTCCTCGGGTTTTCTTAGATTTTTTAAAATATGCTTTAAAATAGTATATTACTGTTTAAAGTTAAAGTTGAAGTGCAACCTTTTTAATAAAATATTGAGCATCTTATCTCAGCACTTTTTGCCAGATGCCATTAGAACAGCTAAAAGGTTGGGAGTTATTTTGTATGTCATTCTCATTATTGTTTTCCACTTATATATTCTACTTTGTTTGAAATGGAGTGTCCCTGTATTCTGCATTCCTGACCTTGCAAATGTCACTTTTACTGACATATGCCCTGTATATTACAATATATGCTCTACTGACGTTCTGGCCTTTAGGGCTATGTCTGGATTAATAAACTACGCTCTATGGACAGAGCTGTCCTACTGAAAGGGGAGCACAGTTTAACCATGTGGGTGCAAGCTGCACTGAGACACTTTTCCTCAGGTGCAGAGCAGGATGTGTGCCACTTGGCTCACTAGAGCAGGCATAACTTCTGTTTGGTCCCTGAAAGTGAGCACAGAGATCACTTTTTGTGCAAGCTTAATTTGGTGGTGGTTATAGTGCCCTTTGTGGTGCTGCAAGTGTTTTCTTTTAGTACATAACATGCCACTGTACGGGATGCTGGCTTTGTTACTGTGGTCCTGGAATTTACTGTTCCTGTCTGGACTTGCTCCCCACAGGAACAGTGGCCTTCCCCACTGAAAGAAAGATAGAAAAGTATCTCAGACAATATTTTGGTTTCGAAAGGACAAGTAAGGCTTCAAGGAGTCTCATAGAGAATTTGCAGTTTCATACCTGTTTAATGTGAAAGGCAATTGGAATTTGCTGCATGGCTGTGAGAAGCCTTGAGATAAGACCTATGGAAAAAAAAGATATATTACTGTGACAGGTGGGTCAGAAGTGTTCCTGTTATTAATTCTGGAAAGAGAAGTTGTCTCTGCAGAGGTAGAAACAGGAATAAAAGAACAGATTTCAGCTGGTTTCTTTTTACAGTTGATTGGACCATGTGATAAGTACCCATATGAAAAGTACCATGAGGAATACCCATGATAAGTACCATGTGATAAGTTCTCTATATCCTATGGCTTTGAGGGTTTGATGCCAAGATCTTATTTCCATAGCATTGTACCTCCTTGGCTCAGTAGAATCATTCTAGATTAATTTTACATATGAAGAAATTACTAATAGTCTAAGAGAGCACTTTCCCTTATGTAAGGAAGAAAAGATGCCCCATAATGCAGAAAGCTATTATTGCCTTTGCTGTTTTGATAAAGCATTTATGTATTGCCTTCTCTGTAGTTATTAATGCCCTCAAAATAGATTCTATCCTCCTTGACATCTTCCATTCTGAATTTAATAGAGACTTTAATGAAATTTTCATGGTAAAACAACTTGCCAGAAGGTCAAGAAAGCCAAAAATAAAACTGGGAATGTAAGTCATCAAAATGTCCTTTTCTTTTTCATTTGTGCTGATAGCACTTCAGGCTAGAAAATGAGCTAGAATCTGATTACCAAAGACGGGGAAGGGAGGATCAGGAGAGTGGAGGCTGAAGATAATGGAACATAGAATAAAGTGTTGAGAAGCTAGTCTCTTTTGCTACAGTCTGAGAAGTTTCTATTCAATAGCTTGACAGTTATAAATGTTGTGCTGCCTTAAATGCTTTCAGAGTGACTTACACAGAACCTTGTTATTACTTATTACACAGTCCCTTGAATCTATGTTTTTGGCTGGTTTTTTTTTTCATTTCTATAATACACTTTTCTTTCTTTAGAAAACAAAATCTTTAAGGGACTGTGTGAAATGCGCAGCACTGAGCGTAGCCTCTCAGCTTAGTCACAAATTGGTCTGTGTGGAAGCACACGGATTTAGTTGGCTAATTGAGAGCTGTGTGGCACAGTTAATTTCTTGGCATTGTCTTGAGCCTTTCCAAAATACCTAAATATTAAGGAACTGTTCCTGTGCTCACTGGAAGATGAGGTCATGCACTACTCTTAAGCACTGGGACTCTGGTTGCAGAAATACAGTTTGTAAAGCATAAACCACCAAGATAAGGGGAATGTGTTTTGTAAGACATCATTAAGATTGAGAAAAACATGTACCTGTTACACTAGCCACTAAGGAGGAAAAGGTGCCTGTTTTCCTAAGGAATTATATTGCAGGAGTAATGGATTGATTATTAAGTGCAAGATGGTGGTGTAGGCCTTCAGAAGCTGAAAGAAGAAATTATATTCTGTGGTCCTAATGTCTTGTATTAGCATGGGTAGGGCCATTTGGAAGATGTGTGCCTCAAGCTGTGATTTGTTCTGCCCGTGTAGACTGTATGCAGAAAATGAAGTGTTGTGATGAGGAAGACTAATCTGCTGTCTTCTGATAGGTCTTGAGGGGATCAGCTATGGTGCTTGTGCAGTCTGTCTCAAACTGGAATTCTGAATTGTTTGAAAAGTCTGTGTTTTCCTTGGTGTTGGCCACTGCTGGGATCCAGCAGCATGTAGGAATATTTTGTCTTAAAAACAAGCTTCAAGGAGTTGGGAAAGTAAATGGGTGCATTCCTTGCTTACACAGATAGGTGACAATCTTGGGGATACCCTGTGGTAACTTGGGGAGCAGTGGTAGAGGTCATCAGGGAAGGCAAAGCAGATGGAGAAGCTGTCAGCTACCAGCAAACTACTGTTCTGGAGCAGTATAGATGTGTAATCAATTCTCTACACTTAAACCTTGCAGAGCAGCCTTACACAAACCCCTCTATTGTTTTAGGATATCTACAAGGCTTATATACTTTTTCTGAATCAAATCTGAGCAGCATTGGATGCTTTTTCTGTTGCTAACCCTATCTTATTTAAAAAACAAACCCAAACCATCAATCACTTGGACAGATGTCCATACAGTTCAATCTTTTGTAGAGACTGTTCCTCACCTCGGTATAAGCTTTGCTGGCATCTGTTTATAACTGCACACATTTAACAAAGAGTTCCAGTGCTTGCACAGTAGGACTATTTAAAAAGTAGGATTTTAAATGCCATTTACTCTGTCATTGATTTAGTTAGGGGTAAGAGTACCTTAGGACCAAGTGATGGGAAGGGACTACATCTGAAGAAATAGTCTAGACAGTATCCTGTCTGCTAAGTTGTAGTGGGATCCATAAGTAGATCTTCATCTAAATGAACTATGAAATGGAAGCCCTAGTAGTCTAACATAACGCGTTTTTTTACAGCAATATACAAAATATACAGTGTTTTAGTGCAGGCAGGATTGCAGATTAGTGGACAGAATTACAGCTGATCCAAAGTATGGAACTACACACAATTTTAAAAATGAATTTCTGCTTTGGAAGGGGAAAAAAATTACAGTTTTATAAAAAATTGATACAGCTACAGACTTGACTAACTTGCTGTAAAACATTCTTTTACTGCCTGGAGGGAAAAATTGCAATAACAATCTTGTTTCCAGAAAAGTTCTACTCCTCAGAGTAAGGATCTCTAACTGCAAATGAAGACAGGAAAAGAAGGATGTGTAATATAACCTAACTTAAAAGAAGTAAAACTACAAAATGAAACAGAAAATGCTAGAAAGGTATGTTGTACCATGAACCTTTCAAAGTGAGTTTGGTTGGGAGAAGATTATTTAAAAATATGTTGGAGAGAGAATATCTGAATATCTGTGAGGTCAAACGCTCAGCTAGGATTTATCTCTATGCTGTTAGTCAGCTGGTAAAGCAAGTATGCAAGAAAAATCCCTGACTACTACCTCTTCCTTCTTTTTGGACTTTTAAGACTGTTCATATGCATAAGTGATTGGAAAAGCAGGTGCACTTCTTTTTTTTTGTCTACAGATATCATTGATAAGGAATACTTTTAGGATGAAGCATTCTGGTTTGAACTTGGTTTGGCAATTTTATTTGTGAGTGTGTGAAAAAAACACTTTGCAGATGTTGTGTAGGAGAGTGAGATAGAACTTCTCTGTTACAAATCTTCATAGTGCCTGAAGAGAGGTCAGTTTTGTGATGCCCTTTGCCAAGAGTTGCAGAAGAATATTCCTGGACTGAGCCTAGGAATTAAGGACTATGGCCACTCTGTTTATGCATGTTCTGCTGTCTGGCAAGAGCGTTATCCACTTTAATCCTCTTCCCTCACAGAGTTATTTTTATTCCTGGCAGCAGTGATCTGTGCCAATGTGACAGAGAAAACTGCAGCTCTGGTAGTCAGAATAGAGAGTACAGAGCAATATAGATCATTAGGACAAGTTCATCATGTACCAGAGTAGTTGTGCTTCTGATATACTTGAAATCTTTGTACTTCATATTTTGCCAATATGCTGAAAAATATTGCTGCAATCTATAAAATTTAGTAAATGATTGATTTCTAGTAGCAGAGTGGACTGGGGTGTGTGATGGTCTTATTATATCTGATGTAATGTGTCTCAAGACATCTGAAATAATAAGAACCACTTACATATTTTGGTCTCTTGACTGAAGGAGCAAATATTTCATTCTCCATAAATGCAGTAGGTAAAAGTGCAGACAAATAAAAGTTTTGGTTTTGCTTCCAGAAAATTCATAGAGTTAATGCCTGTTTTGGTACAAGGTAAGCATATAAAGTAAAAACCCTTGCCCAAGAAACCCTGAACCAAATGAAGCTATACTTCATAATGAATAAAACTCAAGGAGAAATAAGGATTTCATTACTCTTATTTAATAATAAGTGTGCAACATTACAGATTCAGTGATCAGAATCACTTTCAATATATTAAGACATATTCAACATCTCCAGTTCCTGTCATAGAAAGCTTAATGTTGTATTACTCTGTCAAAACCACATTTACACCTTTTATTTCTGTAGCTGTAAATTATTTTAGCAGCAGTGAGCCAAGCAGAAATTGTTTGGTTCCCGAAGTATATGTTGGGTTATGCATAATGGGCAATACAGTGAGTACCCTGCATTAATCCAACTGCATGGCACATGAAATATTACCACAGCTTTTTGGTTTTGTTTTAGACTCACTTAAACAGCTATTGTTTAAGCTGTCCAGTGGAAGCACTTTACTTTTGAACACTTGAAGGCTGTTCACATGTGATACAAGTCTCCTGCTGTCAGCTGCTGAGTGATGTCCACTGCTTCAAATGCCCTTTGCACAATGCACTCTATGGATGCTGCATTCTGGTCTTATGTTTCTTTGCAGCACATGCAATTGAAAACAGCATAGCTGACATTTAATACTCAGTCTTCGATATTTGTTTAGTACGTGAAAGCTTAAATTATGTGTCTTTGAAATAACTCTTCAGAGGCCACTCAGGAATATTAAGGATAAATTAAACAACATAAGACTGAAGATCTGTGACTTTCGCTTCCAGCAAAGTCAGCTTTTAAAGTCAAATCTGTATTCTGCATCTTTCCATGAGGTGCACAGCTGGGCAGTTCAGAAAGTCCAAGAGGGACTGAGGAACAGGGCCTTATCAGAAATTTACTTTCATCTGTTTGGCACTTCAATCTGTGAGACTGTATATACAGAAAGCAGATTGGTGTTTAAGCTCCCTGTGGACCACAAAAATATTGCTCTTTCTGCTATCTTCAAGGACCTCAATAAGAAAAAGCTGCCAGTCTTTCTTTAGAGTGATTCCTTGGAAAATAGTGTTTGAAAACTGTGGAGGGATGACATTTTAATTCAAGGAAACACTTCACTTCTACTTACCTATCAAATCAGTTGACTGTGCTGACTTTAGCACTGCAGCGTGTGCCAAGGAGAAGGGAATATTTGGTTTCTCCTTGAAGCCATAGTCTTTATAGTCTTGTATCCAAGAATTTTCTTTTCTGAAGAAGCACTCCAGTGTGAATGCTGTGGAAGTTGTGAAGCAGTGCAATCACTTGTAGGTTGTGTGCTCATGTGAGGGGCATTCCTAAGGACCCAGAACTGCTGCATAAATTGTAACAGTAATTAGATTCATTAAATACACAGTTTTGGCAGTGTTGGTCCAGGCTTTGGGCAACATCATGGGGGTATGAAAGGTGGTTGAGAGCAACACTGGGTTTTACATCTTCTCTGCTATGCAAAAGAAGGGTTGTGTACCTGAGACTTGAATGTTTTATGAGAAACCAAAAAAAGCATTGGGCGGGCTGGTGGCTGGTCTCATTTTCTGAGATTACCTATTCTGGCCACAGTTTTACAGAGTGCTTCAGTTAGTCCAAGAAATATGGGAGGAGCCAGTTTAACAAGTAATTTACACAGTCTGTGTGTCGGGATAGTTATGCAGGATCTGCTGCAAATTATGCCTGTAACCTGGAGCCACACTGCATCAGCTCTTACTGCAAACTACTCTGCTCCAGGTGACCACATACTGAAATTATGTAATGACTATGAGCAGCAGTATGCCAGACTGTTTGGAGACAGTATTTTCTCAAGAAAAGTGGGTTTATTATTTAAGTAAGTGCTCTGAAAGCTATTCTGTAAAGATGCTTGGGCCTGGTTTAGTATTACAATGTATCTTACCTCAATGTAACACAGTGTTCAAACAAGTGGAAAGGCTTTCCGAAACCTAGCCTTTTTCACTCTACAGTTCAGAAACGTTGGGGAAATTTAGACATGTGCTCTGCTTTTTAGGACTTTCAAGCTGAGAGCATGAAACTGCTACCCAGTGAAAGGTGACCTGATATGAGACTAAGTCTGATTTATGGTATCCCACAATACCATCCCAAATTCGTGTTGCAGTTATTTTCTTCTAGTATTTTAAACCTTTATATCCCATTGAATTTATATCAGATATATGAGGATTTTTTGTTTGAGGTAACTTGAATCTTTCTTTAAAGGAAACGATAAATTTGAAATTGTATCCATTTCCAAAATGCAGATGGATGTCTCTGGATCATTGAAAGGGGAGAAATAAGCCCCTCAACAGCAGTATTGGAGGATTGAAGAGGATTGGAAGATTAGAGAAAGGACTTTTCAGTTAGATTTGGCTAAAGGATGTGTGAAAATGCAATCAGGGCAGGTTCAGATGTTTCTCTGATCTCAGAAAGCAACACTCTGTCAGTAAAGAGGATTGTACCACATAGGTTCAATTTCATTGCAGCTTTTCTCTCTTATGTGAAATAATAATCTAAGACTTTTTAAAAATTATTATTTTTATTTCTCTGATCAGAAAGGGTAGCATAGTGCTTCTGAAAGTCTGTTGTGCAATTAGAAAAATGGCAAGGGAAGAGCTTGTTCTATGTATTACTGCTCATTTTCTGTGCACAAATGACTTCTACAAAAACTCAGAAAAACCCCAAAAAGTTTATATGAAGAGAAAGATGACTGGAAACTGGAATCTGATATTTTTGCAAATGATAAATTGTATGTACATGTATGAATTACTAGATTAGGAGAATTTTAAGTGGATTTTCAAGACTGCATATGGGTAAGGTAAACATGCAAGAAAGATCTTAGAAGCAAAATTATTATTCCATCCATCCATCCAGATCTATCTTTACAACATCAAAATCTTTTAATGCCCCATTTTTTTTTTACTTCAGAATTTTCCTTTGACTGACTTGTTTATGGCTCACACCTCTATGTCAGTGTATTGGATAAATTTAAAAATGCAATACTGGAAAGGGGTGGAAAAGACCAGCAAGTACAAAAAAGTACTATTGATAAAATTTTACAAAAGAGAGCATATCTAAAACAATACTTAGAATGCAGGGAAATACATTAACAGTAGTGGGTAATGTAAGGTACGGTTTGGTGTACATAAGAGAGATGGCAGTAAAATGTAGGCTTTGAAAGATGGGCTTTGCCTAACTCCTGGGTTTACCACATAATTCCAGAATCTAGTTCAGTTCTAGTTCAGATGAAGGTCACAATTCTTATAGTATCTTTTCAGAGGGAGAAAAAGTTACTTTTGGGTGGCAGCCCTAGAAATTTATTTTAATAAGCTGATGTTGATAAAAGCAGCTTAAACTTTCCAGAAGAGTTCTTTTACACCAAAAAATAGGAGCACTTATTCCTAGTTAAATTATTGTAAGGAGTACAATGAACTGTTTGTTATCGCAGTTAGTTGATGCTTGCAGCAATGCAATCTAGTATAGTTGCCAAGACCTACTGGCAGAATGTATTCTTAATCTGTGAAACTAGCTGATGTGAGATGTAACCATGGTAAAGACTACTTCAGGCTTTTAAAATAAATAAATTCTGAAGTGAGGCTGGTACCATCTGTAGCCAAAATAGCTATGAGAAGAGATACTGACTTTTCAGTTTCATTAATCTTGTGCTTTAATACTGGAGGACACTGTAAGCAGATGCACCAGCTCTTTGCTTCCTGATTCTTGGTTCTCCTCATCATCAAAGCCTGGTGCCAGCCAAGGTTCTTGTCTCTACCAGTTTTCTTGATTGTCTCTCCACTCTATCTATGATGGGACATAATAGAAGTACCACAACTTCTGACAGTGCTCACTGTCTCCATGGTCTTCAGGGGATTGCCCTGAGCTGTAGCAGGCTGCATAAATGTCCAAACTGATGCTGCTCTTACAAGTGGTGGAATCAACTGTCTGTTGTTTTGAATTTATCTAAGATAAAGCTACACTTGATTCTTTTATAACATAAATTGAGTATCTTCCAAAATACCTAAGCTTTCCACTTAAAAGTCTGATTTCAGTCCAGTATAATTTTGTTTCCCAAAAATAAGAAGAAAGTTTTTGTTTTATATTCACTTTTTTAATGGACATGTTGAGACCAGGTTTATTATAGCAAGGATGGTATGAGCAGGCACGGTCCTACTTAGCTATCCCAAGGTCCTGGTTGGCCCTCCAGTGGCCGCTGCAACTTGCCATTCTTCCCCTGAAATAAGGAAGAGGAAAGGATTCCTTCTGCACACAAGCCTAAACTCAAATGCCTACTTCTTGTGTCAAGATTTGATTAATGTAATACACATGCTGTGCTCTGGACTAAACCTCTTAAATCAGCCTCAAGTTAACAAAAAATTGCTTTGGTACCTATGGAGCCCGAGACTTTTCTGGATGCAGTACAAGATGCTGGTCCATAAATGTCCCTGGAACTTTTTCAGTTAGCAAAATGTTTTGTTTTTTCTTATCCTCAGTATGAAAAAGTAGAGGCCCATGAGCTGGATCAAGCTTCGTTTAATGGTGTGAAATGCTGTTAACCCCCTTTTTTTTTTTGTGAGGGTAATTCTGTGTGGGAAATTGGGGGCAAATAGTAGGAAAAAGAAGAGGAATATGATAGACCATTTTGTGATATAATTATTGCTGCTTGTTTCCTGGTTTGATGCATTCATTTGACTTATGTTGTATCTTAAATGTACAGATGTGCTCCAAAGACCAGATTAGCACTAGTCTCTACAGCTTCCACATCTCTTCTGCTGCAGCTCCATGCAGTGATTTGAAATAAAATTATATACCTACAAACTGGCACACTAATGAAGTTGCTTTCAATCTTTTTCCATTTCAAATTGAGGTGTCTGAAGAGCTCAGGCAGGTTTAAAATTCTATATAATTTTATATAATTCTATGTGGGGTTATAAATCACAGCAGAGAAACTGTATCTGTAGTCTTGTTCGTGTTACAAATCTAACCTGCCTCTGACTTTGTAGGATTATGGGTGAGATAGGAAGGAAATCTTTACAGAAACCTCAGCAGCAGTGGAGGATCTAGTTAGTATGTTTAAACTAGTTGGGGGATTCTTGTGCCCTAATCAGAGTTTTTCTGCAGAGGTCAGTGATTTTACCGGTCTAAATATGTTACCAGCTGCAGGTCAATTACTGCATGTGAGGATTTGTCTCTTCTGAACATTTCCTTTTTACTGAGCTGTTGCCTTGTGGTGCATGAGTGGCAGTGTTGCTACACAGGTGGATGGTCCTCTCCCCTCAAGAGCAGTTTCACCAGCAGGCATGTTCCTTGTCTAGTTGCTGATGCAGTCTTTCGTGTGGAAGAAATCAGACTGAATTTAGCAATTCTAGTAAAATCATTTGACAGAAGCTGGTTAGTTAATAACAGAGAGTTGTTGTCTTGAGCATCATATGGTTGATAAATGGACTTGGTAGTAATATATTAGTTGACAGAAATGGACCATCTGCTTTTGTGTACTGTTGAATGATGAGCACAGTGGGTATGGAGCGAGGGGAAAGGAGAAAAAAATACTGGTGCTCCAATATGTCTTTCTTCCTCATTTTTCCCAAAAAGAAAAATTAAAGAGCAGAGTGCATCTAAAAATGCAAGTACAGATATCAAGTAAAATTATTTTTAAGTGGCTATATAGACAGTATTTGGATTTTCTGGACATATTTCAATTTCTGTGCTAAAAATGCAGAGTGGCCTTGCAGAAAGAAATTAACTGTATTTGTGTTGCTGTTAATATTTCATTCTTGTAAGTTTTTCTGTGTGCGTTGTCTTCATGTTTTACAGAAGGCTTTTCTAAAGTATTTGCACCATAGAGTTTGGAGACTCCAGTGGCAATTTATGCCCTGGAATTTAAGGGAACCTTCAACTAAGGTAAGTGCATTAATTTTTTTGTTGCATGTTTTTCTCTAAGATTCTGCTGCCAGTCTGAGCAATTCAATCACCAATTCTGACCAAGAGCATGTTTTCCTTTTGCAGACAGATAGTAGTGCCAACACTTCATCACTCCTGTGATCAGGTTTACTTATCTTACCAGTTTTAAGTGTGTTCAGGAAGCTTACTTTTCCAATATTTTTCTTGCTGCCTTTGCAGGGTAAGTGACTCTCCATCCACTCCCTCAGCAGTACACTCTGAATAATCCATCATGGTTGTGGCAGCTGTGGGTTAAGCCTGGTTGTACTTGCAGAAAATTATAACAGTTGAATATAAAGACTATTTAGTATAATTTCTCTTGTCCTTCTCTATAAAACATTCTTCTTATTCAACTGTTTTCTGTATCTCATGGGGGGTTTTTTGTTTTGTTGTTTGTGTTTGTTTGGTTTTTGAGGTTTTTTCTTTGTTCTTAGTCATCCAATCTGAGATTTTTTCCCCCTTGAAAGGATATTGTGAGGAATGTGACCTTCATCTAAACTTTGCTTGCTGCTGTATATCTTTTAATAGAAGCACCTGCTGTTGCTCTGGCCTTGCAGTGGATGCCAGATAGTTAAAGGGATGTACCCTTTATAACTATGATTTTTGCAGTACTCATCTAATCTGTATCTAACTGGAGTTTAATGTGTCCTGCAGGAGTTGACGGTACTTATCTCATATATTGTCATTAGCTTGAGATAGTAACCTTGAGGGAGGAGAAGCTTAATAAGACTTTATTTGCTTCTGATTCTTGCTATGAAAATGTTAGCCTTTCTTGTGGGTGCGACATCCACTGCTTAATAGAGCAGGCACTGGTGTAGTGGCTGGGGAGGTCTCCGAAAGTGCTTCTGTCATATTGTCCCATGCCAAGAGGTTCAGTACAGGGAATGATATATTGAGGCAAATCAGCATCCCAACCCTCCTTAAAGCATAGAAGGGCAGCAGAAACCAGAGGGAGAAGGAAGGTGCTCCTGTACAGGCAGCTGTTTTTCTCTTATGTTCCCTATCCCAAGTCTTCCTCCTCCTAATCCTAAACCTTCCTATTCCTCCACAAATTAATTTTGCATTCAGCAAGCATAAATTGTTTGCATAAAGGTTCATTCAGGAACATAAATGCACATTCACATTAACTTTGCAAAATATACTCAAACTAAATGCCTCTATGTATTCTGTGATTTTTTTTTTTTTTAAGAGAGATTTTGGGCAGGAGACCAAAACTAGTGAATACTTGCTTTTAATGTAGCATAGTAGCAGATGGTCAGTAACAGCCCATGGACTCACTGTCTCTTTTGAAGTCAAATATGATACTAAGTAGCAGAAGTAAAGATAATGAGGTGAGCAATTTGCTTTATGACAAGCAGGGGAATAAATTTGTTTTCAATTAGCCTACCAATAGATGAGATCAAGGTTAAAGTATTTAGTGATATAGCATCATTTGAGTTTTAGTGCTGCTCAAAGTCTCATAGTATTTTGCCATCAAAAAAAAAAAAAAAAAAGGTAGTGCTTTTAACCTGGATTTGTAGTCGAGGACCATGGGAAGAATTGCAGGAAAAAGCGCTAAGGCCAGATGAGATACACCGGCCTGTAAACGCAGAGTATGTTACACTGTGTTGCTCTCATTGTCTTCAGTGACTGGCAAAGTGAAGCTTTCAGATGCTTTTCACGTATACTGAATATTTACTTCTAGGAAAATGTGGAATTTATTCTAAGAATTATTCAATTTCCCATTACTAAACTGTATGCACATACCTAAACTGCTCAAAAATATAAGTCCTAGCTTAGCACAAATTTTTTGGAGGAAACCTCCAAAGGGGTCTCCTTGAAAAAGCATATTTCATCAGCCCCCTCTCCCCAACCTGTTTGGGAGAAAAATCTCCCTGGAGAAAAGAGGAAAAGACTGTTTATTTAACAAGCACAGTATTCACAAGCATGAAAAAAATTAATAATATCAAAGAGTGGAACCTCTCGTTGCTCTGAAGAGATGGTAGATTCAGAGTTCCAAAGTCCTTTCTGTAGGTATGGCCCCCTCCGAACTAGAAGCTGGAAGGGGCAGTGTCCAAGGGGTGTGCTGGCCTGGGCTCCCAGTGCTGGTCTTCTGGACCAGAGCAGAGCTGAACAGTTCCTCTGGAACTCTGAAAGTTCCTCTGAAGAAGCCACAATCTGGAGAAAAACTTTTTGTCTTGGCTAAATGGACTGGAAGCTAGCTTGAAAGCAAGGGAGAAAAAACCTTCTCAGTCTCTCCATGCTAAAACATGACCATGAAAGAAAGGAGTGTGGGGGAACAAGTGCAGTTGCTGCAGACAAACTGAGTGCTGCTTCTCCCCAGCCTTTGCCCTCTCTGTCTCTCTGGGCCTAGCTTAAAGCTATTTCTGGGCAAACACCCCAGATGATGGGAATACCAGCACCATAAAGCCACCCTAGGAAACAGAGTTTTCATATTTTATTGCATTGTGCATCATGAAAACTGGAAGAAATAAGTTGATTGAATGTTATGCTGGCTTCTATATATGGTGTTCCAGGAACACATTTATCATCAGAAATTAGTGTTGTTCGCTGCTTTTGACTTCACAGTATGTGGAAGAAGACATCAGTCTAAGAAATAGAATGAAAACATCTATAGCACAACCCTTCATCCTTTCTAAGCCTGTGTGGAGTTTTGGTTTTTTTTTTTTTTTTAATCCTCTACAATTTTCCTTAACTCATTCATGCATGCATCTTCTTCTGAAACTGCGTTTTTGTTCCTGTTTTCCTTTGTGTGCAGTGATTGTATTGCAGGGTCATTCTTTGTGGCAAGAGCCACAGGATGAAGTCTCTGCCTGGCTCACAGGACTGTCCTTCCCTTTGCACATTTGCAGGGGGCCCTGTGTGGGTCCCCTAGGATGAGCCCTATGACCCTCAGATATGTTTTGACTTGTTTGCTCTTCTTATCCAACCCCTATTTTTGAAGTTCTGCATCAACTCACCTGCCTCAAATGTTTTTAGGGATTCTTAAGCAACATTGGAAAATGTGTGTGTAGGTACCCATGATGGTTTGATACTAGAATTTATGCTTTTATTAATACATTACTCTTATTAAAGGATATCTTATACGCTTTATACCTTCAGTTTTAGAAATTTAATTTTTATTGTTGTATTTATGTATACACAGATGACACTTTCTACAAACTTATTTAGCACAGCAAGATTTTTATATATTTACCAATGTGTATTTTTTTGTACTTATAAACATTTCCTGGTCCTAGAAGAGAATGGATAGTATAAGGTGTGGAACTCGCCCTGGAATTTAGGGCTGGGGCACCACCTGGCTTGATTGGCAGCTGCCCCAGTGTGGTTGTGTCAGGGAAGCTGTGTGTGTT
Organism: Rhabdornis inornatus; assembly: GCA_013397075.1. NCBI lineage: Eukaryota > Metazoa > Chordata > Aves > Passeriformes > Rhabdornithidae > Rhabdornis > Rhabdornis inornatus. Next base: position 8,085,511 of record VWZS01007271.1, read on the forward strand.
CCACCATTCACTCCACAGTGAAATGCCAAGCCTGAGGATGTGCATGACACATATGATGTGGAGCTTACCTACAGCCCCTTTCACCTCAAAATGTTGTGTTTTCCTCTTGAACTAACCAAATCATAATAAAAGAATATGGATACTCTGAGTAACACTAAATAGAGGTCTCCAGTTTTGTGTACATCTGTATACTATAGCTCTTAACCTTTTAATATAAATTTCTCTTTGTTCAGCATGCAATATTCTAACATGCAAAAAATACCACTTACCTGGTGTAGGAACACTAGAGGATGAGATCTTTTTAAAATGACCAGTTGCTTAAAATCTTGGAAGGTAAAAGTCACAAAAAAAAAATTTTCCCCATTTGTTTAGGGTAGGGTATTTGAAGATTTCTTTTATTGTACTGGTACTGTGCTGCGTGTTTGTTGTAAACCTCTGGAATCACTGAAGAGTGATACAGGTTATCTTTTCAGTGCTTGCCTCTTGCTCCAAGGCCAATACTATTACTAGTAACAGACTCTTTCATGTCCTGGAGAGTGTTGTTTCCAGGCTTTAATAACTCCACATCCATTTCCATATGAAACACTTTCCCTGCAGTCCCTTTGTTGGACCAAGAAGTCCAACCAACTTATTAAAGGTATCTAAAGACTTTTCCTGCAGCTCAAATGAGTTCATGTGGAAAAAAATTAGCACTCCTCATGCTTGTTAAAGTTAACTTTATCATTCTTTTATTGGAAGATTTTAAACAAATCAACTCCCTGCTACTGCTGTGTCCTAGAAAGTAATAGTCCAGCTCCTTGATTGTACAAGTGCAAGCAAAATATGTAAGGAGGCAAGTAAAACTTTTAAACAGTTATAAAGTTGTAAAGTATAGCTTGTTTCTCCATTAGTTGGAGTAGTAGTGTGATGGGGTGCTAGGTCAGGCATCTTCATACGGTTTCTCATGGGATTTCCTCTGCACCTGTGTCTTCCCAGCCATGTGACTGTAACTGGCTTCTGGGTCTTCAGAAAGATGTTAATAACACACATAATATCATTGTTACTTAAGTTCTTCCTTCCTTGTCTGCTACTTTTATTGTTTTTTGAGACTTCTACTGCTGCAAAAATTAATGAGATGCTGAAAACTTTGACAATACAGTCTAGAGAATGCTTTGTTACCCTTACAGTAGGGTTGTAAACAAGGCATTTGTGCATCTTGCTCTTTTCTAGCAGTGTATCCACCATAACTTTAAAACCAATATTTATATTTCTAAGAGATTTTGAATCCTCTATGTATGTAAAGATGTTTTGTGCCAGTGAGTTGGCTTTTCTGGTAACTTGTAGCCTAAAAATATGAGTGGCTGTGGTTCAAGGAGGAGTCACGGAAATACTGTCTTCTGAAGTAGAGCATAAGGTATGGTTTTTTTTTTTTATTATTTTGGGCTATTCTTTTTTATTTTATATTTAGAGAAATGTTATTCTCTGAAGAAAAAAGTATTACCTTGCACTAGGGACATAGTGGTCTTACAAAAAGAAAGCCACACTAGATTTTGAAAACATATATGATGTTTACTTCAGTGATTGTCACAATATGCAAATAAGGGATTAAAACAATCCATTAAAATAATTTTATATTATTTTATTTTCCTAATAACATATCCCCTAGACTAAATCTTCTGCATTAAGTTAAATGCTTTCTTCAACGACATTTTATCTGCAGTGCTGCATTTTGCAAAAGTAAAATATGGAAACATGAATTGTGCTTGGTCAGGAAACAATGAGTTTTGCTTGGTCCTGTCATAACTTGGGCATCAAAGATCTTGTCTTACATACATGCCTCCAAATGCTTAGATGTGTTCCAGCATATATCCTCTCAGTCCCATCTTACAGAGCTTTGGGTTTTTTAATGTCTATAAAATTATATATTTCAATAATTACACTTTGGATTTTGCAATCCATTGAAGTAGCAGCTCTTTTCACATGTGAAGAAGGCACTGAGTGAAAGTGACCCACTTATGCTTCTATACAATCCCTGTGTGGTTTATTTTTGAGAAAATGGGTGAATCTGTGCAACTTTCAGTCCAGTCTAATGAGCTACTTTTGACTGTAGAAGTCAAACTTGCTTCCTACCTGTTTTTTTGTGCAGACTTACTAATATCTGCCTCTGCCTGATGCAGCTCTCTAGGATGCAAGGCAAACCTAGTTTTCTGCCCTTTTTGTTTCTAACTAAGAAGGGATCAATTTGTAATCTCGTGTGTGTTTTCAGTATCAGCTGAATAATGAGACTGAAGGAAAGCAATGAGAGAGAGAGTATTTTATCTTAGATAGTTTTACATATCTGAAGCAAAAGGTTCCCATATTGGGGGATGCATATGAGATGGAATTCCTCCAGTGATAGCTGGGACTATTCCCCAAAATAAGAACATTTCTAGGCCTAGTGATGTCTGCCAACTAATTTTGCGTTATTTTTGTTTACAGTGTTTTCTGTATATGCTGTTTAGAAACTATACTCTTCAACTACTAGAAACTAAACATTGTTTAGAGAACTGGTTTTTATGTACTTAAAAGTTTGAGATCTCATTTACATAAGCTGATTGGGAAAAAAAAGGTGGTGATAGTTCTGAAAACAGTTTGTAAAAACTCAAAGGTAAATTGGAAAGTAGGCATAACTTTTAAAATAATAATTAAAAAATAGTATATTGCTATTTAAGGAATACCACACAGCATTACTATCTAACAGGAGCAAACTTTCCAAATGGATACTAGTAGTTTCCAAATGGATACTAGTCCATCTGTCTTCAAATGGTAAGCCAGTTTACAGTCCATCTTCTAAATCAAAGGAAATCTACCATTCAATTAATTGTTTTGTCACTTAAGTACATGAAAAAATGTTTGTGCTAGTTTGCATTCACTTATGAGGGTGCAGTCAAAAGCATTTACAATGCTAAGGCTTGAAGCTGATCTTCCATCCGAGTCTCCATATTATTTTATGATAGTGCAGCCCATTTTGGTTCCAAAATCTGCTCTTGCATCTTTTTTCTACATAAGCTTTGTGCTCCTAGGGAACATAAAGGAAATTATAGGTATAAGCAAGTCCCCTGTGAGTTGAGTTCTAATGCTGTGATGGGATTAGATTAACTTTGCACAATTCTGATTCTCATTATGAGCCCTGTCAGAAAGCTGGATTCATGTTGTGCCATTTTCTATCCTCATTACCACTTTTGTCACAAAAATGAAATTTTTCATCTGTCATACAGGCTGGAAAAGACAGAAGCCGGCAACAGTATTGTGATATCCTTTCTAGTGCTGTGCAGTTTGACAGGCTGTGCCTTTCTGCTTTGTTCTCTTTAATGGTTTCTCAACCTGAGTGAAGAAGAGAAGGAATGGATATCTATGTCAAGGTAGAAGATATGATTAGTAGTGTTGTCTATATTCAGAAGACTTCAACTTTCCAAACTGAGCTGGTTGCAAAAAGAATGGCAAATATTAGAAACATTGGTACTGCTAGCTGGGCCCTGTTTTCATTTTCATGTGGTCTAAGAATTGAGATTCTAAAAGTATTAAATAATCTAGTTCATACCTGTGTTTTCACAAATTCTTGATGCCCTTGGTGTGCTAGTCTATGTGTCCCAAATGATGAAGTTCCTATGTAAAACAGATATGACCAACTGCCAGTGTTTTACAATATCTAACCTAAAATTTCCTACTTTAAATTTATTTTCATTAACATAGTTTAATGCCCTGCAAATTACCCTGCTTTATAAAATTACTATCCCTCTTTACTGTTTATGTCAATGGACCAAAGAAATATTGCTGTCTTTTCATTATTCCTCACACGCTCTGTAATGAAATCTACAACAAAGGGGTTTTGGGTAGATATCCTTCATTTTTATATCTCACATTTGTAATACTTCCTGACCTTCTCTATCTAGAAGAGAAAATAATTTATGGTTCTGTGTCTATATCCTGCCTGTGATGATACCCTGATCAAACTACCTGCATGATGAGACAGTGTGATAGTACTGCTCCTGTAAGGACTAGCACAGAGATGCTAGGATGCTGCATGCTGAAGTTAATAAATTTTTGGCCTGAGTGAGAGTAGCTGAAGTGCAGATGCCCAAAGGCCTCAGTTAATAAATAAAGGCATTATAAGTGTTAATGCGCAGCAGTGTTTTGTAAGAATAGAGCAGGAACCACACCTGTGCCTCTTGGAGACAGCATGATTGGGAGATGTTTGTTGTGATATTCCCTTGTAGATAATACTATCCGACCATTTCTTGCCCATGTTTCCATTCTGAGCTGCATTGACTGACCAAACGTCACAAAAATGCTCATCCCATCTGCACTACGTTGTAAGAATGAAACATATCACACAGGGTGTTATGCAAAGGACATCAGGCTTTTTGAGTTTTGGTATTTGTCAACCCGATTTGTATAACTAACCTTTTGTCAGCACGGTGGGTTCTTGGAAATAAACCCAGTTTTCTTGCATTTAAATGTAACAGGTGTGCCTGCTTATTGAATAAATATGTCTAAGAGCAATTCTACGGCGAAAATGAAAATATGGAAAAAAATCTCCATTGTGCTAAATCCTTTCCTGTAATGGTCTTTACAGAAACACAGGGGTTATAAAACGTGTCTGTCACAGCTCGTAAGTGTTACAGAAGTGCACCTTTACACGAAGACATCTGGAACATAAAGTTCAACTAAATCACTAAAGATTCCATCTCAAATGCAATCTATTTCAATGTGACCTTACATCAGTGAGCGCTTGAACTTTGCCTGCTGGCAAGCAAGGTCTGACTCCAGCTCTCTCTTATCCTTTCACAGAGCTGCATAGCTTGCCCAAAGTGTTGTTTGGGGCTTTTTTTGTTTTGTTTTTGTTTGTTTTGTTTTGTCTTAATGGAATGCATCTTCTTTTCCTGGCTGCCCTGAAGGCTTGCATCATCACTTGCTATGTCTTTGACCTTCCTCTTCCCACACAGGAAAATCTAGCTAATTCAGATTTTTTTCAATAGTTTTCTTAATTCAGAAAATTGTATTACAGTAATTGAAAGGATATAATACCAACAATAAGAACAGAAGTTAATAGAGAAACGTCACCCCAGCGTTAAAACCAATTAACCTAATGTCACCTATGCTCAAAGGAAGCAAGCCAGACTACTACTCTTGTAAAATATATTGTTTACTCTTTACTGTGTCCTATTTAAATCATGAAGTTGAGACAGACGAATGTGCTTAAAAAAGGAATTATTCTGATATATTTCATTATAATGTATAACATCTCCTGAAAGCCCTTCTGCTTTGTCTACTTCAGAGATACTATGTATAAAACAGGCAGCAAAAGCTGAATCTATGAAGTAATGAGGTTATACCAGGAATGACTTTTGGTCCATTTTCCTTGTGGCCATTCTTGAACTATTAACCTTTTGTTTTGTTTGATTGTTCAGGAAATGAAAAGGTCTTTCAAAGGATCCTAATCTATCCTGTGGAATAGCTAAAACGACAAATCATTTTTAAATGTACGCTTAAAATTAGAGAATATGTAGCAGGTTGGGTAGTGGGAAAGCAGAGAAAGGAATGGTTAGTAACAGCTTGTCCAAGTGCCTCAGGGTGCCTGTAGAAAGAAATTTATTTATTTTTACTATCTCTTCCCCTGCAACAAAATAAAAGCTAATTCAAGTGTACAGTCTTCATTTGCATCTGACGTGCGATGTGTTTTATCTCAGACATGTCAGGACTTGAAGATTATTTCCGTTCCTTTTTCTTAGCTCCTTTGTCAGTCTGTAAAGTGCCCCTGGCATACTGGGAGGAACTGACAGCCTTGTTACCCTGATAATTTCCCTTTTGGAAGAGGCACATCTACTTGAAACAGTAACAGGAGCACCATACCAAACAGAAGGGTAAAATCAAGTCAACACAGCAGAAATTTTTTAAGTGGCAAAATAAGATGAAGATTTATCTTCTGGGGATGGCAAGTAGATACACTTTAATTTTGTTTAGAGCTTATAGGGAAGGTGTGTATTACTAAGAATTTGTTTATTGATCCATTGGGAGAAAATCTTCAAGTACCTATTGTGTATTACTGAACTACAATTTTTGGCCTTGTTTCTCTCCTTTGCCCTGTGGCAGATTTCATTATGGAGAGAACCCTTAGGTAAGAAAATAATTGATCTTTGCAGCATCCTATTTTCTGGCAGGATGATGTTGGAATGTGGAGTATACCATTTTTGTTCTTTCTTTTCCTTGTCCGGTTCCTGTTTTGCTGTGACACTGTTACGAGTGCGTGGTGCAGACTCAGATTTCTGTAGGGTATAAAGCAAAATACAAAAAAGTGCAACCAAACAGAAATAAAATCTAATATCTAATCAGCTCTCAATAGTGTGTGACTGTGGAAATGTCAACACCACTAGGCATGTTCTTGTAGTCAGCTCCTACACTTCGGAATCATAATACCATGAAACTTCCTGGTTTTAAAACCATGGATGAAAGTCTTGAGTGGCTTGTTTTGAGAATGTTTAGGAACGCAGTTTTGTAATCAAATATGTTATTAGTAAGTGGATGTGTTACTGAATTGAAAATCAGTTTTAGAAATTAATAACATTAATAAGATTAGTCTATACAGATCAAAAGTTTTTTTTAGGCTACTATATTTGACCCTAGAAATAATGTTATTGCAATTAAAAAAAAAAATCACTGAACTCTTACATTATGCAGGGTTAAAATATGAACTTGATTTGCTTATTTGTCTCCACTGATGAGTCATTATTTAAGTGTTATGATTTGTAAATTGTGTCTATATTAAACAGTTGCTAAGTGCTCACATTAATGTGGTTTTTTGGTTGGTTATTTTTATTTTTTTACTTGAGTGAATCTGTTTTTACTGCGTTAAGAGATGAGTTTTGCCTGCTGTATTTAATTCTCAAAGCCAGTAACATTGTCTAATTCAAATTTCATGGAAAAAGTTAGAGCAGGGTCAGGCCCTCGGAGTATATATATACCTTTAGACTTTAAGATTATCCTGCACACTATTTCACAGGTATAAGGAGCACATGGTTACTTACAGTCAGGAAATCCATAATTCTCTTTGATTTGCTATATATTATAAACTAGTAAAATATATTCTAGTTTGTAAAATATGCTTTAGCTGTGCAGGGCTCAAGATGGTGATGATAAAAGCCTCTACTGGAACATTCATCGTCACAATTTGTGACAGTTGTTTTGGATGCTACTGCCTAAAGCTCTTCAGTGGTTGATGTGATGTGGGTTCTATCTTGATTAACTATTTGCCATCAGAGACTTTTGTTAGTAAACCAAGGTGTATCCATCTAAGTGTCTTCCTATATCAGCAGAATCAGCTTTCTAACAATTTTTTTAGATTTTGTAGCATATTTTATTTGTTTTCCCTTCCTAATGAAGGACAGAATTGGAAAAGTGTGTGGTTTAGGTTAACAAGGAGTCAGAAAGAAGCATTTTTTTAATTCCCATCCATTTGACACATATAGGATTTATGCTAGTTTCAATTTAGGAAAGTCACTGCTTCTGGATTAGGTTGCAGTTGTTCCTTTTGGTTTCACTCCATGTTCCCCAAGATGTGGGCCATTTGTTTTCCCTTTTGAAATTGTGCTAGAACAATATCGGAAAGCCTTTGGTTCTTTGATTTTTGCCTTTGAATACGAACATGTGATCCTATGTTATCAGTATGTAAAGGAAAAAAGCAGCAGTATGAAGGCAATGGACTGCATTTAACTGCTTTTTAAATGATGCCAAATCTTTTCATAATTCCAAATCTTTTAGAGTAAAGATGATATTTGGTTGGTATAACATGAGAGTTTAGATACTGCTAGAGAGCAATTGATGAAATCCATCATGTGGAAAAAGAATTTCATAGTGTAATACCTGTGGTTGTCAGAGTATATGAGCCAAGAGGTAATAATCACAGCTAAGAAATAACCCTCGTTCTTCAAGGTGATTTTTTTTTTTTTTAGTAGTAAAGAATAAATTGTTGCTTTGAACAGAGAGATGCAGTAGTTGGAAGAATTTTCTGCTGCCTCCTGGCCAACAGACCATGCTGGTTCTGAATTAGATAAGTAGTGATGGTTGAGACAGCTGATTTTTTTTGTTTGCTTATTTTTAAAATTAGAGCTCATTTTTCAAAGTTGGTAATAGGAGCCCCATAGTGTGTACAGAAACATACTGTGTATTACAGAGGATATGACTTCACGTCACTTTTCTCTAAATAAGTAATTCACATGGTTTAGGTTGGAAGGGATCTTAAAAATCACCTAGTTTTAACCACCCTGCTATGGCCAATGATCCCTTCCACTGGACCAGGTTGCTCAGACCCCCATCCAACCTGGCCTTACTACTTCCAGAGGTGGCACGTCCACAACTTCTCTGGGCAACCTCTTCCAGTGCCTCACCAGCCTCACAATAAAGAATTTCCTCCTAAAATCTAATCCAAACCTACTCTCATTTTAAAGTCATCACCCTATATACTATAACTACATGCCCATAAATAAAATGGGCAATTAAAATTGCATTTAGTTACAAGAATATGATGTGCATTTTGTTAATTTTTGTAAGAAAATGTCAAAATTCTTTTTCTGACATGTATTAGAAGTTTGGCCTTTATGAATAGTGGCCAAACCACAGTATCTTTCACTAAGTTAGCAAAGAAGTTCTAATTTTTGGATCAATAAACATAAGTCAACACCAATCCTAGTTCTTTCTCAGAGAAAAAACACAGCCAGGAACATCTAATATTATAAAATGTCAGTTTTAAATAAAAACATTCAATTATGCAAGGAATAAAATAGCTTTTATGAATCTAGAACTATGAAACTAATTGTAATAACCTCTTTTTTTAAAATTTTCTTGATACATGTGACTTGAGTATTTGTACAGGAGTTTGCATTCAAATACTAGAAATTAACTTGAATTAAGAAAATACAATGCTGCTGTTTTATGGTGTGGGAGAAGGATTCCTTGTCAGGAATGGTTTGGTCATGAGCTAAGTGCAGGATGTTCCCTGCTGCTCTATGTTCTTACCATCAATATTCATCCACGTTGCAATTTCCATTTCAATTCTAAACCTCAAAATTGCTGTGCTTTTGTATAATACATTGCTGGTACTAAATCACGCTACCTACTGATGTTTAGTGACCTGAATGAAATTGTTTCGATGTAATTGACTGACATCCTTTGTGTGTAGAAATAAGTCTGCTCAGCAAAGGCTAAATTATGTTTTTAAGCCATAAAAAAGGGACTTGTCTACTTTAGATTTTGAAAAACAGTGCAGGCCCATTGATTTCATCCAAAAGAGGTAAAATATATCAAAAAAGTATGCAACCTTAAAAGCTACTGCTCTAGAATTGCACTATACTGTCTCTCTCTGTTTTCAGATTATAAACTATATCTTTTCCTCTTGAAATAGGCTTCTCTGATCAATGCTGTGCTGCTCTTGACTGGGTATACAGCCTTAGTTCCCTTTTGGAAGTAGGTTAGGGACGGTTGCCAAAAGGAAACGCAGCATACAGCAATAGGAACATGCATAATGGGTGGGCATGTGTTGTGTGGTGAGTGTGTTAAAAGTCCATACTGCACAAAAGTTGCAACGGTACAGTATTTAAATCTTGTTTGGAAATGTTTGTTAGATTAGATATAAGCGTGTTCTGTACATCTTCCTACTTGCACCTGTACTCTTAGTGTCAGTGAAATGTGTTATAGTTATCACACAATATTTTGCCTTCATGAAAAAAAAAATCAGTTGTCTGTGTTTCCTCCACTTTAGGAGGGAACATGCATGATCTCACCTGAGGAAAAAAACACAAGAATAAGGGGAGATGGTGAAGTTATATCACGATTTCTATTGACTTGGGAACTAGCTACTAGTTCTATCTAAAATCTGCCCTTTGATAATTGTGTGAGCTCCAGCAGAAAATCCCAAAGTCAGTCCCTACTTGCTTTGCATCCTTGGATTTTCATTGTCTTTGAGGGGCAGCTACAAGCTGTTCTCAGACCTGGCTGTCCCTGTCTGGACTCATTGCCCGTGTGGCTAAACATTTTGACCCCTTTGTCTCTGTTGTATACCACTGAATTTTAGCAGGAAAGCTTAAACTACTTGTACTGCTTGACACAGATCAAAGGCAAAATGATGTCTTCTGCATTAACTCCCTTTCCTGACAAGAGAAACACCAATCAGGTCTTTGGCCCTTTGGCTCACTCAGTCCTCTGGATGAAGTCTCAACCCGTATGATTTCCTTTGCCTTCACTTTGCTTGTGCTCTCTGGGTTGCTTTTATATTGCTGTAAAGTTGTGATTTGGGATATGTGGGGGATTTGGATGATGCCAGGTATCAAACCTGTATTCCTAGTTGTAGGTTCAGATTTTTTTCCTGGTTAGGGTGAGAAAATATAGCCTTAAAGGCACTAACTTATTTTCTACCCTCCACTAGCTTTGAGGATGGTCTTCAGACTTCAGGAAAATCTAAACAAAGGAATGCTGTGAAAAATTAATATCAAAACTACCATGCAAGTGTATTTAAAAAATTTATATGATGTATGATGATGCATCTTTTATGGTTATAAACATTTCCATTAAAACTGTAAAGATAATTTGTCCTGGGAATACCTTGGAATACCAATGGTAACTTCATGATTCCAACCCATCTTATTTTAAAGAAATGTAAGCTGATAAGTGTATGTGGTGCTGGGCAGTTCAGCTGGCAAAAATGTGGAAATCATCTGACTGAGGTGTGCTAAAACAAGCCTAAGTATATTGAAGAAAGGCAAGCCTTTACACTGCATGAGACTTGGCTGAGGAAAGTGACACATATTTCATGCCCTGAAGGATGGCTCCAAAGGGAGAAATCTGGCAGGAGCTCGAAGGCCCTGAAGAGCTTTTGGGCTTCAGGTTTATAACTCCTGTTCACTAAACATGAATCTGCTGGAAAATGCTGCACATTTGGACCTAATGTCAGCAATGTTCCATGGAGATAGCACACCTAATCAGTGAGTTGAAAGAAAGGGCAGGTCTGTAGCCTTGGAGGTGATGTGCAGCATGTGGCACATGGACAGCATTCATAGAGCAGAGAGGGAAGAAGACACAGCCTCACACTCTGCACCATAAATCTTCTTCTCCTTTGTATTTCTCTCCACTGCCCTTGGTAATGTTTGGTTTGACTGACGAAACCCTCTTCCCTGTAGCCAGAGGCGCATGGAAATACCTTATGCTAAAAGAGAGCCAGAAGGGCCACTGGATCTGCTCTGCTGCCCAGAGCTCTGCAATAAAGTGAGACATACTGCCTGCTGCAAAGAAAATGGTTGGTGCTCTGGTTCATTGACACAGAGAGACAGTGGCTAAAACGTTAACATGCAGTATTTTAAAAGAAGCTGATGATCTGAAAGCCTTCTGAAAGATACTTCATGTTAGATAATAATAAACTTACAATATAAGTCAATCTATTTTCTAAATATTCCTTTTACTCCTCAGTACCACTGTTCTTCTAAAGAGTACTTACAGGTTTTTCCATGCTTTTACTGTTCTGGGTTCTTGGAAAGTAATCTCAATTGCTTTTGCATGCAGTCTGTACCCATTTAAAATGTCCCCTTAACTTTGAATATGTACCTTGAATCACAGTATATTTCTTACAATATAAGTAGAAGATCTGTTTTGTGTTTCCTGACGGGTTTTTGTTTATGATTTTAACATCACAAGTGTGCAAAATCCAAACACAACCCTGTTATTCAGTCAGAAAAGAATCTCCTAGCAAGGTGATATGTGAGCCTATGGTTAGCTGAAATGAATCTGACTTAGAATAATTCTTCTTTTTCCCCTCTCCCTAAAAATAGGAGGAGTTCCTGGGTCTTCAAACTAAAGCTTTGCAGACCATGGAAACCAAAGATGCTGGGTGAGTAGGCTTCTCTTTAACATCTCATTATACTTTAACTGCTACTAAATATTGAGGGAGTTGTTTTGTTTGTAGGTTTATGATTGTATAGCCCTCAGTTTTCTATATATTCCCATCTGCCTCCTCTTAAATAGGACTAGAAATCTGCATTTGTACTGTTTTCTCCAGTTACCTATTTGTGTCTCTTACATGTGTCTCTTATTTGTATCTCTTCTGATGATTTTTTTACTTCTTTGCATGCATAAATATAGTTTACATTCTTTAGGCCTATTTATACATTTTGTTTTCTACAGAATTTCTGCCGCTGTGCAATTATGGGCACTTTTTCTTTTCTTCCATTTAGAGACTATGCAAAAGAAAAAGGTATAAATTTCCCTCATTCCATCTTTCCTTGCCAGCTCCTACTGGAGCTGTGATTTTCCTACTCTTATTAATGTTTATTGATTTAAACCTATCATTCCTATACCTCTTGCTTTCTTTGATTGCTTTAGCACTACTTCACTGTAGCACTGATTAAAGCTGAAAATACCACCCTTGTTCTGCTGAGTGAAATAAGCTTGTCTTCAGAATTCTCTACTCCTCTCAAGTGCAAGCACACACATCATTAAGAAATTCACATGTCCCAGGGAAAGCAGGACATGTTCCTTCTTTACTGAATATAGATTTCTAGAAAAATTTAGATTGACAATGTGTTATTTATTACTCAGATGAAACCTTCATTTCTGTAAATGTGCACAGGTCTAGTGGCCTCTTCTATATAGGTGTTAACAGCTATATTTGATGTGCATGAAACTAGAATGCTCAAATTGCTTTCAGTTTTTCCCCCCGCTACTTTTAAGTTCCTTCTCTTTCTGCCTATCCCTCAAAGGAAAAGGATTATTCTACTCTGGTAGGTTTTCAGCTGTCTTTTTTTGTGATTTGTGTCTCCTAGACAGAGCAGTGGATGAACATCTTGAAGCATGGTCAGTTAGGACACAGCAAAGTCCAGCTTGCCACAGTAAATGCCTAATAGAATAAGTAGTTCAAAGCCATTTTTCCCTAGCTCCCAGGTATGTTTTTGGTCTCTTTTACATCAAACCAAGTTATAAACATGATAGATTTTGTATGTTTTTCATGTGCATCCGTCTTGCAGATGGGGACTTTCAAAGGGATTTTGTTGTTCCCTTTCCTGCTGAGAGCTGCCTACAGATGCCAGGGAGACATGTGAGATGTACAGCTTTCCCTTGTTAGAAACCTGTTGTATTTTTTTCTTATTTTGGACCTTTTGCTTGTCTAGTACAAAAGCTGAGTCATAGAGACCCACTTTTGTTGTTAGTTTCTAGTTACATGCCTGCAAAAATGCAAATGTTTGCTTTCACCTGTAAGTTGTTCTGTTACCTTGGTTCATCAGCTTCCACACATAAGGTATTGGCAAGAAATGCACTGTAGATTTTTATTTTTCTATTTTCTATTTTACTTTATAACTTGGACACTACTGAAAAATATGCAGAACAATTACTCTCCTAAGCAAAAATATATTGGAATTGAGCTTACATATATAGCAGAACAGCAGAGAACCTAAAAATACATTCTTGGGGCAAGCATTAAAGAGAAGTGAATAATTTTTTTGAATTATCTTGAGGAAAGAATTTTTATGAAAATGAACTAAATCAAACAAAGTCCCTTTATCACTCTTTGTAAATGGTTTTGTATGGTGATGAGATCCTCTCCTTGTACAAGATGATCTAATTCTTTTCAAATGGAAGTGAATGAGACGACAGAGGAAAAAAACTGATTATAGGCAAAAAGATTGCCAAAATGCCAGGCAAATTAGGATCACTTCAAGGCAATAATGAATGAAAACACTCCTCTGACCCCTAACATTCTGCAGTTTCATCTATACCTGCATTCAGTGGAAAAAAATAATCCTCATAAAATAAAATACTGCGTGGTAAGAGTCATACAAAAATATGATTTATAGGAAATAACAACCTTCTAAGTTAAGTAATAACTTCTTTTCTTCCCTAAAAGCTGGGATTAAAAAGTAGGTCAACAAGCCCATTTAAATAGCTTATTCCACAGTGTGGTTTAAATTAGTGCTAGTGACAAGTGTATGAAGTGCTGTGCATTTTATTTTTATGGCATACTGGTTAAATTTAGAATTGTTCAAAGTGGCTGTTATACACAAGCCTCCAGGCAAATCCTCAGATCTTTCAGTCGGTGGGCTTTGTTCTTGCTTTCAAACACATATAACATGTTGTCATTGTGTTTGTAAACCAGGTGCTTTATCTGAACGTGTAATTAATGTAATGAACATTAATGTTAGTCCAGTGGTAGAGCCTCTTGCACTGAGGAGCTACAATTTCAGCTCAAAGGGCAACGCATTTATATTCTCTGGGCACATGACTCCTGTTCCTAGTTTTGTTCACAAGTCCTTCCAGAAGAGTGATTTTAATCTAGAGACAAGCTGAAACCGTTAAGTCTCAGTGAACAGAACTGCCCTTGTAATGTTATTTAGTATTGATAGGTCAGGCAGCTTCCATCAGACAGATGGCCTGAGATGAAAGAGTGATTGTAGGCAAGGAAATGGCTTTTGCAGGAGCTCTGTTCTTGTTTCAAAAAGCCATTCTTCGGCTTGCAATCTCCCTCTCTGCTGCTTGAGAGCTGCCAGAAACAATTTTGGCCCTGAATTTCAGACGTACCTAGCGCCAAGATGAGGAGAGAGGTTTCCAGCCCAGCTAGAAATTTTTCTCTCCTTCCTGCCTTTGTTGCTTTGCAGTATAGGGTTCTCATCTGCACCCTGACTGGGAAGATACCAGCAGAGATGAGTGAATAATGAGGAAATCTACTCACTAGTGTTTTGACAATTGCTAAATAGAGTTTTGCTTAGATCATGTTTGTACTTATTTTATCGACTATGGAGCTTTTTCTAAAAAGCTGTGGGAGTATAGTGTTTGCTCAAAAGAATACTTGCAGGGAACTATTTCTGGACTGTATTCATGATTAATTTAATCAAATCCAGTTTTTTCTCACTGTAAAAGTAGCTGATTAATGATTACGTCATAAGTGAGGAAACAGAAACAGGGAATAAATCAGTGTGTTAAATTCGAGCTTGCTCTCTTTCAGAGCTCTACATAATTCAGCTGCAGCGGCATGTCTTCAGTAGCTTTTTCTGTATCCTGCTCTCCCAGTAATGATACCCTTGTCAGTCTCCTCCTGCCCTGCTCTTGTATGACATTCTATTTTATATAGGTTCTTATTTTGCTTTCATTGTGAAGTATATGAGCACCTAGCAAGTTTATGGTACGTGAGGTGACTAGCTTCTATCGTATCTGCCTCTGTGTGAAGCACTAGAGACTTAGTAAGAGTGCTTTGTTTTGGTAAGATTATTACCTGCTTATGGGAAGCAAGATAGACAGAAAAAGAGTGATTTGCATTTGGAGTGAGAATTGATGGCATTTTTAGTAGTCTTTTACCCCTATAGGAATTTGTTTCATTGCCTTGGCTGGCTGCTGGCAAAGCCCTGTGTTTTAAGCCTGTAATAGCTGATTGTTACATTTTTGTACTTGCATGCTCCAACAAAACTTTTTTGTCAAGTCACTGTCCTCACTTTACTCCTGATTGTCTCCCCATAATTGTCTCCTAATTGCAATGGACAACTGAAGATCCTGAGAAACCAAGGTACCAAAAGAGGTGCCAACGCAACGAGGTGCTTTTCCACCCTTGATGCTTTTTTTCCTTTTTATAATTTTGCAGTTGTTGGAGTGACTTTTTATTTGTGCTCTGAAAGTTGACACATTGACCAAGATCAGTGAATAATAAGGAAAATTACTGCATATTTTCAAAGTAATTTATCAAGCATTGTTAAGTAGTTCATACTGAGCGCTGTCCGGTCAAGGCAAAATATTTTAGCCAGAATAAACTTTGCTTGGCAGTAACTGAAGTCATTGACATAAGCTTTAGTTAACAGTCCACCTCCATTTGAGAAAGCACTTAAAGCACATATTTATGGTCCCTTGACTGCAGCAAATTGAAGAAAATGATTGAACACACTTCCAATCAGGACAGATTTCCTGTATTGGACCTGTGTTGCAGACGTATCTTAATAGGAGCTGTCAGATAATACTTGTCTTTGCTCCTTACATGAACAGTGAGAGCAGTTAGGTACTATACAGTAGGGTTATATCATGTCACAACTAGTTACTAAGATAAAAAACAATTTGAACATGTATTTTGTGGGTGAATTGATCTGACAGAGCCTCACAAATTTCTGTGAGAAACTTAAAGAAGTACATCTCTAAGGTCTATTAATAAATTATGATGCCATATCCAAATTCAAAGAACCCTTTAAGAGGTAGTTAAGTTTGGAGAGCTTGAGAGGCTTAAGAGCAGAAGGAATAAGGCTTTATTTGAAACAGTATCGATTCTTATTAAATTTGATGAATCTGAAGGATATTTCAGGAATACCTTCTGTTTAGCATTGCAAGAGGAACTCTAAAGACGCTCTGAGAAGTTACTGCTACTACAATATTGACAAATCACTCTGTCTCAGCACTAATAGACTACTTATTCATGAGCTGAAGATTAATATCCTGTTTTCCTGTGCAAGGAAGCAGCAAGCAGACAGGTAAGAAAGCCCAGAAATAATAGATTCCACAACATGGCATGAAGGTTGACAAAAATCTCATATCTTCCCAGCACAGCAATTCATTGTTCTGACTGAAATTATGAAGCTCCATCAGGAAGCTGAGTCAAAATTTTAACACATTGTTGTAAGTGAAAATTCAGAAGTGATTATACCTTGTAGCAGGTAAAGCCTGTATAAAATAAATTTGCTTAAAACATAGCCCTATAGAGAGATTGTAGTTCAAACTGAGATTTTGGACAAATAATAAGACTTAATTGGAGTGTAATAAGCTTATTAATGAATGGCTGTCTCTCCCATAAATTCAGATACACTTCTGTTTTTCTGATTCATAGGACTGATGTATCACCAGGTACAACTCAGATATAACACAGATATTTTCCATTTAAAATTTATTAGGCTTTCTATAATAAATGTAAACACGTTCCACAGGTTAGTGAGATTTCATTTCTTATCTCTAAAAGTTTATTTACCTAAGACACACCCTAAGATATGTTTTAATTTGAAGAATTAAAAACCTTGGGGCTGATATTAACTGCATTGTGAGAGGTCCCATTTGTGACTTAAGGTTTCCTTGGGAAAAAAGGTCTAAATTAGGTAGCTGTTATTTTTTTACAGGCTGGGTTGGTCTTTTATAGAAGTACCACAACAATCATATTTAATCAGTATTTAACTTATAATTTTGTTTCTTTTAATTGCATTGTTGTACTGAGTTGTACAATCAAATTCCATGGTAATCCCAGCTGAGAGTTTTTCTTGAGAGACAATCGTTAACACTTGTCCACCTGTGACTTGTTGCTCTAGGCACTTTTTGCTAATGCAGATACAATTCCTTGACCCTTAATTATGTGAATATAATTCTGGTCCTAATAGCTCATCTAGAAAACCAAATTTAGTAATCCTCAGTGTAAATCCTTAGGAAAGTATTTATCTGTGAACAGATGAGTGAGCAAGACTCAGGTAATCGAAGTTTGTCTACAATGGTGTTACCATATAGCTTTGAAATATTCAGATCTCTGAACTGATCTATTGCTGTTCATTTTGCCTCTATTATGTCAAAGCTTGCTTTTTGTCTCTCACAGTGCTCTCATGGTAAAAGGAAACAAATTCTCTCATGCTTTAATAAACGATGAAGTTTTTTGTTTTGCCATCATTATTAGTCTTTCAACAGAAGCAAGGTGAGCTGGGCCAGCCAAACAACTGTTTATTGCTACTTCTGGTGTGCTGACAAGGCTCTAGGTAAAACACACTTTGCTTTTGTTTCAGCTGCTCTTGACATATGCTCCCTATCTTAATCTGCAGCCCTGGAAAGAGTCCAAATCTCCTGCAGCTTGATTCTGGGGTAAAGGTTGCTAACAGGATAATGAGCTAACTTCTCCTTTTTTTTTTTTTTTTTAAATTCACTGTTATTACTCTGTTTTGATAGTGGGTAGGTACGGCAAAATGACACTGTGTGGCACATGGCTTGGAAGATCAAACAGCTTGGATTTCTCCTCATGCAGCAATTTTAGTTACATATGCACAGATGTAGTTGCTTGAAGGTACATCCACATAACACATTCTCATGTTCTGTGACTCTTAAAAAAGTACAACTAAAACTTACAGTTTTCATCTAGGCAAATGGATTCTCTCACAGAATTTAATGACATGTAATTTTGCAAAAGGATTGTCCTTTTTTATTAAAACAGAGGGATAAAAAGAAGTACAATTTTTGAAGTGGAGCATAGAAGTTAATTTCTTGGTGACTCTCTTGAGAATCTAGGTAGGATTCAGTCAATCTCTGAAAAAACTGGGAGATGATTCCCAAAGTCTTATTCCGGAATGTATTTTTAAATCCTGTTGGTTTCACCTAGAATTGGCTAAAACCACCTGTTATGAGCAATCATCTGTGTTTTTGTGATGATTTGGCGACTGTGTTTGGAGGCACTTTTTTGCCATTGCTTCCATCTGTCAGAACAAAGCTTAGTAGAGTTGATGGACTTAATACTCTGTATGCTCTGTAAAATCATGAGTCTTTTTTCTGGTGAAGCTAAGGTTATGTCCTCCTAGAGATATAGGCCTGGGCTTAATCTGACTTATATCAAACGGCATTGCTGTCCTAAATGGAGCTGCCCGTGCATAAGAGTAAAGTTATACCCAAATTCCCACGAGAAACTGGCTTAAGTTTGAACCTGAGCCACTGACAATATTCTGCAAACAGCAAGTTCCTTACTTACCAGTTCCCTGACTCATTATGGTTTCCTTTCTTGTAATTTATTTATTTAAGATTAAAATTGGTCTTTCTCTTAGAAATATCACTGGTATAAAAAAAGTATACCAACTGACTTGATAATTAATTCTGGGAGGCCAAACTTCTGGCAAAAATCTGTAAATTAAAAGGATTGCAACCTTTCAAAATTTCTTTTTAGAACACTCTTTATTCTAAATTCTTTTTTTTTCCCCTCCGTTAATACTGTCCATAGAAGAATGATGGATGACAGAGAATGATGTTCCCATTAACTTAAGCTGTTATCCATAAATCCTCCAGAGTTTTCTAATTAACATGAAAGTTTACTAGTTTGGGCTCATTATGAGAGTCTGCTCACGGTGCTCTGTACTTCTACCAGTGCAGCCAAGAGTTCCATAAATTTTCATTGCTCTGGGATTCCCGGTATGTCCCATTACCATGAAAAACTGACGTCTGATGCAAGAAGTGTAAATACTCTATACAAGTTCAATAAAGTGTTTCATTCTTCACTGCTGAATTACAGTTTTATGGCCCATAAATAAAGGCAAACAAGGAAAACTAAAATATGAGGAATGGTTGTATATCACACATGTTATCTGGAATGAAATTGTTTCTGCTGTGGTGACAAATGTCTCACCTTCGATTTGCATTCATGCCTTGTGCTGTGCAACTCTAAGGGCAGATGGTTGACGTTGTTATAAATGACCTCAAGGAGTAAAATGATAGATTTTGGGATCATCCAGCTTTTCATGGGATGAGTATTAGATGGGCTTAGAGACCAAGGGATAAAGTTCATCAGCCTGGTAAAATTTGAGTAAAACCAGTATTTTTTATAGGTCTACTGTATATAGTTAAAAAAAAAAATTAAGATTTTTGGACACGCAATGCAACCCTTTCCCTCAGTAAAACAGTATAAACATTCTGAAATGATCTGCTTTGTTCAGCAACAGCCCATGATGGGTTTTGTTGTAGTGATACATGAATTTTCATAATTCAATCACTACAATAATCGCTTAGCAAAAGATGTGATGACAGAAATGAAAAGGAGTTCATAGACCATCAAATCCAGGCTTCTGTGCTAAGCATATTGGCATATCAGCCTATTTATAAATGCACCAGCACCACCAAAATTGGTTCACACAGGCAGAACATCCTGGATATGCATTTGTCTTATGGAGAGTTCACTCTGTGCTTATTTACACTCTGGTTATACACATTGACTCTTCAGTCTGCACTGCATTTCAACAGCTGTTTTCTCCCTCCTTAAGCCAGTGAATTCATATACAGTTGTCCAAAGACTGTGGCATTTTTATCTTTTTTTTCTGGATTTTGTGCTTTTTATGTAAAATAACATTCATTCTTCTGATCATTTTAGCCCTTCTCTGACTAGTACTAGTCCTAATGCAACATAAAACACATAACTGAAATTTTTAAGCTTAATTCTAAATAAGGTCTTACAGAGATAATACATGATGCTCTGACTTCTTCTACCATGTGTGGTGCCATGGCATTGCATTTGTCTTTTTTATGTCTATATTTTTGGTTCGTGGTCATTGAAATCTGTGTTACCAGGCATTCCCAGCTACTGAACTTTGGGATTAACTCTATGATCCACATCCCTTGATAGTCTTTGGTGGAAAGTTTTGTTATGTGCCAAGACTTCTTCTGTCTGCTGAGACCTAAAGTTGCCTTGCCTTTCCTTTCCCAGCTGGAAGGGGGGAGCAAGCCCTAGTGGATAGGCAAGAAGAGATGCAGTGCACTTTGGTCGTGTTCTTGAAGGTCACAGGTCAGGGCTGTAGGCTGCAGAGTCTGGAATGCCTTATTTAGTGAATTATTTTATCAATTATATTGAATTTATGTCATGTTCTCCATGTTTTTAATGTTGCCCTATTGTGTCATCAGTACAATTTCTTATGTTTGCAACAGTAAGCAACTTGATATATTTAGATATGTGGTCCCATCCTCATGAATCAGAAGTATGGGTGAAACACTGAGTGGGGTAGTTCTCTATTATTGCTGGCTTGATACAAGAGAATTCTAAATCTACCTCAGTCGATGTGTTTTCTTTTTTTTTTTTTTTTCCTTTGTGCTTCTGGGCTCAATTGGAGTAATAGAATGTACTACAGGTGGCATTTTTTGGAGGTGTCTGTTTACATCTGGAACAAAGATTTAGAATTAAGATTACTTCATATGAGCAAGCTGACTTCTTCCTTAGAGATTATACTTAGTATTTCCTGCATAATTGTGGAAAGAGCTGCTCCAAATATCCAGTGTGTTAGTGGTCTTGGTTAACAGGAGATGCCATAACTCTCACAGCTGTCTCTTCACTAAATTTACAGGTTAAATCAAGAGACAGTGCACTTGGCTTACGCGTAAGATTGAGGTCAAGGCATATGTGCCCTGTTCTCATTCCTGCCACAGATCTGCAGGATAAGTGTGAGTCAGATTCTGCCCTTTAGTTCCTTTGTCTATAAAACTTACACACACATAATCAATTTAACAGTCCCTGACAACTTGCAGTTTGAGTTCAGCCATGGCCTCTGCCTCAGGGGTTTCAAACTAAGTGGCATATTCAGGTGTATTTGGCAATGCCGCAAAAATGTGATAATTATTATACTAAGTCAGTGAAAGATGAAAGAAATTATATTCTGTAAGTTCCTTCAAGTTCAGCAGCTGAGAATCAGTGAAAATGAGTTTTTTAAGGTTATTTGCAGAAAGTCTTATCTTGTGGCAGACACACCAACTCCACCTGAAGTGAAAGACTATAACCAGGTGTCTGGGGTTTAGGAATCAGAAGGGCCAGGAGCAGGTCCATACTCCACTTTTGCTGAGCATCTTATTCCTTTCTTCTTTCAAGAGATTTTCAGCTTCCCTCTAGGATCAGCAGCACTGATGTGTCGTCTTCTCCTCATTGTTCACTGCCAGGAGGGTAACGAGGCCTGACTTGGAAATGCTGTGAGTGGCAAGCAGCTGAGCAGTCTGACTCAGGGTATTGCTGCATTACAGCACTGTAAATCTGGCAAACCTAATTACGCTCAGAGGGATAATGGCAACTCCATATGGGATGGAAAATTGTTTGCATGTAGGTTTTGCTTCTTAACTCTTCTGGTCTTCCTGTAGTTAGTAGGCAGGCAGCAGCCTCCAAAGCTAACAGCAATGCTACTGCTTGTCCAGCTGGCACGGAAGATTTAACTTCACACGAGCCAGCTGGCTATCTCCTTGCCTCTTTTCACCTAAGAGACTGAAATATGTCATTCTTGAGATATGACCAGACTCCTGGAACTCACAGCCCTTTCTGGGAAAGAAACAACATTATTAGGACTCTGTGTATGCTTTCCTCCAGAAATATAGAAATTATTAAATATAGATATATATGTATTTATATGCTTTATCTATGTTCATGCACAGATGTTAAAACTAAAATGCATACCAAGGGAACTTCAAGCTTGCAAATAGATACACAGAAAAAGAACCAGGAAATGAAGAATCAAGGTACTCTCTTTTCATTTTGATGTGACTGCCTTACTTCCATTACCCTGCATATGTGGTAGCCTTAATTATCAGTTGGATTGTTTAAATATGCAGCCAATATTATTCTGTACTCAGAGTCATTGATACTAGGAGGATCACAATATTTTCATTTCCTGTGTTTTAGGATCTAATTTATTACTCTTCAAAATGGCACTAGTGGTTTTCATAGTTATTTTCCTTTCCCTAGTAAATACAAGAATATGGAGGAAGATAAAAATGGCTTTTTTAATATCATTGTTTTATAAGTAGCCCTGCTAGGCTTTGAAAGTCATATCTGGAACAATGAATTGGATAGGACATTACATTTACTGATGCTGCTGTTTGGCTGAATTGCAATTTTGCAGACACAGCAATGTATCAGATTGAGCCATGAATCTTTTGCAAGAGAATGTAGGATTTGGAGATGACTGAAAGTAATAAAAAACACAGAGAATTCCATCTATTTGGGTGTGGTGCTAGGGCAATACTGGTAATATCTCATTAAGATACAGATGCTTCTTTTAATGTAAATTGCTCCAGCCAACCCTGACAAGCTGCTTTTTAATAGCATGAAAATTAAAAGGGCTTATTTTGCATCTCCCCTTTTGGCTGCTCAAAACTTAAGAAATGCTCAAATGAAACAAGTTTAAAATTATCTGAGCTTGCAGAAATGAAATTAAAAGCATGATATAAAGGCTCTTTAAAAAGTTCTAATTATGGATTCTTGTCTTGTATCTCACGAAGAGCAGATGTGGCAGAAAGCTCTAGCAATAGTCTGAGATGCCTACAATGCAGAAGTTTATTAAAAGAAGCAAAGGAAAACCTTCACCTCACATAAGTAACACATGCTGTTTATCCACTGAATGCCTACTCTTGGTGGCACTGAGTGACTTAGTTTATATTGGCTGAACCAAGAAGGCCTGTATTCAAATAAACCTGCATATAAGGCTAAACATTTGGTTAGTGCAACTTTCTTCCAGGGTAACGAATGAGGATTGCGGCAATGAGAGCACTGGATTGCACTTATTTATTGGAAATTTACATCAGTGGAGGTAGGATTTAGAGTAATTAAAATGGAAGGGCTGCAGATATTAGATTATTATAGTCTGAACTAGTGAACTGCTACCTTTCTTGTGCCAGCAATTTTATTAGAGCAATGTCTACAGTGTTGCCCAATGGCTATAACTAGGTAACTACTCATGGCCATTGATCAAAAGAGAGGGCTCTCAAAAAGGATCTCAAAGGTTATCAGAGGCTGTTTGTGCCAAGGCATGCATTGCTCAGTGCTCTCACCTTTTCTGAATATCTGTACCTGCTCTGTCACTTGGGATCTGGGATCCATGGTTTGGAGTTCTTAGGAATTATACAACATCCCTTTTTATGGATGGCATCCAAACATAAGGCATCTTACTTAGCATCAAAGATCTAGTGTTATGAATAATATATGCTTAGGAGGCTGAAAATCAAGCAAAATAGATCATGTGTAATTCCAAGAAAATATCTCAAAGGCATCACATAAGACTGTTTTATAAGATGAATTTGGAAACTTTTGTCTCCTTTGCCAAACCTATAAAGATAAGTTGTAGTAAATAAATAATGAAATGGCCTACTTAAGGTCTTTGCATCTTTTGCAAGTTTTAAATGCTTTCACTGGAGGCAATACTTAAAGTTCCTTAGCACCCAAATTATTTGCAATAGTTTTTCAGCCACAGCATCCTTCAAAGGCATCTGCAGAGATACATCCAGGAATGCATCTAACCATGCCAAGCACTGGAGATCTTTGATGCTAAGTAAGATGTCTCATGTTTGGATGCCATCCATAAGAAGGGATGTTGTGCAGTTCTGAAGTCCTAAGAATTCCAAACCATGGATTGCATTGTGAAAGTTCTCTTTAAACCTTGTAAGTGAAAGATGTTGGAAGTATCTTCCCTGAGGATTATTGGAAAACACCTTGTATTTATTGGGGGTACCACACAATTTAAACAGCACAGACAGGATGTCTCATTCTAATTTGTCTTTGTACATGGTACAAACAAATATAACAACCCCCTCAAATTACTTCTTGATGTGCAATTCTTCATGCTTGTTCTACTCTCAGAAGTGAGTTTTTTTTCAAAGGATTTCAAAGAAGACCATTTTAGCTCTGAGTATGCTGGGCGTGAAAAAGGATTGTTTTGACGCACTTTTATGCTCTGGTTGCTCCAGAAGCATTTAAATCTGAAAACTGCAATTGTGATGGGTAAGTCTCAGCCTCTCAGATAAGGTGTTACAAGTACTCAAAAACAACATTAAGAGGACGTGAAGGTTGCAAAGTGCCTGCCAAAAAAGAAAATAAAATTAGGCAATGTTAGAATGAACATTGATAGTGTATCTTTAATTAAGTCCTGCTCTGTGTATAGACTATGACAATTCTGGAGGGATAAGGTACCATTTTTTCCATGTACTGTCTTTTTCTCTCCTGGTATTGTCTTTCCTTACTGGGTCTCTCTTATCACACTTATCCTTCCAGATACAGTTTTCTCACCCAGTCATTCCCCGCTTTATCCTTCCAGACTTCTCATTTCCACCCCATCCCTACATTTCCTTGCCTCATATTCTTACTTCACCTTCACACCCAGATGTCTCTGTCTTCTTTTTTTTTTTCACTCTGCTGTCTTATATCTTGCTGTTGGCCAAGAAAAATGAAACTCTAAGGAATGACAATGTCAAAATCCACATGATATTTTATATGTGCTTATCTTAAGGTGCAGAGAACTGATTTCTGTCTGACAATATGTTTGGGAGTAAACTTTAGGAGGAGGGGCTAAGGGGAACCCTTCCAGACTGTTGCAAAGTCAGCTGTGTTCCATATGTTTGTCTTGCAGTTCCTTTTGTGATGCCATGTGTTTTGGGATTTCCAGTGGGGGTTCAGCTTCTTTATTTCAATTAAAGATGTGGTGAGATTTTTAAGACTCCGTTAATAGGTGAAGTTAAGATGTTAGAAAGGTCTTTTGGAGGATGCCATCTAGAAAAAAAAATTGGAGACAAAAATACAATTGGTGTTCTTCATGTACTTATATTTCACTAAATACATGTGAGCATGCTAATTTTGTGTGCAACACCTCTGTGAAACTAAATGGTACTTTCACTCTTACTTGCCTCATGTGTTCTCCATCCTTTCCCTTTATCTTTTTAATAAACTGACTTTTTCTGTGGTCTCTTAAATTAGTTTATGCCTTTGGGAAATGTTACTGTGTTTATGTGGCATCAGATGGAACAAACCCTTGCAGATTCAAGGGGCATTACTGGTGTTTACTCCTGCTGTGCCTGGAGATCAGTGTGTTGGGAGGTGTGAACACACTGACCAAACCAGTGATCTTGGCTCACTGGGTGAATTTTAACTTTAATTTAATTTGAAGATTTCCAGAGCTTTCTCACTGATGCTGCAAAAATCTGACTTACATTCCTAATTTTCTACACTGTAAGTAGATCTGGCTAATTTGTTCCCCAGCTGTTTAATTTGCAAAGGGGCTGTAATTCTGTGTTAAATAAAACTGGAAAAGATGAAGCCCAAGGAAGATCAGTGTAATGATGAAAGTTTGTTCCAGTTCAAAGCTGCTGTTGATATTGGGTGTGATCCAAAAGCTCTTGATTCTAGACGTGGTGCTTCCATTGCTGTAATCAGATTTCAAATCTGGGCTGGTGTGTTCGGTCCACTACACCTTTAGCTACTGCTCTGGTACCTGACTCTGGGAGGATGAGCTGTGCCAGCAGCATTTAGAAAAACACCATTCCTACTTGCCCTCTGCCTTAGTACTATATGCAAGAGATGCCCACTTCCAGTTGTATAATTCACTGTTTCTCCCCCTAGGCATGTAATGTGAGATTTTTTTTTTTCCTTTTTCAGTCTAGCCTTGCTTTTTGTTTTCCTCAGGCCAGATGCGCGTGGTTTTGTGTAATGTACAGGTGCTGTGGACCAGCTCTGTGTGACTCTCATTGCCCCTACATCTGAGTTGCTGGCTCATTCAGCCAGGAACTGATTTCTGGATGGTCTTTTTGGACTCATTACCTGAGCCTAGATATACTTGGTGGCCTCATCATATGCGCTTTCTATACCTCTACATTTAAAAGAAAAGAAAGAAGGGGGGGAAAAAAAGGAAAAAAATGGTGCATTTTGAAAATCCAGGCAGTTGTATGAAAGATAATGGATGAATCAGGATTTATAGTGATCTGCTCTGGCATTATTGTATGTTAGAGACTCAAGGACCAAATCATGGTCTTGACAAGCCCCACTAGAGAATGGCTGGCCCTGGAGCTGAGCTAAGTTCCCTGGGAGAAGAGTCTGGAATTGGAAGTCTTCTTTTTGACTCCACTTGTCAGGGAAATGTGCCTCATTGGACAGTCTCACAGCTGAATTGATTTCTCAGTTGCCTTATGATTCATATTGCCCTTTGGTATTGCTGATCATACTCTTTTATTTTTCATCTGCCTGTTTTTTCCTGCCTTTATCTGTCTCTGTACTGCTAAAAGTTCCCATTTTCTCTTCCAATTTACTTTTAGAGGGAGCAGTATGGAGACCCCTGTCAGATAATCTGTCTGCTGGTTAAAAAGTGCTGCTGCCCTTAGCTTGTCAATGTCTTATATCAGCTTGGTGGACAAAGACACAGAAATACTTCTCCTGCTGTCAGAAAAGAGGAAGTATTTCACTCTTGCCGATATGCAGGTGTTTCCTCTAAGATTTTTTACAATTGTTGATAACAGCTAAGCAGTTATGTGAAACTTTTCTTTATGGACTGTGTACTGTCTTGGGCACTGTGCTGGTGGGTGAAGAATCCTGGTATAAGTCACTTTTCTATTCTGAATCTCTTCTCCCACATTAAAAGAAGAATAAAAATGCTGTCTGGCTTTCTGATATACTTTGAAATCCATTGCTGAAAAATGTGGCTTAGAAGTTGGACATTATGATCTATAATTATAATCAAACCCATATGACCATTATGCATGAGAAGGCAGCCCGATAGCATATATGGTTGTGAGTGTAAAGAAACCAGGAAATTCCTCCTGCATGCTGAAGACAAGTGTCAGTGGAGACATTTTTAAGTATAGATATTAACTGTTCATTGTGTCACTAATGCAGAGAACCTGGGGAGGTGCGATGCTGCTTGTTAAAATTCCTTCCTGTATTTAATTTCTCTGCCATGATTTTGCATTAGTATAATCCTGTGACCTAAATATGAAAATATCAGCAAGTGAATGAAAGCTGAAATCAGGTTTCAGAGTTGACTGTCCTGCTGGACTTTGTGAATGGCATTAGTTGGTGGAGATGGGGGGGCAGTAAGAATTATTCCTCCCCAAAATCTAGAATTGTACATCAGAACCAAACTTATTTTCTGAAGATACAAATTTTTATTTGATGTATGCAAATTTTTTATTGAAGAATTCTCTCCTGGACCATGAGAACTAGTACTGGAAGTACTTCTGGCATTAAGTTACTTCAGGAAATCCTATCTAAACCATCAGCTTCTTAATGGCTTACAAAAGTAAAAAAGGTTTTATTATCCCAAACAAATGCAAATTGTTACTGTTGATTTAAAAAGTATTTTTAGCTTGTGAATATACCAAAAAAATGAAGTGTTAAATGTGAATCTTTGTTATTTTACGATTCAAGGTATGTGAATTGCATAGATCAGCATGCACTTCTATACATGGACAAGGTTTCAGATCTACCTCCAAAACTCCAGGTGCTGCTTTTGCTACTGTCACTTCCCTTGCTGATCTTGCCTGGACATCTCCAGACAGTACAAGGACAAGCTGCTATCTGAGACACCTGCATTATAAAGGTAGGTTCATCAAAATGAATGTCTTCTCCCTTAATAGATTTTTATTTTAGTATTAATTGATTTGAATCCCTGGCATCAGTGCAGTAAATTTAAACCCCCTAAAATCTCTTGACTTCATTTGATACCCATTACAAAGAATATCCCCATGTGATTATTTTTTTTTTTTTAAGGAAATGAAGGAATGTCTTTTTTGTAACTCTAATGGCTCAAGCTCCTTTGTTAAAGGAGCAATAAGGTTGCAAATCACACAATTCATCAATCTGGATGTGCTTTCTCGACCCAGCTCTGTTGTCCTACTTGTCTGCATCATGATACTGGCTTATAGTATTTCACTGCCTTCATATAAAAACTCAGAACAAACCTTCGTTTACAAGTGAAGTAGATTACACTCAGTATAAAATAAGATAGTAAATTAAAGCTGAGACTACTTTTCCCTGAGCAACAACTCTTTCTTGCTACTGATACTACTACTACTACTACTAATAATAATACAGTGACTATAAGGTAAAACTAGCCTCTTTAAGGTCTTGAAAGAGTTGTGACCATACTGTGTTACATACTTCAAATACACCTGAGGAAGTGTTAATTTCCCTGTCAGGGGATCAGGACTGCTGTGGGAACACAGCACAACCAGACTTGTTAGAGCACCTCTTATAAATTTCTTTTTTATTGGTAGACTTGAGATGTTAATGGCAGAAAGCTATTTCCTCTAATAATTCACTTTTTTGTGCAGGTCATGCGTCTGCACACAGCTGGAGCAGCAGTGAGGGACCAATGCTGCAGTACACTTAGAAGTGGATGGTCATCCTGGGCACAACTGTGTTTTCTAGCAAGGTGTTTGGAAACTCCTTTGAGGCACCTGTAATCAGGAGGTATATGTCACACCTTTAGTTCTTCTCAGCATGCAGCAGCTCATTTCCTCTTTTTGAAGGGTCACAGTAATCCCATCACTGGCTGATGAGCACATTCATCAGCCTTTTGTCTTAAATTTACCAGTTCCTGGGAGACACACTTTGCATGTGCTATCTCATGGCACATAAATTTCTCACGGTTTTCAGGTGATGGTCCCTCCATCCACGTGTGTAGGTCCCTTGTCCCCCTTCAGGGAGGCTGGTGCACAGGGGTTTTGTGACAGGAGCAGCACTGTTACTGAGCCTGCAGCTGTTACTGAGGGAGACAGAATGTGAGTGGGAGAAAGGAAGAAATGACCGTGTTGTGTAGGTGGGGAACTGGGCTACAGCATTTTGCTGGTTTGCCTCACCCCCCGCAGGAAGCCAGTAGCAAGGCTGTGAACTGAGTCCAGGATGTCTGTGTCCTCCTGGCTCAGCCTTTCACTCTCAAGAGCAGCTGTCTCTGCCGTTTTCATCTCTTGTTGCATTTCTTGCTCTGCTGCAAGAAGATACCCAAGTTACAAGATATGCAAGATATGCAAGTTGCAAGATATGCAGTTACGGTACTCTTGCTTTCCTGGATATACTGGCATTCTGGAAGTAGGCTCCAATGTTTGAGGAAAACCTCAAAATATTTGAGATTGGATTTCTAGGCCTTAGTTGGCACACTTACTGGGACTCAGCCTAAGGTGTTTGTTCTTCTGAATGGACTAGAGACATTTCTTCTGGTCTTTATTCCACAAGTGGTGATTGGAAAAGGAGCAGCCCAAAGTAGATGTGTCAGGTATCTGAGGAGAACCATTGCCTAGAAGAACTCATTTCCCCTGTGACTCTTCTACTCAGCATATCTAAATTATTTAGAAGAAAAGAAAAAAATTTCTAAACACTTGTAAGAAATCATATCCAAAAGGAAGACTCAAAAGGATTAGGAGGAATTATTATTGAGGCTGTGATTCACTATAATGTATTTTGCAGGAATCACTTTGGCTGGGGAAGAGTGGAAAGATAAGGACTGGTAAAGCAAACTGCTGAAAACAACAGCTGACAAACCAACCTTCATTTTTATTTCACTCTACGTATTGTTAATATTTCTTTAGATATCACTGAAAATTGTACTTCAGTGTTGTCATGGTGTCAGAATAAGACTCCGATGAGGATCAGTATGAAGTTACAATGCTGGCCCATGACCAGGACCAGCATTGTTACTTCATGTTAACCTTTGCCCTAGCTCTTTTTTTTTTCAGTCTCTGAAAGTTCATTAGCTTTTATAGATTAAAGACTGTGTGGAAATTTCTTTTATCTTTAGGTAAATTCCATTCATGGAATTCACTGAATTAAAAGCCTAGGAATTCTTTTAAATGTCAATAACTTCAGTAGTTTGGAGTTATTCTTCACTGAATTGTCTTAGTTAATTACTGTCATATTTAAACAAGGTTCTGGTTGACCAAACACCATTAAAATACACTTTGGGTTAGACCAGATATTTAAAAAGAATTGACAGAACTGTTTCTTCAACTGTCTTTATGCTAGTTGAAAGAAATTAATTTGAAGTTTCCAGTCTTAAAAATATTCTTGTGACTCTCTTTTCCTGATAGACTTAGAACTGATTATAATGATAAAACAAATAAGCTTATTGTTGTAAACCATACCTACAGGAAGGACATTTTTCAGAACAAGAATGGATTAGATAATTAAACTCCATGTAATTAGCTGAATGAGAATGTCTCCTTGAAATACAAGGATGAGATGACCTCTATATTTGGTAAGTAAACAGTCTATTGATGAGATTGATGGTAGACAAATAATAAAATTAATACAGCTATCTTTGCCTGAAATTAGTTTCACATTTTATCACTGTTTAAATGTAGTCTTACTGTTTTTGAATATGCCACTTGCAGGAAATAATTCTCCTGTTTATACATGAAAATCCACTGGACTTTCTGGGAATTTAAGGAAGGGAAAATGGCACCAGAACATTGGCTGACAACAATATATGCAGTAATGTTCTGGTTGTCAGGTGAAACAAGTTGGAAAACTAATGCAGATATATTTGGGGTTAGGAAAATTGATATCCTCACCTGAAAGGAAAAAAGAAATCCTTGAGTCTTTGGTTTTGGAGCTTATAAATGGGAACAAATTCCAGTCTGAATTTGCTAAATCTTTCCAGTCCTGAAAGATTTAGCAAATTCACGTCAGTTTAGAAAACCAGAAAATTATAACTACAAGAGAACATTGTGATTATTTTTTTAATGTATAATTCAACTGGGAATCATTGCTCAGGAAAGTCATATGATCAATAAAGTCTTGTTCTGTTTAATTATTATAGAACAACTTGACAAACATCTGAGCCAATTTCCCCACACTGCCTCAAACTTGGAATAGATAGAAAAAGAGTCAAGTTGATTTAATACATAGCTATGGATGAGTAGTCAGAAATGGAAGGAGAAATGTGGAGCAGTTCTGTCAAAACCCTTGATCATGCAAAACAGATAAGTATTAGACTACTTTGAAATGCTGAGATTATTTTTAATGCTGGGACTAGATTTGCCTAAAAGTGCAATCAGTGAGAGCTAAGTGCCTTGCCTCGTTTTTGTGTGTTGAAATGGATTACTGGCTAAAATTCAGGTCTGTTTAAATCTGTGGAAGGCTGTATTGGTGCTGGGGCCCTGAGGGCACTAATAGACCTTAGTGACCAGCCTTACCTGGAACATCCAGCATTAGTGTGTTTAGCCCCCTGCCCTGGGATACAGTGGGGGAGAACTGGTCTCCAGCACAGCTGCAGAGATGCCCTGCTTGCCCAGAGATTCCATTTTTGCAGAGCTCAACCTGTGCACTGGCAGCTTGGCTTGAACTTGGACCTGCCTTATTGCCACGGCATTGCTGTATGACTTGGACCCTCAGCTGGACCTGGATGCAGTGTTGGGATCTGTCCTGCTCCACAGCTCCTGGACAGGGTGGTGGACAGGCCCTGGCTGGTGGGACCCTGCCCACCTGGTCTTAACATTAAATCATATTCTGTGGATTTGTCTTTCAGTCCATTGGCTTCAGAGACATGTTTGAATTAGATCTGATATCCAACCAGTAAACAATTAGTGCTGGATGAGCAGGAGCACATGCACAGTGAAAACAGAATTTCTTTTTTTTTTCTAGGATTTCACATTATTTGAGTTATTTGGGTTTTTTTTTTTACCTAATTCTCTTTCCTGTGCTTTGGGTGTTTGTTGCAGGCCTCTTCTATTATAGACCTTCATTTATTCTGAAGACTAGATATAATCTCTTCATCTGTCTTGTGTGGCTATTACTGCCTGCTGCAGCAAATCAGCACAGCTTTAGCAGCTTTCATGGGCTGGCCAGCAGAATCCCACTACTCCAGTACACTGATCCTTCACATTCATCATGTGAATATTCAGGTGCTCAGATTTTACTAATGGAACTGCCCTGGAGAGAAGATAATGAGCTTCAGGCAAAGCAAACATTAATCTTTGGTTTTGAGGTGTTTGCTGAAAACATTTGATATTGTATATCCATCTGATTTTGTAATTTCCAAGTTGAAAGATACTTAGCTATTTACATTAGTTGGAGAACAGTTAATAAAGTTGTACTTGTGTGAGGGAAGTTTCAGTGGAAGTTAATTACAGGTAATTAAGGAATAGACAAAGTATACAATAATTGATCCTAATGCCACAAAGTTAATGAGAGTTTTGTCATTGATTTTGCAATGGACCACACTTCATGAAAGACATATCTGACTTTACAGAGAGGAAACTTTCCTCCTGCTTAAGCCAATTTCATGTTACTAACCATTTGCTGAAATTGTTTTAGCAATTAAGAAGGTATGAAAAATTAAGTACAAATCAAATATTGTTAGAATGTGACAATTGTCAGATTTTGCTTTGTTCAATTCTTCTTTTCCTGTAACTGCTGGCAATATCAGTTAGTATCACTAGCTCTCTGTGGATGAGAAAGTCAACCTGATTGATGTGACACAGTCCAGTCCAGAGAAAAATCTACAGTCAAAAACTGATCACAAAGTAATTTATACAATGAGTCAGGGCACTGAAGAATGAAAATACTAAGCTTGCTTTTTGTGACTGGAAGAAGGATATGCAAAATGTGCCTTCTCCTTAGGGAACAAGCTGTAGATTTTGTAATGATACTTTTAATTGTAAATGTTTGTTTCAAATCAACATAAATATATTAGAAATAAAAAAATTATATAAAGTTTTAAGGTTTAATTATATCAAATCCATAGGGGTGTAAACATT
Source organism: Rhabdornis inornatus (assembly GCA_013397075.1). Classification (NCBI taxonomy): domain Eukaryota; kingdom Metazoa; phylum Chordata; class Aves; order Passeriformes; family Rhabdornithidae; genus Rhabdornis; species Rhabdornis inornatus. The sequence continues at coordinate 8,118,736 of VWZS01007271.1, forward strand.
AACATTTTTTGGTTTTATTGCACAAGAGAATTTTTATCTGGTTTTTTTGTGTTTTTTTTTTTGTTTTGTTTTGGTGTTTTGGTTTTTTTTTGTTTTTTTTGTTTTTTTTGGTTGTTGTTGGTTTTTTTGGGTTTTGTTTTGGTGATTTGGTTTTTTTTGGGTTTTTTTGGTTTTTTTTGGTTGTTGTTGGTTTTTTTGGGTTTTTTGGGTTTTTTTGTCTGTTTGTTGTTTCTTTTTGTTTGTTTGTTTGTTTTGTGGATTTGGAGTTTTTGTTATGTTTTTTTTTGGTGAAATTAAGACCTTCAAATTTGTCAGAATGCGATTCTGTGAGAATTTGCTAAAGACAGGAGATATCACATGGCCCAAGGTGCAAATGGACTTCTCACTCTTCTTGAGTTTTCATGCCTAATTTTATTCTTATTTAACAAAGCCTCTGGGTTTTTAACTGTGGTTCATAACCAAGTTTGGGATTCAGAACACAGAATTATTGGCAGCTGTATTTAAAAGGTCTGAAATTTGTAAGACAAATTTCTACAGGTCTGAGGAGTGAGTGACCACAGATGGACACAGGACTGAAGAGGAAATGAAACCCATGGAAAGAGTGAGAAAAGTAGTGGCTGTAAGCAATGGGGGAGTTCCTTGGTTCTTACCACACTGAGTAGGCATGTGAGAGGAATGGGCTCTGAAAAGGCTGAGATCAACAAAAAACCGGAGGGACAAACAGTCAGTTCCTCAGGAAAATCAAATCACTAGGGCTATTTACATATAAAAACTTTAGTCTTATGGGGTTATATTTTCATATTTCTAACACATGAGAATAACCATTCTCATGTGTTAAAACTCAAACTGAGAAAGTTGCTCCTATCCTGTGGTGGTAGAATCAGCTCCAGGCACCAGCTCAAGCAGAATTTACTTTTGTTAAATAAATAAAATCCATGTTAGCTGCCAAATAAAAATCATTATCACATGAGTTTCTATTATGCTTGCTTAGTCTGTAGTGTATGGAGCAGAAATCACTAATTTATCTCACATATCTCACACTGCCCAGCATGTGGGTGATAATGGGTTTAGACTGGTGCCAGGCAGGATCACAGTGTGTGGCAAGGTCACATCTCTAGTCTGTGTACTGAGCCACTCTTGAAAGCACACCTCAAAACCACAGCCATCATTCAGCATCCTCCCTACAAGATTCTTGGACTTCTGAATTCACTTACAGCAGTTGTTTCACCCTTTAGGTCTGCTTCAGGCAATTTAATTCATAAAACTGACCATAAAAGCATACTGTACATGCTTTTTATAATTTCTTTTCTGGTTTTTCTTTAAATTCTTTTTTCCAGTTAGTCAAATTTCTCTTCTGCTGTATATTATTACCCATACAATGCAGAGCAGTACAATTGTAAGACCAGAGGGCAGCGAAAAGTCAAATTTTTCCCTTGTGTGCATTTTTTTTACTTTTGCAGTTCAGATTCCCAGAGGGAAAGGTATGCTTTTTGTCTTTATCTTGTGTTTAATGCTAAATGTAGTCTGCAATGCAGGGATGGGTGCTGCTGTTTGGGGTAGACCTTCCAATTTACGTTGCAACTACTCAAAAATTATGTAATGAAGATGTACCAACTACTGGGAAATGATGTAAAACTCCCATATTAATTCCAGAATATGAAAAGATGCCCCAAGTATTATTCTCATTTATTTAAAAGGGCTTCCTTATTTATCTTGGCTCCAACAAGACAAGAAATAAAGTTGGTTTGTGTGTGTCCTATTTCAGAGGCTGAGCAATGCTGGAGGGACTAATTTTTCTGCCTGCTGTGTAGCTCTCTTATTCCTTTAGCCAGATGTCAAGCAGAAGACCGAGAAAAACTTTAGGTGCTCTCAAGAATGATGGTAATAAGGGAAGATGATAGAACATAACTGGATTGTACTCTTGCAGCTGAATTGCTATTGATTTTAGAGAATGTAAAATCTCATTGCAAGGCAGGCATCTCTCCAGCCCTCAGCGATGCTCTGCCACCTGCCTGCACAGGGCAGGGTGGTGCCTCACAAATGGCTCTGCTCTTTCCAAAGACATGGCTTGTAGCAGGAAAATCTGCCTTGTACAAACGTGGTTGTTATCATTTCTCTCTCTGGTTAGTCCTTCTCCTATCACAACCATTAGTAGATGTTATGCTGGCTTCAGCTGCGTTGCATTAGAGCAACATGGGGATGACTTTGTATTCAATATAGCATTGTAGCACTTATTTTCATGAGGGTTCTGTTGAAGATAAATAAGATATAGTCCCAATCTAATAAAGTGGGAACTAAAATGAGCCCAGAACATATTTCAGAAACAATTGAAATATAATTCAAATATTTTTTATTTTTATACAATTTTTACACATTTTTTCTTTCTTACCTTTCACTTGCAGACTTTGTTTTTTCCAAGGAACTTATATTTTTCTTACCTTTCTTCACTTTGCACATAAGGAAAGAACAGAAGAGAAAATATTTTTGCCAATGCTTTGCTTGTTTTCCCTACAGAAAAAGAATTCTAAAAGGAAAAATAAAAAGAATTAATTCTTTATTGAGAAGATAGAGCATATAGTTATTAATTATTGTACAGATTTTACAGCTTATCTGTATTGTTCAGCTGCAGCCAATAATAGTTTCCAAGTTGCATTTTGTATGGCTTTGTTGCTACAAAGGGCATAGGACAAAGGGAAATGATGGTATTTTTGGTTTAACTTTTATATGTCCATGTACAAGAAATATATGCTGTTCTAAATTGTTTCTTGGTATGGGTCCACCTCAGAAGAAGACCCTTCTGTTAAAGGATATTGTTTTGCTGCATAGCCCATAGATGTCTCATAAGCATATTCATGTCCTTTAGTCTTGAGAAAATTTTTGTTTCCAGGCCATTTCAACACAAATTGTTTTTCTGTGTAGTGTATATATCTGCATAACTAAGGAAATATGTCACAAATAATTCTACAGGATGTAGCTTTCATTTTCTTCTGCAGTGATATCAAACAGCAGTATAATTATGAGGAGCAGTGTGTAGGGATATCTTTAACTTGCAAAGACAAGGTGTCACATCTAATACAGAACAAATCTAATAGGGTAATACAGTGTGACAGCAGAGAGTTCAGACTCTGCGTGCTCAGTTACACTTTGGAATATGTGTTGGAACAAAGCAGGAGACAGAGTTCAAGAAGCAGAAGCCTTGTGAGATTTATAAAGCTATAAGTATAAAAATTATATTCTCCTGTCCTTTTGTTTTGTATGTTAGCAAAGTTCTGGTGGCCCAGAATCTGAATTGTTTTCCAGAATTCTTATTGTTTTTATTATTAAACCCTATGATATTAAAAAGTAACTGGCTTTTATCTTCTTCTTCTGTAGCCAGCTACTGGATTGTGTTAAATGTACAGGTTGTCTTCACCTTCTCTTCACTTGTGCTCGTTTTTGTGATACAAAATGCCATAAACTCTGCATTCCAGGTTTCTTTTTCCTTCATGATTTAAAGTAATATCACAATAAAAATCTAGAAAATATGGGTGACCTGACTTCAGGGTGTGTTTTAGATCACTCTCAGTGAGGCTTTGCATGTGATCAGCCTGAACTGCTGTCTCTGGCAGGCTCCAGGAACTCCGTCATAGGTTCAAAAGGTTTCTGCTCCTGGGATAACCTCAATGATACACAGCTGAAAGAATAATTTATATTGTTATTAACAGATATGAATGAGGGAACTTATGATGCAGGCATTTAGGAGGATTGGAAAATACAAAGCAGTGCTTGGATGCTTGAAGAGTTTGCATTGATTAAGTGTAGTGACAGTTGATGTACTTTTGTTCAAGGGCCAATTTTATACAATTCAGCTTGATAGATAAACTTGAGAAAAGCTATTTTTACACAATATATACTGCTTGTTAAGGATGAAAAAGTTTCTGATTTTTCTCAGACAGTCATGTCTCAGATATACCTTGTGAGACAATACAATTCTTCCTTGTGGATGATTATCATGCTTCTAGTTAAAGCATGCAGTACTAGCAAGTCAGGGAAGGTATCCCAAAAAAGGTTCATAATAATATTTTGGGAAAACTAGTGAGTGAAAGGCTGTTAGAATGGTTGCTTTTTGATAGCAAGCATTGACATAAAGAGAGCAAGAAGAGAATGTTAACACATTTAAAGGCCAGTGTGCCAGTACTTTATAGCTGAGTCCAGCTCCCCCGCAATTAAATTGTTCTTTTTTGCTAGAAAAGATGCATCATCACCACCTAGAACTTTATGAGTCAGGAGCATATCATAAAAGTTAGTTTAGAGGAGAAGTAAAATTTCCTCAATCTGCTTTCCTCTCGGCATGTCAGGAAAGGACTTCTTTTCTTTTTCTGTCCTTGCAGAGACAGAAGCCCCCTTTTTTCCCACAAGACATAAATACTCCTGGAAAAGTTTGATGCAACAGCTTCTGCTTGCCAAGTGAAGGAATGGGTGTAACTGAGGGAGTATACAGGACTTGGTTGTATGGCTGGGGTGCTGTCCAGAGTCTTGTGGGATGACTCTTCCTTGGGGATTACCTTCTGGAGTCCCTAGATGTAAATCTTGGTACGAGCACAGTGGACACAGACTCCTTAGTTGCTATAGCTCTGCATCCATCAGAAGCAGCTATGTCAGAAAGTTCCAGCATGGACTACATGGCATTGCTTTGTGGTCTGCAAACTGACTGATGGGCTCTGCTTCTGGAACCCCTGCTCAGGAAAGGTAGCTTCTGCCAGGAGATGTTGCTTTCCAGAAAACTCATATGTAAGTAATTTCAGTATCTGAGGCCGCATATAAACAATGGGCTGTTTCTGGAAGTCCTTTTTGGTTTATGCTTTCTCACTCTGTTATCCTGGCCTCTTTCCCTCCTCCTTGATTTGTCACTTGAGAATCCACATAAAATGAAGAATGCAGGACATTCAAAGGAAAGTTCCTGGAGCTGAAATGTTACAGCTGTTCTGTCGCTGTTGTCTTTAAATCAGTTTCAGTTTGTTTTAGTGGTGCTGAGGAGAGCTAAAAACCTTAGAGAAATTTGCTGTTGACATCTGTGGCAGAGGGTGCCACCCCTTTGAAACACAGGAGGGAACATGAGCTCTTGAGAGCTGAAAGAACTGGATGTTTTTATTGCTTTATGTTAAGCATATATAGTAGCATGAAAGTAGCTTTAAGTCTTCAACTCTAATGACTGCTCTCAGGACAATTTAGTATGAATTTTAACTTATTGAAAGCTCCTGGTTCTGCAAGATGCCAATATCCTTTCTGACTTCATTGCTGGAACATATCCTAACTGGTAAATTTGTACCACTGGCATGTGGCTCACAATGGTTCTTTGCTGAAATAGCATTTCACATACTATGAAACATTAAGCATTCCTCTTTGAAAGAGATGCTTTCTCCTAAGCTTTATATACTGTACTTTTCAGAATTTTGAGAATTCCCCCCCCCATATCCACTAATTGGACGCTGCAGCTGGATATGGCATGGAGAAATGAAAAATGAAAAAAATCTATTTTATCAGAGTTCATCATGAGCTCTGATGAAGATGGCTGTGGGTTTGAACTCATTTAAAAATGAAATGTTGGTGCACTTTCTATTCATTTGCATGTTGATCTATGTAAGATTAAATGCATCCCCAATCTCTCCTTTCTCTTGCCATCAAATTTGTAGACAGACAGACAAGCAGTTGCAGATGTACCATCTACACCTGAGATTGGGTTGTTATGGGGTTGTTTTGTGTCTTGTCTTTGCACAAGAAGAAGATAAACTGGAGTATTGTGGGATCTGGGCATTCAAATATCTGTAGATACTTTTGGAAGAATCTGTCTATCTGTGGAACTGCACCTTGAAGATGGTGCCTGACAGGTGGCAGGTTGGGTTGGGAAGAGCTCACTAGTTAACATCAGACAAATTTAAAGGCCAAACCAGAAGCAAAAACTGTGTGGTTAAGGATCCATTTGGAATGTTAGTCTTTCTTTTATTTAGTTTTTACTTGCACTAATTTTTTTAACCAAGTAGAGTTACCTTCTTTTGATTGATTGAACATAACAAGGTTATTTAGAACTGTAAATTTGATATTTCTATTGCATCAGACTTAAAATTCATTTCAAAGACATCTCTCTATCAGGGAATGGCTTCATAGGGTCAGCCTCAGGATTACATTACAGCTCCTTTCTGTGCTAGAACTGCTGTGTATCAGGAGGTCAGTGTCAATAGTGAAAATCTGTAGCCTGGAATAATCCAACCTGACACAGACAACCTAACCCCACATTATAATTAGCATGCCAGGACTTAATTCCTTGCTAAAACACAGCGGTTCTTTCACTTGGGAATGTAAAAGTGCTTATAAATCTAATTAAAATTCCTATTTGAAAAAAATAATCTAGGCTTGGAGTCTCTTAGGCACTTAAAATCTCAGATATGGAAGGGTCTGTTCTTATACACAGGAAGATATCGATAACAGCAGATAGTTTGATAACATTATAAAAAAATAAATTTATGAAATTATTTTACAAGACTATTTTTGTTTATCTTGGTCAGGCTTAATTTTCTGCCTTGAGGAATCAGCACTCTTCCAGCACTCTTCACAAGAAGGCTGTTGCTGACCCTGCTGGTTTCTATTGAAGTAGCTCCCCAAAACATAGTTAGCAAAGTTACATTTGCCTTTTACTCAGCAGAAATTTCAAAGTTTCAGCCTGTCTCTAATTCCCAAACAATTACAAGAAAAGCCAGCTAAGGAACAACACACAGGAACTGCCCCCCCCCCCNTACTAAGAGGGAAGAAAGTGATAGAAAGATATATAAAAAGATTTGAAACTTTTTCTGAAATTGTTGTAATTTGTACTTGAAAGAGCCATAATGACACTGCTTCCCTGCACTTATATTAGGCATTTATTCTGAAGATCTCAAAAGGTATTGAGGGAGTGAATTTGGTACTGTAGTCTCCTCCTTCACCTTTAACAGGTTGCAATAGCAGTAGGCGAAAAATTAGGCGTGGTCATTAACAGAATTCACAATGTCCTCTCCAACTTAGGCTGGCATTCTATCTCCAATAAATGATCTGCTGCCGCCTGACCTTGCCAGACTAGCTAAAAATCCAGAGGTGCACAATGAAGCTCAGGGGCCCTCATGCCAGAGCTCTGAAACATAAAAACCTACATGGGGTCATAATTTTGGTTAGTTGTCTAGACCCCCCTGTATGCCCAATGAATGGAACAAGCACTTTTATCTCAAGTTTCTGATCTATTTTAGATGTTCCTTTTAGCACCATTAACTGAAATGGTTAGGTAGATGTTTACAGGGAGGTGGAATTATCTCCCCACCGAAAGTAAGCACTTTGTGAGTTTACAACTGGGCTGAAAAGAGAACTTTTGATTTAGATATTTTGATTCCTGGGTAAAGACACTAGTAAAAAGAGAACATTAAAGTCATTATGGATTTAATGGAAGTTTCCTGAGCTGCTGTGCTTAGTGCTGGACTGCAGGTGGTCTTTATGCAATGGGCATGCTGTGAGTTGTCTTAAACAATGAGGTCCTACAGGGACTAAAGCATAGAAATAACGTCTTTATGTATAATGCTGGACCACAGCAGATAAATATTCAGGTCCCTGGAGAGTCATGATTCTGAATGTGTAAGCATATTTTATCTCTCTGGGACTGTGCAGTTGGCTGTGCAGGTGGCTGCTGGAATGTGGGGTTTTTGTTTGTTTTGTGGATGCAGGATCACCAACAGTGCTGTTTTGTGTGACACTCAAGGAGTGTGGGTTTTTAGGTAGCTTGCTCTGTATGATACTGAGAGAGTTTCTGGGAAATGGGAATGACAGCCTTAGCATACAGAAGATGGAAAGGGCTGTGTTGAATATATTTTGTAGCTGTTTCTTACAGTCAGAGCAAGAATGAAACTGATCTGGTTGTCTCAATACCTAGTGTAGACCAAACAGGGAAAGAAAATAGAGGGGAAATGGCCCAGTCTGGCTTCCTTCAGTTGGTGAGACCCAATGAAGGTTTAGTGTTGCTCGTGCTGGGATCTATCAGCAGCTTTGAGATAGAACAGGTATTCCCCAGAAATGCATCCTACTTGTTTGTAGGCTGGAGTTTTATGATCTTTATGGCTGATAAAGGGTCTGCAGACAAAAACCTAACTCAAGTTTATGGTGTATATTCAAACAGGTTAAAGGTGTGACACTTGCACCCTACTATATTAGAAACTTCTGTTCTTTCAATAGCTTCCTGCATTGTATTATGTGGATTTTTTTGCTCTTGAGGCTTCAGCCTGCACAGCTTTCTCAAAAAGCTCCTAAAACACAAAATCTTGCATGCATTTGCCGAAGCAGCGGGTGCTGAGGAAGTGGCAGTTTCAGTGCTGTCACCAATTTCAGTGGCTCAGCAGGAATGGTCTTTAAGAGTGGAGCTGGACTTGCAAGCACTCCATGTTCTTGAGGAATGAACATTCCTTATTACAAAACAAAACTCCTTTCTTAGAAGGCTTAAGGCAAAGAAATAACTCCTTGCCAAGATAATGTCTGCTGCTCTTGGTTACTGGCCTCACTAGACCTTTTAGGAAAAACTTGGTATAGGAATTGGTGGAATTGAACACTTTCAAGAGAGTATTTTTTAGGGAATGACTAAGTTGTGCTCTATTCAATTCCAGTCTTGGCAGCTTAAAGCCATTTGCTCAAGTGAGGGATTCATCAGCCCTCTAGGTTTCCCCTCCCTTTGGTGTATTTGTCCTATGTCCTTTGACACATTTTTGTCATCTTAACATCTGCAGAGAGAACTAACTTAGTGTCTATGTACCATCTGCTGGGTAAGTAAATATCTATTTCGCAGCATGGCAAGACACTACTTCCACCAATAAAGATCTATAGTGATTTACCCAAAATCAGGGCACTGTTTAGAAGGTTGAAATACTTCTGTTTAGTTTGTGTGCTCCACTTTCAGTTGTCACATACTTCTCCAAGGTTTAGACTTCTTTTCTCTGAAAGAAGCATTTAAAATATCCTGGCAGAGACTTTTTTTTTTATTTTGTGAACTACCTCCAGTTAGGAGGCAGGCAGAAGTGGTTACTTGTGGAATTCAGGCAGTGTTTACAACCTGATTAATGCATAATTGGCTTACTGCTTCTGTCTTTCTGTATTTGTACTGCATCTAGAGGTCATAGCTCTGTGAGGTTGGTACTGTACACACATGACCTCTTTACTTCTGGGGAGATGCCTAGGCCCACAAAATAGACAAAGCTGAAATGTCATCTTTTTTCCCCATTCAGAGTTTTTTGTATCCTTCACTGCCTCATTATTTTGTGACTGGGAGGAGTCTGTCTTGGTCTTGCACTTGCTGTCCTAGGTCTCTTGTTCTTTTAAATTTTCTCTTGGAGTCCAAGTGGAAGATTTTTGTCAACAATAGTATAATCTTACTGACGCTTCATGGGGTTTTTTTTCATAGTTTCAATAACTTCATGTCTTAAAAATAAAGCAGTGAGAGGGGATGGAGGCCTGGATGTTGGTGAAAGCTGGTGGTTGTGGTAGAGCTTTGGGGAAGCTCATATGGCTTCGACCTGAGTATCCTAGTAGTGATCTGTCCATTGAATAACAAACTCAGTCATAAAACAGAGCGAGTGAATTTATATTAGAAAGTGAATTAGCTACATGATATTTTTCTGGGTCATTCTGAATGACAGGCTTCGAGAAAACCTTTGATTTCATATTTTAGAAACATTTGCTATAGCCCTCTGGTATCTTCCAGCAACTTACGGTTAGTGATTTCATCTTATGCTGTGTGACTTTTTAGTAATATACTGGGAATTTTTTCTTTTATGGTGTTTTTTTTGTTTTTGTGGGGTTTTTTTGTTCTGTTCAGACTGAAGAACTCAGAGTCTGGCCTTCCCTAGAGCTTCAGTTATATTATTCTCTTATTTTGCTGTTCCATCTGAGCTGCTAATTGCATTTTCTGTCTTTTTGTACCAGTGGGATGAGCTGTTCTTGTCCCACTAGAAGTCTGGTTTCTTTTGGTTAATTTAATACCTTTTCCACTTAAGAGAGTTTATCAGTTCCTTAAGCATTCTGTTATGTTTTATTGGCCTTATTGTCTGTCTTGGTATTTAATAAGCCCGGTGCAGTGCCTTCCCGATGGATTTCCTTTGCCTCCCGTGTGTACAATCTTTTTAGCAATTAGAGGGAGTATTTTTCATTGGCTTCCATTTGTTTGGGCCGATGGGTTCTTCCCTGCTGTTTGACTGGCACATTGAGACGCTGGCTTAGCCACTTTTCCCCAGACTGATTATCTATTTTCTTGTCATACCCTTCCAGAGCTTCAACCATTTTCTAAATGTTAGTCTTGAAGTTTTTTCTGTCTTCCTGTTAGCCTGCTCACAGGGACACAAAGTGGTTTTCCCAAAGGCAAACTGAATTTTTAGCTCTCTAGCTATATACATGCACTTATTATAACAGCCTTGTAGCGTCAAAGATGATTCAATTGTTGTGACAGGGCAACTTCAGGAGTCTCCCAGCTCTGCTGCTGTGGTTGACCAAGAAATGGGCCCTGAGACATAGCTACCTTATGTGTGCCTGGCATGGGCTTAAATGCTGGGGTTTTTTTGAAATGATCCCCAGACAGCCTCCTTATGACCCTCCTGGCAGCTGACCTTGAAGGATAGTGATAGTGCACAGAAACAGTGTTACAGACTCACCTGGACACTAACTCGTGGTGCTCTCCACCCCAAGGAAACGAACCAGTTCCATGTAGCAAAACCAGAAATGATAAGCAAGAAACAAAAAGTTCATCAACACTGAAATGTAAATTTATATTCTTAAAGCATTTGTATGGCTGTGTTTCTCACCAGCATGCTTCAGGGAATGAGGCTTGTATGCGTTCAAACTTTGATGGTGCTCCTCTGAAATCCATAGCAGAATCATCTCTCTTGAATACACAGTGTATGTGTTGTGAGGTGTAAGAGCCTGACGGAGAGGGGGAGGCTTCAGACTGCTTTTAAAATGCTGTTTATTTTATAGATGAGGTTACAGCAGTTGGGGGTTGTGGGTGAGCCTATAGCTGCTGGCTATAGGCAAGCCGTGTGTCCTGAAGCCCCATTCTATTTATGTTACAAAGCATTATATTTTTTTCTCTGCTGTGCATCTTATTACATAACAACTAGTCAACATCATACACAATACTTTTTATATTTACATATAACCTATCAAAACTGCTAAAATTACCATATTATGTTAGTGACTGGCTAATCATCTGAGTTAGTAGTTGCATGTTAAACTTTGGGAGATTTCTTTTGCAGTGAAAATTTTTTCTAACTTTGGTAAAAAACATCTTTCTGTCTGCTTATGCTTTTTTTGCTTAGTAGAAAACATTCCTTATTTGAAGAGGACTTATCTTTTTGTTTGAAGGCCACCTAATCTTTGAATTTTAGTCATAAAACTCCTTCCAACTCGATTAAACCTTTGCTCTCTCAGCTGTTTCAGCAACAACTGGCCCGAAAAATATCTTTTATATGTCAAAACTTGCTTTCATTTCTATAAAATCTTCTGTATATCTGTAAAACTTTTCTGTTAAATTTTCATCCTTCCCAACAGTGAGGTATACTGACCTCTGGCTCAGATTTTCTGGATTGAATCTTTCATCATTTTCATCCACATTCTGCCATAAGTCATCACAATCCAGTCCTTATTTTGTACACCTCTACATGGAAGACAACAGAATAAGTCTCAGGAAGAAGTTATGCTGTGTGGAACTTCTTTAGCATGGGCAAGTCACTAACCTTCTGCCAAGCTGGTGCAGGTCACCTGTTGTGAGCTGGGTGTGCTATTTGTTTCATGAGTTACAAGCTCGGCATTGTACAGTCAGATCCAAGTGCTACATGTGGAGGACCAGTTTGCAGGACAGGCAGCATCTGTAAAGTCTTCCTGATCTGGGATTTCGTACTAACAAGTGAATGGATGCAGTTTCACTGATCAGTTTATTTCTTTTTGTTCTTATAAACCTTTGCATTTCTTTTTCCACATGTCCATGTCTAAACATCTTGCTTTAATTTTTCTGCATAAAACTCCTAGGAGGTAAGGTTGTAGTTGAAACTTGGAAAGTTGAAATTACATTAACCAACTTCCATAAAGCGTTTGTGAGAGGACTTTAGAGACTTGGGACCAACACTGTTTTCACTCCAGTGCTCCAGTCATTTGGGAGGGCTTTTGTTCTGGAGATTTGCCTTATCCATGTTTTAGGAACTTGCTGTTGAGTTTCATTTAGTGCAATCCCACAGTCTCCCTTTAAAGATGTCTTTCAAATCACTGAATTTTTTAATGATCTTGTGAGCTTAACTCCCTTTTCTGATAAAGGAACATCATGATTGCAGACTCAGATAATGATTGATGTTGGAAGGGACCTCTGCAGGTCATCTTACCCAATCTCCCTGCTCAAGCAAGTTCACCTAGAACTGATTCTAGACCATAGCTGGATGGCCTTTTGATATCTATGAGGATAGAATACCTTGGGCAATGTATGCCAGTTCTTGGTCACCCTTACAGTGAAAAATTGTTATCTAATGCTCAAAGGGAACCTCTTGTGTTTTGGTTTGTGTTCATCACTTCTTGTCCTTTAACACTGTGCACCAGTGAAAAGAGCCTGGCTCTGTTGTCTTTGTACGTTCCCTGTGGGTATTTATATGCTTTGATAAGATGGTCCTGAGCTTTTCCTTCTCCAGGCTGGACAGTCATACCTTCTCAGCCTTTCCTCATGGTAGACATGCTTCAGTCCTTTATCATGTTCAAGCCCTTCTTTGGACTTTCTCCAGCAGGTCTCACTTGTATTGGGGACCCACAACACCCAGCACTGCAGCTGTCTCACCAGTGCTGAGTAGAAGGGAAGGATCACCTTCTTCAGTCTGCTGCCAACACTCCTCCTAATGCAGCCCAGGATAGCATTAACCTTTGCTGTAGCAAGGACAACGCAGTTTTCCTGGTTTTAAGAAAGGTTTGAGGGTTGTATCTTCCCTCCTGAGGGCTGTTTGTAGGTCTGTGTTCTTAAATAAAATAACCGAGCATCTGTTGACAGAAATATTTTTTCAAAAAACTTAGTATGTGTAAAAGAGTATTTTGAAAGTAATAAAACCTTTAGGGAAGTCTGGCAGAAAATACTTCCATTTTGTTTTTTAATTCTCTGGTTTTAATGATGCCTTAATTTCAACAGCTTTGGAGGCTCCACAATGTCTCAATTTTCAGTAGAAAAAGGTATTAGAAAACTGCTTTTAAGGAATCTGTTTGAAAAAAAAATAAACATAATATTTTTTCTCTTGCTGAGCAACCAGAAACGTTACATAGCTGCAGACTGCCAATGCCACTCCCTCTAGAGAGTATATGTAATGTTTTTTGACTTCTCCCTTGCTTTAGCCTATTTGGATTTCAATTTTTTTCTTTGCATAGTGTTGTTTCAACAAAAATAACATGTAACTTATTAGGGGAATTGCCTTTATCTTTTGTGTGGCTGTGAAGGAGATGACAGGACAAGAAGTTTCACTGCCAGTCCCTCAACAGCAGCAAGAGGTAATATCCTGTAGATCATGTGAAGTGGTATACAGAGGTCTTCAAGAACATTTTGAGATTGTATTTCTGTAGGCTGTGGTAGATATAGTAAAAATACATATTCCTATCACATGCATGTTCCTATTACATCATGTATCTCTAAGAATGGGCTCTGCCAGACTGGGAAATGGCATGGAAACTCCTCCACTTCAGTGTTCAATCTTTATGTTTGTATTGTTGGGGAAAATATACCTATATATCTCTATCAGTGTAGATAAACCTCAACAATGTAATTCTGAGAAATGAGTCCTCCTGAAGGTTCCTTGTTAACCAAACTTCAAGGTGATTGGCAGCTATGAATCTCCTGTGCCTGAACTGTAAATTCAGCGCACCTATGAAAACTACCAAGTAGAAGATGAAAGAAATATTCACCATCTTCTGCCCTTCTGTTTTCCAATAGTGATGCAAACAATTATCAGAGTTGAATGTGAGGACAGAAAAAAAAGAACATCTGTAGGTGAAACTTGGAATGAAGCACAGCTCCTTAGAGACAATGGAAAATCTCTGTTGAAGGAAGGCACTGCTGATTAGAAAGTGAGGTCAAAGAAGTGGGATGTGAGAAGTAAAAGATGGTTTCCAGGTGTTTGGGGGGTGGAGAAAGTAAGGATGGCGCAGAGAGCACTGAGCAAAGTGTTCCTAGGAAAAATCCCAATTTGGTTTGGAAACATTCCTTAAAATCCAATGCTACTTCAGACCCCCTTCACCTGAATAAGTAGCAGGAAACCCTTCCCTCTGCCCCTGAACACTTGCATTTCAGACCACCCTGACTCCAGAAAGTCTGATGAAAGACTGAAATCCACAGGGCATTGTTGAATTCCTTGCAGCTAGAAAGGGTTTCATTGTGTTTTGAGTGGAAATTTTGAGATTACTCTTTTTAGGTAGAGTCTACTCATGTGTGTATCCCTGGAGCAGCATGAGGATACACATCTACTGAGCACCTCAACCCGAAGCACAGGAAGCAGATCTGTATCCTATTCTCATCTCTGTTTCTAATTTGTTTCTTAATTTTGAGTTACTTGCACAATTATATCTCCAGAGCTTGGCTTGTTTGTATATATGGTACATGATAGCACCTTTATAAAGCTTACTTCACAGGAGGTGGTACTCAAAAAGGGATATTACTGCATAGAGGTTGGTAGAGAGAAATTGACTTGAAGTAAATGACTGACTTCTTTCCAGAGGTTTTGTACCTTCTGTGAGTAGAAGCTTCACATTATGGGGAGCCTTAGACTGATCTTTTTCTATATTTCTTTCCTTCAATTTTATTCAGTTGCTAAAATCTTGATAGGCTAACAATAGACTGTCCAGATTTCTATAATAAATAACTGCAATGTACAGCCCCGGAAAGTCCCCTTAAAAAAAACAAAACAACAACCAACAACAACAAAAAAAAAACAAACAAAAAACAAAACAAAAAAACACAAATAAAAAACAAACAAACAAAACAACAAAAAACCCAAAAACACCCCAACCAACGAACTCTAAATCTTTTATGGTTAATTATTTGCCACATTGATTTTAAGCAAAGAGCACTGGAAATTCAACCTATTCCTTTTGCATTGGAATTAACACCCTGTTCTGGTTTAGGGTAAATTTGGGGGAAAGCGTCCGGAAGGAGCCCTCAGAAAGCAAACCCCCACAACTCCTCCCCCCACCACCGGGTTCGGGAAGAATTTTCTTAGAGAGGAGTGAAAAAAAACCCTGCTATTTAACAAGGAAAATACTCGCAGCACACACAAAAAAACCCCTGAACAACACCAGATGACAAAAACTCTTTCACCGCTCTGAAAGGATGACAAACTCAGAAAGTCTCTCCTGCGAGTGGTCGCCCAGTTGTCGGTCTCCGGCGCTGGGGATGACTGCTGCTGATCACAAAATGCAGACTCCCGGTGTTTCGTGGTGTTTCCCAGGTCTCCGTCCAGAACAGGTTCAGATGGTATGATTGTATTTAGGCAAAAGCAAAAAGTAGGAGCAAGCAAGTAAAGCAAGCAAGCAAGCAAAGCCCAGCCTCTCCTAAACACAGACCATGGGGCAGGTGAGCCGGCTGATAACAAGACAAAACAAACCTTCACTTTCAGAGTCAGTCCTGGAAGCACAGAACATAATACCAAGCATAAACAGAACACACGGCTGGGGATACAAGCACCATAATGCCACCCTAGGACACACCCTTATTTTAAAATTTCACCTTAAGCTAACAATTGCACCTAGCTGTAATAAATTTTCAATTAAAATTAAACAATTGTTATAAAGGTATAATAATAAAATAGCAGAGAGTTATAGGACTATCTAAATGCAATATGCTTTTTACATAGTTTGTAGGAACTGCCACTTTTAATCATAACCATACATCTTGAAAACTCTACTTGGTTTCAAATAATTTAGTGTTGCAAAATGTGTTATGAAAACTCCTTGACCTGAGAGTTTGCCAATTTAGAGAATGGAAAATCAGACCTAGGAAACATAAGGGTATTGAAATGTTTATAATATATTGAATAAATTGTGTTAAACTCAATAAGTGCAGATTTGCAAACACATCAACTTTATTCGTAGAGCTTTGACTGGATGCTTTAAGCAGGACAGGTTTGAAACAGCTTTCTAAGAGTAAATTTCAGTGATTTATTAAATTGGCTCTCATTCAGCGAAAGTGGTGAAAGTTTTTATGTATTCAAATCTGGGCTCTGTAAGGAGGTCTTTCATGCTCTGACATTTGCAGTAGTCACAATGTATGCCTGCAGTATGAATAAAAGAGCTTGCCTTGTTCAGCAAGGGTTTTGCAATCTCGTTTGCATAGATTTTAAAGATCCATTTTGTATTAAACATTTACTCTGCTTTAATAAAAATCATAGCCAGTAGTCATGGATATCATCAGTATATGCTCTCTTATTAAAAAATGTATCCCCACACGGTACATAACGAGAAACAAAACTAGAGCTATCTAAAAGCTAAGTTCAAGGCTCACAATCTGGCTGCTTTTGAGCACAAAGATTTCTATTTCTTAGCAGAAGGAAGATTCTCATTTCTCAAACTTAATTTCCCATTAAGTTTTACTTTCTAACGGGATCAAGGAGGAATGATGCAGTTGTCTGGACACTTTTCAGAGGAAAAAGAATGAACTGCCCTCAGGAGAGGAAGTGTCTCATCAGTTTCTAGAGTTTCCTGTTAATATGTTGTAGAAGGTAAATTTATACCTTTAAGGCATATAGGTCAATGTCAGACCCAAGCAGAGCAGAATCTGGAAGGCTGGTAACTACTGGTAATACTAGTCCTATCTTATCCCATCCTAAGGATTGACTTGGTTCTTCCTATAAATGCTCTTGGGTCTAATCATCTTCACTGGCCATCCAGCTTGTGTAGTAATGAAGATTTATGTCTGTTTTTCTATTGACAGCCCAGGAAAAATTCCTTATTGCCACTTGGGAAAAATGCAAAATGAGGGTATTCTTACCAGGAGGAATACTTCTGGCTCCAGTTTCTAATCAAGGCTTGGATTTAAATGGTGTTTGCAAGTTGCTTGCATTCATTCTTCTATGTATGTTGCTAAGGATAGCCTCAATCATAATGTGGCTTCCAGTTCCCAAATTCTCTCGCAGGTTTTTGTCCCTTCATTGTTTTTGGGAAGCTCGTTCGTTTGCCCTTATTCCATTTCTTAAGTGTATAAATATCTTTATGAAGGTTTCATATTGCAATATGGGAGCTTTGGAGCACTTAGAATTTGTGACATCCCTATTTTTGACTAATCTCTTTAATACTCTTGCCTTCATTTCAGGATCTGCTCTCAAGGCTTGGAAGGACACAGTGCTTGGCACTGCCCTTGAAATATACAGGGTAAAAAATGTGCAAATGATCTGTCATAGCTTGGATACTATTTTTCTAATATTGAGGGGTAAGAAATGGCTGTTCCACTGCATTTACCCATAACAAAGTTTGACAATGTACACAGGAAAAGGACAGTATAAAACTTGTATGATTTAGTTACCTTTCTCCAGCCTCCTCATTTATCATTTCACTTTAATTTTTAAATATTTCATTTCATCTTGATAATAAGCTTAAAATTAAGCTTGACATGAAATGCATAACCTGTATTATTAACATCCCATTATTTTATGGTTATACAAGAGCAGATTTGAATTGTCACTTTAAATCAGACTATAAGTCAAAGCAAAGACTCTAATAGACTCCTAGATCTGTATCTTCACTGAATTAGACAGTAATTTGGCAGTCTCTTCTGCTAAATGTAGTGAAATAGCTAGTTAGTGTGATATGCCCAGGCAAATCTGTTGTGTTGCACTGATGGAGACAATTCCCTGTGGCAACTGCACTGGCAGTTGAGCTGATTCTTCTTGATACAGCGATTCAGCGTGCTCTTAATGCTGAGGAAGGAAAATGTGTTTTAAAGCCTTCTAATGTGAATGCTAGGAATAGGGCTGAGACTCACTTTTGTCACCCAAGATAGCCTTCCCATATCCTTACGATATTTGTTCTTTGTAGTCCATTAAAATGCCTTTACTGTGGAAGGGATCTAATTGAAAAATATATTTAAATTGTATGCTATTGCTGAAAATGCTTAGCATCTGAAAAGACCTTCCCGTACTTTAAAGGGAATAGACCCTATACTTTATAAGGACAACTGAGCTCCACTATCTAGCACTGGTATCTTCAAAAACCAAATTTTTTTTCCAGATCTCCCACCATCAAGACTTCTGTATATCCAGAATGTAACTACAATATATGTGCAAGGAAACTGAGCATGCTCGCTATGAAGCAAGCGCTTGATTTTGAACTCTAGCAAAGTAGTCTTCCAAGGAGAAAAAGTGGCGTGTTAATAAAAGTCTATCTTATAAATTAAGTGATGGTGTTATTAATACATTAATGGAGATGTAAATGTTCAGCCTGACTTGTCTTTGTGGTTTGCCGAAGAAAAATCTAATTTTTAGATGGTCAAATCGGCTTGGACTGGGAATGTTAAAGAATTGTTTTTCCATAAGTGACCATTCATTAAGGAATGTAAGTTTGTGGGGTTTTTTGCAGGTGAGGTAAATTTACATGCAGAAATATTTATTCAGATACTATTAAATGAAACAAAATAAATAGAAACTACCTAGATGATCTTCTATGTTCTGCTCAAAAGAGGCTGTCATTAGTAGTAGGACACTAGCAATTTTTACCCTCCTTTAGTTGTTGTACATGTATGTCAAAAATCCCCACTCTTGGATGAAAGGTGAAGAAGGAACTGTTCTGCGTAAATGTAAGTCACAAATTTCGTACTTCCATAGATTTTTCAAATCAGTCTAGAGAAAAGAATGTGTATTGTCTGTGTTCCTGTACTTCAGCTTCTGTTCAAAATTTGTTCAATGCGTATTTAAAATTTTATTTCAGAACAGAATTATAGTTCTTCACATAACATGGGAAAAGAGCAAGGTGATGGGAAAAAAGCAAATACCTGAAGAGCGGACATTATAGAAGACTTGTGTCTCTCCTGGGAACAAAGCAGCAGTTTTTACCTTGGAACATAAATTTTACTGAAATCAAAGCTTGCATTTCAAGGATTACTAATATTGGAAAGAGGATTATAAACCAATACTTAAAGCAATCATATGCAACATGAACAAAGATCTTACAGACAAATATACTGAAAGAACAATTTAATGTTGTGTTTCTCGTATTCCTTTTACTAGTTGTTCTTTCACTGAATGCTACCTCAGATCTCCCAAACATGATTATCATTTCAGTCTTGCTGTCAAATTAAGAGGACAGCAAGGCAGGAAACAGGTACTGAACTGCTGCCTCTTAAAAGGGGAAACAGAAGCAGCCAGATGCATGTGTTCTAGTCTCCTCTAAGCTGTCAGCTTTGAACTTAAAGACTTTTTGCTTTCTTGTAGTGTAAGTGCCTACTTTAAACCTCTTCAGACATCCTTGACTTCATCTACAGTGAAAATATTCAGCTATACTGATATTCAGTGAAAAACACTCAGAACTTGTTAATTTTTCTGTGTTAAGGATAGTAATGTCCCCATTTCAGCTGCCATGAAAGTGTGCTTAGAATTCTCTTTGCTCAAACAAAAGACATTTTTAGTCAGTCTTTCTCTGGCACAGCACCATTTTGTAATTTCTGTTTTCTGCAAAAGGGATATCTCTGTGCCTTTTTTCATGGTAGCAGTCATCCATAAAGACCACTTGGATTTTTCAACAAAAAATGCACTTTTTTTCCCTGAGGTGACATTGAGACATATATCCTCATTTCACTGTTGAGGATTTTCCTGTCCCATGCTGGTGAGCTTCTTCAGAAATGTATATTGAAAAAGAGAAGGATAAAAGGAGAAAGGAACAAGTCCCTGCACATGCATTCATTGCGTTCATTTAACTTCAGTTTAAAAATAGGACCTTGTAATTTCCTTAGAAGTTATGTCTCTGTTTCCTTTCATAGATTAAGTGGGATTATAAAAGAACTAGTTTGCCACTACTTTACTGCCAGAAAGCACTCCAAAATTTGCTCTTTTTTTTTTGTTCTTTTGGTAAAAATTTCTATTTTCTTAAAGTATTTTTACATTAGAGACTTTTGTAAGATTTTGTTCAGGCTATCCACTCATCTTTGAAATGTCACTGTTTTTGCAGTTCTGTGACCCTGAGGAACAGAGGGAAGTAGAGACACAGAAGTTAGCAGGAGCATCAGCACATGGGTCTCAAGAGTATAAGGCAGCCACTTTCAGGTGAGACCCCTGGCAAGAAAACCACTGTGTGTTCTTTACGTTGATAGGACTGTTTTGAGCTGCTGAAAAGATACAAAGTGAGTTTTAACCTGGCTAGAGCTTTCTGGTGAATGAACTTTCCTGCTGCCTCTGAAATACTGATTCATCTGATGCTAAAGAAAAGGACAGGGGAAGTAGTATGGATTGACTAGGGTGATATGGAGCCATGGGATACCCAAGCTACATTTCTATAAGAGACTCTACTGAGGCTGTGTCTTTAATGTATCTGTGGATGTGGAAAATGACACTTCTCTGTAGTAGTCTCTTTCATCCCACAGGCATTTAATTAACAGTGTTTCCATAGCTGTAAAAAGGAATGAAATCTGTTTCCCTATGATTCTATGATTTTTCTCTTTGATTGTGTTGTCTAAGGAAATGTAAGCTTTCTCTTAACGTGAGGATTTATGAGGAATTGCCTTCTCATGCGGGTATTTCCAGGCTTTTTCTACTTGTCATGGAGTTGTTAGGACTTGACAGGTCTTTCTGATCTCAGTCTTTTAAAGTCAGTTTAAATAAGTCAGTGTGTTCAATATTTATTGAGGGTGACAAATATGTAGGTGGGCACAAACAAGAAGCACCATCACACTGCAAAAACAGACAAAACTCTAACAGGAAATGTTGTGCAAATGGAATATTTTTTTTAAGTTCCATAATTCTGAATATTTGGCTGAGGAGAGGAGAAGAGCTGTAAGCGTAGTGACAAGTTTTTTATAGGACCTGCATGTAAACTCCAAATATGGGGTTTTTTTCTGAGTTGTTTTATGGAGTGTGTATTTTAAGTGTTTAGATATTTTTTTCGAATGCAATGAAAATCAAGTACTTACATATTTTTGCGGTGTTGGTTTCTGTTATCTTACAAATGTAATAGTAATCAGTAATAATCCAACAACTCTGATGGCTCTCAGCCTTTTTTGAACTGCAGGTATAAGAAATATGAACAAATGTATGTTAACAGCAGAGGAGGTTTTCATAAGCGTGTCTGTATATAATTTGTCAATGCAGTAGAAAATCAAATTTAATCTATGTATAATAAATTGAGCTGACATCCCCCAAACAAAGCTTATTACTCAGGAGTGGCAAAGCACTGGCTGTAGTAGCGACCTCAGCTCTAATTCACTGCAGAAGTGGCTCAGTGCCAATTGCCAATTTTCATTTGCAAAGAGCCCTCAGAACCTCTTTCCTTCCTTGGAATTGCTGCTTTGTCCTGACTCTGAATGTGTTGGAGTCTTGTTTCCTTCTCTTGTCTTGGCATAGTTAAAGTTTCTCCTCTCTTCATGCACTACAGGAACAGCTTGAACGCAAGTTAATGTAGCTATGGGGTTCTTTTCCTACTTTTTTCTGTTCCCCACACAAACCTCCTTCAAAATCCAGGGCCAAACACCTGTTGGCTCCAGGGCCATGCTACATTGGAGGCTTGTCTTCACAGGTACAGTGCCAGAGATTGACTGCTCTTTCAGCTAGTGTTATATAGAGGCAAACATGAATAAAAATAGGAAACTTTCTTTGTTATATGATGCATTCAAAATGTAAAAAGCCACTATACCCAGCTGCTTCTGCCATTTGCATATGAGGTAAAAGGTTGCCTTGAGGTTCAGCTACTGGACAAGAAATGTCTGTGCCTCTCACTGTATTTTTATGACATGTTGGGTTTTTCCTGCAGAAAAGTTCTTTAAGGCCAGTTTTTTCAGAAACTGTTTTATTTGCCTTTTATTTAGTTCTCCGTTATAGACTAGCAGCACTCTCAATCTCTGAAAAAATCAGTCCCGATTAAACACAAATTACAGCACCAAAAGTAAAGTCAGGATTTTAACATTCTGGAGGCTCAAAGTCCAGACTCCAAAGTGTTTGATGTGGCTAGAAATGCTTCTGTATGTCAAGTGAGTGTGAGATTTGTTTGATTAATTTTGTAATAGTTTTTGAAATCATCGTCAACTTGTGGGAATAGCCTTTTAGCAAGTTACCTCAATCTTCATAATGATTATGTCCTTCAGCCATTGTGGTTTTTAGTCACAACAGTCCCAACTAACCTTAACTGGCATTTTAGTAAAAAGTATGTCATTATAGAAGTTGGAAATCATCTTCCAATCTAGGAGGTAAACATAATTGAAAAAAAGTATCTCATTCATGCTACTTTTTTGATCCAGCTGGGATTTGCAATAAACCTTCTGTATGATATAATTTTCTGGTGGGAAAGTTAAAGCAGTATTTGGAATTATAGCCAAACTCTTCAGTCATCATCAAACTATTATTTTCACTCCCTGAATGAATGAGCACAGCTCTTTAATAATTTTTTTCTTCCACTTCCAGAGTCCTTACAGGTGAAATCCACACTCACATTTGCCCTCTGACGTGTTATTTTACTGGCCTTGAGGGCTCTGGTGAGGAATTTTGGGAATAAGGGCATCCTGTGATGAATTTTCCCATAGCAGTATATAAAATAATACCAGCTAGGTGAGATTAATAGGTTATAAAGCTTTTATTAGCAAAGTAAACTTCTTTTCTCTGAGGTGCTTCAGTGCCTTGTGTGGGTGGTTCATTATTTTCCCCTCTGTGGGATGTTGGAAGTGTTACCCACTTGAAATGTGGAGCACTGTTGTGTACCAAACCAACTGTGCTATATAATCTAATGTTATATGATTAACTGCAGTTTTTTGCAAAAATACTTGTCTTTACCAGTTGTACTAGCATGCATAAAAAGAAAAATATGCTCTTATATGTCTCTAATATATCTCAAGATGGAAACATTTTGCTGAAAAGTCTCCTTGTCTTTGATAAACACTTTCAAAATCTATCAAACCAGGTTTTAAGTTTTATGGTACTTATACATTTTAACTGAAGTCAAAGCAGACTCCAAACAAAATACCTTTCTTTTCCCCCCTTCCTTTCTTTTCCTCCTTCCTTTCTTTTCCCTCTTCCTTTCTTTTCCCCATTTTCCCTTCATAAGACAGTGAATTTCTCTTCAGATGGCTGATTTTTAGAAGCATTCCTGAAACGATTTTTTTGAAATAGTGTTCTCTGTAAAGACTGCAGTTGTCATCACAAGCCCTTGCCTCTAAGAAAGCTCATGGAAAAAAAGCAGAGACTCATTGAAATCCTGTGGAGAGAAAATTCAAAAGGGGTTGGGTACAATCATTGTCTCCATTGTGCAATCACTGGTAGTATGAATTCAAGTTGAAATTCAAATGAACACTTGCGGCAATGTTCACCAATCTCACACGTTTTATATAAATATGAGATACATGTTATTTATATACATGATGTAAATAGCATCAGTTTCTTAGCACTTTTAAAATGACTTGAAGGAATGAAGTAATCGCTTCAGCTGATGAGGCTTTGCAACATGTAATTTGCTACGGGCCCCATCATTTCTGAATGTGTTTAGATTATGTTTGATATATTATTGAAAATGTGGCTCCTTCATTTGAAATGCTTCTCAACTCTCAAACAATATGAACAGTCATAACAAAGAAAAGGGTGTGGAAAATAAGTGAGAATGTATAACAAAATAGCTAGAATAGCCATCTAATAAACACTGGTAAAGGAATATTTGGATAGGCTGAAGCGATCCTTTATTTTACCTTTGCCTTTATCAATTTTTGCTATTTTGCATTTTTGTCTTCTGCAGCACATTCCTAGAGGTTTAAATGTATTTTATATGTATATTACTGTTAAACTACTGAAAGAGTCTATATGAAGAGTTGTAACAGTTTTTTTTTTCCTCCCCACAGAGCAGTGGGGTATCCACAGAGCAGATATCTTCTAGATACTCTTTACCACATCAGTGAATTCCGGGGCAAACAGGAAGCTTGCACAGGGGGAGGTGAGCTTCTGCTGCTTTTTTTGCCAAAGGTGATTCAGAATGGAAGAGTAGCCTAGGTCCCCTCAAGTGATCACAGGAGTCAGTTTTGTTTCACTGAAAGTGTGTGTTAACCTTATTGTGATGAATACTTCCCTTTATCACCGCTTACCACCTTATTGAACTGGGTCAGCAATATTAAGTTACTCCTTTGATAACAGAATTAGTACAATTGTAAGGGCTGAACTGGGATTTATATGGCTAAACAAGATATGATTAGTCTCTTAATCTCTGTGTTAGGGTTGACTGTGGTTATTTAGCTGGGGAATTCCTTCTAGGAGATAAAGATGGGTCTGCTGCAGTTGGTGGCAAAGTCTGCAAAAGCATCCCTGATCTCAGGAGCAGCATGATTTCACCTGGCAGAGTGCAAGTTACTTGCGGTTATTCTGTACTAAACTTGTTTCTGCTTGACTGTTTTGTAACTTTTATCCCTGAGATATGAAGCTCTGTCTCTTCCACTGTGATATAATATAATAAATCATGACATTTAGCAGATTTTACGCTGCTGTCCTAATTTACTGTATGCTGCTGTTATAAGCAACAGTAGCAAAACCTTTAAAGTAATGTTTGAAAAAGAAAAGAGCACAAATGAAGGTTCAAAAATAGTTTCTTAAAAGAGCATTTGAGAAAGAGTGATTTTCTTACCAATATTGCCTCACTGGCAGACCAGTAATAGCCCAAGAATTTGTGGCAGGAGTAGAGCTCTGTAAATGATTGGAACTCCATTTTTTTTTTCCTTTTAATTTGAACTTGCCCAAGGAATAACACCAAGAATGTTAAGGGACACTGCCAAAGGAAAATGTATCTTTATTTTTCTTTTCCACAATATTTAAACAAAGCCGCAAATTGTAGGTTGATTTCAGACTGAGTGAGATGTTTTGCTTTAACAAAAAATCAAATACTACATTTAATTTTCATTTGTGTTTGACTGTTTCTAAAGAAGTAAAGCGTCAAAGCAAAACACATCAAGAAAATAGAGCAGCAACAAATCTGCTTGTTGCTCATCACAAAGTAAATGATAAATTCTGGTCAAATGCTGCTTCTTGAGGTTCTGTTTTCAAACAAATGTGATCTAGTCAGAGAGGAAATTCTTTTGTACTCTTCCTGTGCTCAGGCAAAACCTCTTCTCTGGTCAGTGTATTCCGCTTAGTTACCTTATTTTCTTTCCCTTCTTGTTCTCTGTTTTGTTTCACTCCTATACAGCATCCTGCCTGGAAAACCACAATGTACATTTGTAATGCATAGAATTTAGTTAAGTTGAGCCATAGTAAAATTAATGAAGGTCATAATAAATTCTAGGTCTCTACCCTGCTGAGTGTTTTCCTTGTATAAAATGTTGCTATTATTTTATACTGTACAATGCATCCATCTCAAGTTATAATCAGCTTTTACAAAGAGACTTACCCTATAGGGGAAACCCTCCAACAAAAATTAGAGCACTGATTTGAAACCAGATAGTCTGGTTGATTTTAGCTATTTCTTATGCTTTTCTTCTCTGGTATAAATTTTGTATGCAGTCATATTGTACTTTATATGTTCCAGAAGGACTCTGGGATCTTTATCTTCAGACAATCTTGTGTGCCCTCTTGCCTTTAGTCCCCTTCTGTAGAGTGTGGTCATTTTGATACAACTGAAGTCACAGAACTGTCGATCATTCCAACAGCAAGGTTCGATTCACACCTGTGTTTACAGGAAATATCACATCAGAAGTTTCATTTTGTCACATCATCCAACTGGTCTGGAAATACTGATGATGCAGTGAGGCCACAGCTATGTTAATACACTGCTGTTCTCTGGCATTTGTGAATAGTCTGCCATTAAAATATAAACTTATTCTGTCTGTACTTTTATGCTTGTATTATTTCTTTTCCACCTTCTTTCTCCCACTGGGAGATAGTAATAAATGAAAAAGGGGGAACATGGCTCTGAAAAATCCTCAGATCTCCCTTTCTCAAAAGGCCACAGAGGCTGCTTATAAAATTCCAATTTTCCTTTGTTCCTGTGAACAAACCCATTAGTTTTGTGTTCATGTTGATCACAATCAGTGAAAAATGAAACCTCCCCATGGAATACTTAATTTGATTTAAATATGTTCTATATTTATTAATATAACTGTATTTATATGGTCCTAAAAGGGACAGAAGATGGAATACTTGTAGAAGTCACATATAATAAAAAGGATATAATAAAAAAAATATAAATACATATAAAATAAATAAATAAAAAGAAATAATAAATAAAATATAATAAAAAGTAAGACAAACTATATAAGTATATAATATATATGGTAGGACAAAAGAAATTCCAATTAAACAAGATACTCTGTCAACACTGAATTCAAGCATCTGGATGCCTACTTTTAGAAAATGCTTTCTTTAGGCCCAAATAACACATGCTTTCACATTGACATTGGCAATCAATAAAAAATCCATCAAAATGTGAATTTACATTGATGTCTAGAAGCTCCTTCCTTAGGCTAAGCCATCTTGAGAAATTCACAAGAGCAGACACATTAGTTCAGAGGTCTTTTATGTTTTTTCCTACTCTTTAATAATTAAAATAAATATTCCCATGGAGTCAAGCAGCAAGCAGCAAGAATAATCATTAAAAAGTGAAATGGTTGGACTACATATGGTATCCCTTCTGTATCCTATTTTATTCTCCTAATCCTGCAGACGCAGTAGAGTGGATATTTACAGGGAGAAAAGGCAGTCGGGAGATGGGCTTTCTAAAGAGGATTTGGCACCACTCTGGGTCTTGGATGAAGGTCAAATGTTCAGAAGAGGCCAGCACAAAGCAGGTCCAACCATGACACTTGAGCACAGATTTCTCAAAGAGGTCAGCATCTTGTATGCAGTGCTTGTTCTGGTAATCTTATTTGTTTTGGTGGCAAAGCTGAAGTTAAGCCCTTCTGAAAATCTGACTGCTGTAGCCAATTATGTTGACAGAAGCCCAGCTAATGCATATTGAATTGTGATTTGGAATGGTCAGAAAAAAAGGAAATTTTATGTGCATTTCATACATAGATTTTGAAATGTTTATTTTCAGAGAAAACTGACCAGAACTAAGAGCTCATTGCAAGTTTCTTTTGTAGCCCCCTGATGTTTAGTCAGTGCATTCTTTCTCTGAAAGGTAGGGAGGAAAATGAGCAGCACTTCACTGCTGGGTATAATTGTGTTCTTTTGAAGAATCATATATAAATTGATATATAAATAGTAGATATTTTAAGGGATGAGTGAGATCCAGCCCTGCTCATATGGTGGATGTTTGCCATTAATCTCAGGAACAGCAGCATTGATGCTAATTTCACGGCAAAATAATTAATTTAAAACAATGGAATGCAAGTTCAATACTTCACCTAAACATAGTAAAGGTTATTTCCCTGCCTTTCCAAATAAACTAAAATTTCTGAAAGTAGTTAAGGATAGTGTTGCTTTAAAAGATATTATTGTGGTTTCTCCAATTGTACTTTCATCTATATAACTTTGTGAGGGAGGCAAATAGGTATGTGACCATGACTAATTTTTCAATTGTTTTATTTAAACCAAAATATTACAGTATGTTGTTATGTATGTATATGTACTTGGTTACAGTAATTTAAAGAGCTTGAGATAAAATTAATTTTTCTCTGAATTCATTGAAGAAAAATGTAAAAGAAGGTCAATAATGAATCATAATCCTAGCCTCCAGCAATGTTTTACACCTGGCTGCCAGGCATTAATGGGAATTTTTTTTTCAGAGTTATAAGGTGGTTAAAAATATTTTCTAATATCAGTGTTTACAAGACCAAAATTTTAGAAAAAAAACCTTTTTAGCAAGTTTAAAGAAATTTTGAAATAAAAAAATGTGTGAAGATATAAACACCTGTGCATACACTCACATTCCAGAAATGTTCTCTAAAAGATCTACTGCTCACTTTACTCTTTCAATCTGTTTTCTTTTCTTTGCAGCCAAGCAGAATGCTCACTGAAATGTTCAAGACTTCAATGAAGATGTTGGTGGAAAAAAACACCATATAGGTAACACTGTTGTCCACAGCAATGACATGAAAGAGAGAAATTAATATACTTGTTATTTGTTTTATCTCCTACACTCTATTTTTTTCTCTGCAATTTTTCTGCTTAAACCACAGGTTCCAGGATATTCTTAATCCCATCTGGATAAGCATAAGCTCATTTATTTGAGGCAGGTTGGAGAGGATACAAAAGTATAAAAACGTCCAACTTTTTCCCGTTAGCTGTAAATAGAGACAATACTGTCTAGGCTTTTTATCTGAAGTTTGATGGGGGTTTTGTTGTTGCTTTGTTTTTTGGGTTTTTTTTACTATATCACTTTTTTATTTCCTAGTGTAAGATAAGTTTTTAATTACAGACTCAATTATACCCCCACACATATGTAAGTGGTGTGCTGGTTTCTAGCTAGCATGTGCTTCCACTGTGACCTATTTTCATGCAGCAAACTCACTGGTTTGATATTAATTTCTAGGTGCAGTATGAAAACAGCAGCAATTTCAAGTCTTGAGAAGTGTGTGTTCAGGTGAATTGATAAACAGTAGCATGCTCCCATTTCAGCTAGTTTGTCCTCTAGAATGTAACAGCAACAGGTGATGTTAAATGTACTGGTATCATTAGAAGAATCCCATTTAGCACAGAGCAAAGTGTAAGCCGTTCATTGACCTAAAAAAAAAAAAAAGTGAAAAAATTGTGAAGGCTACAGATATTTTGTCTTTCTAACTGATAGACAGGCAGAAGTTGTTTGTTTCTACATGTCTTTCTTGCATCTTTCTCAGTAGTTTCTTTCTCTCCTTGCAAATTTTGGCACTTAGCTAACCTACAAATATGAATTTCAATGCGTAGATTTTGACTATGGCTCGTATGGCCTTATATTTACTGTCTGCAGCATATAGGAAAAGCTAAAAGGTGTGCTAGAAACACATATTCTTGGCAAATAAGCCTTTTTTTTTCTTCTTCTACTGCATTCACTGATTATCCCTCTTAATTTTCTCCTTTTTACTCTTCAAAGTAACCAGAAATGCTGATATTGGATGTTTTGTCTGAACCTCAGCCAGTTATCTTAAGCTAATTATTATGGATTTTAGGCTTGTTTGCATCTTCACAGGCAATTAAACAATATTAGAGAGTAGTCATTACAAAAGTCATCAGACTCAGTCTGAATTGAGACTCTTCTATTTTTCTTCATCACCAGAGATAAAGCAAAAAAGGATCACACCTAGGCACACAGCACAAATATTTTGAGGACCGAGATACCGTGTTTTTCCCACAAATCTTTCTCAGTAACCACCAGAAGGAGAAAAGCTGTATGCAGATAAATATATTTGGATTGTGGATTGTATCTGTTCCACTGATCATTTTTAGTGAGTTAGAAAACCCCAAGAAATTAATCCCCTCTCCAGCCACCACCTTCATAAAACAACAACCACGGACCAATCTGAAAGAACAGTCATTGACTCTGAGTTTCATTTGCATATTCAACAAGGTCCAGAATAAACATTAAGTAAGCCAATTCATAATATCAAGATAATCCTTGTTTTTGGTTTGCAGAAATACATTTTTCATTGTTTATTTTGTAAAGGAGCCCTTCCTTCTAGAATTGAAATGGAGCCATTGCTTCTTCTTTTCTTTACATTTTTCGGGCTGCATTCTTTTTCACCTTTTAAAAAATAATCAGATGCTGAAACTTGAGCAATATTTTGTAATATTTAGTTCTGTTTTCCAATAATATATAAACTCTGTACCTACCTTGAAATGCAGAAGCCATTTAACAAAGAGTATTTTTAGTTTGAGTTTAGTATGAGAACGAAAGAAGGCAGATTAAAATATCTTTTAATGTTTCTGTGTAAAAGGTTTAAAAATTGACCTCTCCTACAAACTCGTGAAAATGATATAAAAGATTTAGAACATTTTACAAAGCATAAAAGTTTGAGATGCTTTTTAGATCCAGCAAGCAAACTGTAAACATTGCTTGACCATTAGATATTCTGGGTGAAGGAAGAATGAACTGAAAACACTGTTTAAAATGTGAAAAGCATATATATTTAAAAATCCTTTAGAAGAACTAGCAGATGGACTATGAAGAATGACATCTGGATCCAGCTCCTTGCTTCTAAACATAACCCAGTCAAATACAGCTGGCTCTAACAAATTCTGATAAATATTTTAATCTCAGTTAGAAAATAAATGCAGTGATGTGCAAAATGAGCATATGAGTATCAATAAGATTTCTATGTGTTAATGCTGTTCTTCTGGAGAAGAGTTTGGCAGGCAGGCACAGTAAAGAGCCTGCCAGAGGTGTGCACATGAGGCACCAAGGGCTGCTGACAAAAATCAGATATTAGCAGAGATTGTGGGCAGGAAGAAAGGGGCTAAATGTTGACATAAACCCCCAAAATATCTTTATTTGTATTTGCCTTTGGAAATGGTCAGAGCTAGCTGCTGAGAGGCAATGCTGTTAGCAGGTATGTGTAGGGACTCAAGTGGAGACGATTGCAGCTGGAGTGCAGCAGTTATGTGAAATGCAGGCCTGGAGACCATGCTGGTGTGGACTGGGCTATTTTGGAAGAAATCACAAGACTTAGGTCTGACATGGATGGATGAGTCCAGCTATTATTCATAGATCCTGTTTAAAATTGGATTGAAAAGTGGAGGCTAATTTTTTTTTCCCCCTGTGACATATCACAAAGTGTGAAGGCAATCTGAATTTTCAGAGCAACTAAACCAAAATCCTACTTGATCCACCTCTTGCTTATGCAGATTAGGTCAAATATTGAAGTGTTTTTGCATTTAATGTTATTTCCCTTTCTTCAGTCTTTAAATAAATGGGGGGAGGGGGTGTGTTGAAAAATATATATAACAGAATCATAATTGTGGTTTCTTTTCAGGTTTGTTTGGTTTTTTTCCTTTGTTTACATATAAAAACCTAGATCTTTCTCCAGGTGCTCTTTTATATTCAACTTTTTATTTTTTTAAATAGTTTATTCAACACATTTTGACACATGTGAGCTATTCTTTGTAATGTCTTCTATGAATACGTTCATATATTCTAAGTTATCTGAAGATTTTCACCTTACAAATTAAATAGTAAGGAGGGATTAAATTACACTGCAGATATGTAGATAAAGCAAATTTGAACTTTAATACAACGGAATCTCTAAACCCCTTCTGAAAGCTTCAGCTCTAACTGAATAAACTTTTTTGTTAAAAGTTTAGCTTTTTCAGCCAGTTTTTCTATCTATTTTTACAATAGTTATTCAATTAAACAAATGCATATATATGTCTGTTCAATAAATGAAATAGTGTGTAAAGCATGTAAATGAGACACTTTTTTTTACCATGTTCTTTACTTAAGTATTCCTCTCCAAAGATAACTACAAAATAGGTCAAGTATAAAAATAGTATAGTAACCAAGTTAAGGACTAGATTCTGTTTTCAAACTGAGTGGTCTAAATCTGCCCTAACTCCATTGATTTCAATGGTTTAACTTTTATTAAAATGTGTTGCTTCTAATGAATATGCATCTACTGTAGATAAGGTATTAATTCCTCCAAAATCCTGACAGCAAGGACCATGATCTAGCTGGCAAAAGATAAGAAAGTAGAAGGAAATGCCTACCCTCTTTCATTCCATCTGTAAATTTTACCTTGAATCCCACACTGCAGGGATGTCTGACCTTTCAAGCAGATGGATGCCACGTCTCTCATGGAGATGGAGAGGGGACACACTCAGCCTTTCTCTGCCAGATAACAGAGCGTGCCCATCATGGAGCTGTGGCCAACCCCTACACCAGGACTGCCAGGCAGACTCCAAATTCTGTTTCAGTGTACACACACTCTCTAAGCCATGTGGGCGGATGAGCACTTATGTTGGGGGTGCCCAGATTGACTGAGGACTAAGTCAAACAGTATATGAAATGACTATGCAGAATGGATCAAATAAAAAGACCATTGTAGAGCAACATCCTTGGATGCCACTAAGCATGATCCTGCTTATTTTTAATCAAATGCTACTTCTTCCCTAGTAGGCCAATAATGTAATAAAAATGGCTTTTAATGTTTTTTCTTTGTTTGCAACTGATGCCTTCTTCCAGGTTCAGTGCAAGTTTAATTACTACTGAAGCCAGTTATTAAATATAAAGAGTAAAAACTAAGCCAAAGGTTTCAGTTTTACTGAAATTTGGCAGCTGTAAAAACACCAAGGCTAGCAACTGCCAAGCAGAGACAGTTCTGAATAGAAGCTTAAACAAAAAATTAATCTTTGTCAACAAATCTTTCATAAATTATTTGGTTCAGGGCTGCTGAATCAAAATATTTTTCCCAACAACTTTGCCAAAATATAGTCTATTATTTAGAATTCCTTTCTCCTTTTAGAGAAAAATTCCAAAAACAAAAGAAGTTCTGATTCTTAATACTTATTACATTTAGTTGGCCTTGAAATTAGGAAAAGAGGTCTAGTACCTAATTAAGCTAATTTTTTCAAAAATCTGCCTGACTATAGAGGCTTGTGAGTGACTTCAGAGAGAGCATAGGGCTTTCCCCCACCTAGAATGCATAAAACTGCAAGCTTAATTATTAATCTTCATTGCACAGGTATTCATAGTGATACAGTTTTATGCAACATCACCAGAATTTAGCGTAGTCATATTATTATGGAACAGTTAAGAATTAAGGCCATTGTTCCCTGCTTACATCCTCTGAGTACTGCTGAAGAATTCTTCATATAAATTGTCATTACCAGGAGCATTAATGCAAGTGGACAGGTTTGAATGAATAATCAAACCTTCCTGATACTTATTCTGAAGTTCATGTGGAGGCAGTCAAAGCAGTAATGTGATGCATGTCAGACTAAGCAGAGCATTCAGGATACGTCTAGGCAGAAAAGCAAAATTATCATTGCACAAGAAATGGCCAAATGTCTGAAAGCTTTTATGACAAGAAAGAGTACTGAAGTATGTGATAATTCAGATAAGCTTTTTTCTTTTTTTTTTTCTGATAAAAATAATGTCCCTGGTGCCTGCTTTCATTTATCCTTGTATTCTACCAGTGTGTGCTTTTTACAGTCTCTTTGTTGCTGTAACGCTGGTTGATTGAAATTCTCAATTTGTAGGTCTCCTTGAACATGTTTATTCAGGGGATGGGACTTGCACAAAACAATACACTTGTGTGAGGCAATCCCATCACATCAGCTTTCATTATCATTTTTAGATTGTCTAACTGGAGTACATGTCGGTGTTGTACATCCTGTGCTCTCACAAAATGGCTTCAATTGTTGTGTGCTGATCTTTGATACTACATCAGCCTTAGCTTTGCTGTGATATCTGAATTAGACAAGAATCTGATTGCCAAAGCTGTAACTTTTCTGAGCTAATACAACGGGACGTTTTGAGCACAGGAGCTGAGGTCATTCTTCATATGCGTTGTGGGATTTTTTCCCCCCTCAGTATCTGTTTTTTTTTCAGTTTAAATACCATCATTCCTATCTATTTCGAGATACTAAGATTATGCACATGATGCAGCTTACTGCATTTGAGCTCTACTTCAAACAAGGATGAAGAGTTCTGAGTTAGTTTCATATTTTCCACAGCTGGATGATGTGTCTATCCATTCCCCTCTTTGACATATTGCATGCCTTTAAATCCATCATGAGTAATTTTTCTTATGTGGAGGCTAATTAACATCTTGGGAACAGATTTGTTGCTTTGTCTTGATTTTTTTTGAAGTAACCAGATGCTGTAATTACTGTGTATACAGTGCTTTTTGCCTGTAGGTTGTCGTATAGCACTCTCCATCACTTTAATTAACAGCATAAAGTTAATTTAAATAGTAAAAGATGAGACAAATTTGTTTAGAAGTCTTTGAATGTAATAGGAAGAAAGATTTGTCCTGAATAGTAAAAGCAAAATAAACCTGTTTCAAATAATATATGTCAGAACACTTAATTCCTTTCCTTTTTAGCACTACTAATATTTACTTGAAATTCTCCTACTTTTAATTATATTCCTTTTGTTAAATTTTTACCATATATATGCTAGTACTCTGTGTTGATTTGCTGTAAAATAGATCTAGATTTTCCATAATTATATTTCCGGTGAAACCTGTATTTATTGGTCCTTCTTCTCTATCCCACTGTCTGATTTGACTAGTTCATTCCTAGTGCTTAATTTCTTTTGATTTTTCTTGAGAAGCTGAACAAACTGGATTTGTATTAAGATGAAAGATAACTTATTGTTAATTACTTTTTAGGTGACAAGAGGAAATAAGCTTTCTGTGAGATCTGGTTTATAAGGATCCGTATAAAAAAGCAAAGGGAAGGAGAGACAAAGTGTAGAAACATGAAAACATTTATAAGGGATGAGTTAAATCAAATCATTCTCCTGCTAGCCATTACCAGTTGTTTTTTCATAGCAGATTTACTTACGAACAGTGTCAGCTTGTCTGTATTTTAGTTGGTTCTGTATATAATGCCTGCTCTGGTGCAGCTCAATACCTCTCAGATGAGAGGGGCTTGTTACATCAGCCTTTCATTAGAGGCCTTCTGAGATCCAAACACGCTGTGTCGTGTTTTAATCATCAGACTAGACTCCAGCATGTTCTAAACAGCTAAGACAGATTTTGTCGTGAGAGGTATTAGAGAAAGGTAAGGAAGAAAGAATTCAGTGGGACGTGTCATCAGCTGAAATGCCAGGCACATGCACAATAAAAGGGCTTGAACTGAGGATGATACTCACATCATATCCAAAAAAAGATGGCAGTCTTCCTTCATGTAAAGCCAATGTTTAATTTGTGACAATTATTTCAACTTTTTTTGCTTGTCATAGTCTGTGAGTACTCAAAATATTTTTCCTATAACCATTAAGTTACAATTGCAATTATCAGTTACATGATGATGAAAATCATAAACTTCTGTCCCAGCTTTCAGCTCAATAAGTTGTGTGTTGCACAGCTGTGACTGCAACTATAAAGTGATAGAAAAATATTATGACTGCTAAGTACATCTTTTTTGCTGGGTTTTGTCCCGCATTTTTACTAGTCATGGTGGACCAGTAATAAATAAGAAGACCAGTATCAATGACCTTTAAAGTCTATGTGAACTGTTTATTAGTGTCAGGGGAACAACATAAAAATGATATTTCCAATAGGAAATCTTGTTTTATACCCTGCTCTCTGAAATCAGGAGGAAGTATAACATCAATGCCACACAGGAAATACAGAAAAAAATGGAATAGCAATGGAACCAACCTGAGGAACCCTTACAAGTCCAAGCATTATTAACAAGATTTGGTGTGTGCCAAGAAAATAACTGAGAATAAAAGAAAAGACCTGTGTGTCTTGTTTTGGCTATCTGATTGGTTATTTTTCTGCATTTCAGGAAGCTTTTACATGAAGACGCTAAAAACATACTTATTCCTCTTATATATTGTCTCTTTATAGATGAACATAATTTTTTTATTTGTAAAGTCAGTCCCTCAATGTGCTGGCACTGTCAGAGGAATGATGAGCTGTGGGAAAACGTGCAGTTCCAAGAGCAGTCTCCCCCTTGGGGATCAGTCAGCTAAAGACAGTTAAAGGAAGGTTTTCCGTATTTTTCAAGATTGCTGATGAGCTTGGTTAATTGTCAACATCAAATGTTCCAAACTGCAGTTGCCAGACCATATTAGTGGATTAAACCACTAGACCATACAATGCTTAGGATGCCAGTAGCTAAGTTAGAGGAGTTGGTGGTGTGAGGATTGAGATATTTGTGGACAAAACAACCTTCTTACTGTTCTGTATGGGAAAAAGAAGTGGGGCAGGGAAACCATGCAGCAGGAAATAATAATCAAGTACAGAGCAGTCTGGGGAAGTAGCTGGAACAAATAATCAACAGGGAAATATGAGAGAGGACCAAAACCCAGATCTCAAGGTGGGGAAGATGGGGAGCAAATCCAGAAAGGTGCAGGTTTTTCAGGTAAAGGAATATTCCAGTTAAGACAGAAATGATGAAGGGAGATTGACATAAACACCATAAACAGTTTAAGTGAGATATGTTGCCAAGGTGCTTGGTAAAAGGGGAATTACAGAAAAAAGAACTTTCATCCATCCCAGCTATAGTCTCGTTTGTCACTTACTCATGCTGAGTCATCACCAAGCTTGTTTTATTTACTAAACTGACACAGTGACTGAAAGGCTGAATACTTTTAATTTTACAATATCTTGAGATATCAGTAGGCAGAAACACAACTCACTCTACAGAGAATTTTTATGAGGTTCAGTTTCATTATTTTTTTTCCCCTGAAAGAGGCAGAAGCTTTATATGCAGGAATGCCAGATGGAAAGCAGCCAGCTGGAGACCCTGAGTTTTGCCAAATTCCAGGTGCTCTGACATGCTGCAAAGGAGCTGAGAAGGGACCATAAATGGCAAATACAATGTGTTTGAAATCTACCTCAGCTCTGAACAAGCTTCACAGGATCCTGT
The DNA here is from genome assembly GCA_013397075.1 of Rhabdornis inornatus. Taxonomy (NCBI): domain Eukaryota; kingdom Metazoa; phylum Chordata; class Aves; order Passeriformes; family Rhabdornithidae; genus Rhabdornis; species Rhabdornis inornatus. Next base: position 8,155,389 of record VWZS01007271.1, read on the forward strand.
GACTTCATAAAACAATTCTGTCAAATTAGCAATTTCCAAACAATAATAAGCAGCCTCTCAACCCCTCCAACTACACATCACATTTAAAAGCAATACTAGATCCATGCAGTTTTTACTATGCTGAAGTCAGTATCGGTCTAAAGGCTGCTTAAATTTATTAGTGCCATTGCTGGCAGCCAATAGTGGCTAAAGTGGAAACCCAAACTACTGTAGTGCGTTGCTGGAGTGCGATCTAAAGATGACAAGATTATTTATCTTTTGCTAAACTGTAACAATTTAGCTGGGTGCAATTTGACCAATTTGGATGGTGCATCCCTCACAACCAACCCCTGACGCTTTTTAGAAAAACATCATGTTCCGGGTGATGACGGCCCTGTGTCTTGTTCCCTGTATTGTGTGTACTGCAGGGTTGAGATAACTGTTCTGGACAAACAGAAAGAAGATATTGTTATCTAATATTGGTATTCTTAAGGGCAGAGGGGTAAATGAATGTCACTCTAGGAGCACACCTTATTTCTCTGCTGGTAAATCAGACTAGTATGGAAAATCTCATACTGCATTGCTTTTTCCCATGTCTGTCTGGAGTTGAAGCCTCCTCTTTTGCTGTCAGATTATTTTTTTCAATGCTCACTTAAATTAAGTGATTATACACATATATTAGGTACAGAAACATGAATTACAAAGAAATACTTCATAGGGTAATTAGTATTTTTTGATCGTTTAGAAACTGAAAAACAAGAAGGAATTTGAAAAAGTAGACAGAACATACCTCTTTCTTAGCCCATTATTCTTCTAAGAAACCAGTTGCTGGAAATATTATTTTGCTGGGTTTTACACATTTTGAATAGCTGTGAAAGAGATCACATATTTTTTTAATTTCATGAATGAATGGAGAAAACTGCTATGAATGGTAGTCAGTCACAAGAACTAATTGTCCCAAGCTTCAACAGCAAAAGTGAGGTCAACCATTTTGCTTTTTCTCAATATTAATTCTGCTTCATGCTATGAACATGCTGTATCTAGTTTCACATTCATACACATTTAAAATATGTTTTCCACAGGTTTTAGAAAATAAAATGTGGAGGTGGAAACATTGCCTGTGAGTTTCCTGACACTCTCCATCCAGTCAGTATTATCTCTGTGATACCTGTGCCTGTGAAATGCTGCACCACATCCCAGTTGAACACAAGGTCATTCTTTTTTTTCCCCAGTCTGAGGCTATCAGTGCTGCTCTACAGTCATAAACAACTGGTGTTGGTCCAGCTGAGAGGCAGCTGCTTTGAGTGGTGGGTAAAGGTCTTGCTATACCAAGTTTGACTTCTTGGTGTCTGGTGGGTTTGGGACAGAAGCCTCAAAAGTGACAAGAAATGCTGTGTGCTGTAACGAAGCAGTGCAAGCCCCCCTGTGGTTAACTGCATTCTGCCACTGCCGGGGCTGGAGTGCAGGTTACCAGTGTCACCACTGTTAAGGTAGTGACCTTTCATCTTATGAACCTCTGCCATCTGGCTCTACACTGTGCTGTGCCTTTTCTGGGCTTTAAAACAGTCTGCAGGTAAGTTAACATACCTGTCATCTTGCCCCCAGTGAGATTTGTGCCTGGTCTTTCAGTAGTGCTGCTCACATTTTGCAGTTTAGATTCCCTCATATTGTAGATTTAGTTTTATTTTTCTGTAGATATTCCCTGGGGCCAAAACAGAAGGAAGGGGAAATTCTTTGCTGCAAAAGTATTATATTTATGAGGCTTATGATGACAGGGAGGGGGAAGATCCTCAAAAAATAACTCCAGTTGTTTTTAAATCTTTGTTCACATTTTAAAATTATCTGTGGAGCACGGATTTGTATCTATAAAAAAAACAAACAAGAAAATCCTGTGATGTTATTAATAAAGCAGGTGGCTCATCTTTCAAAATCCCATTTTAGACAGGCAGTGATTTTCAGTGAAACCTGACACGTTAATTTTTGCCAAACTTAGCAGCCCCCTAGGCCTGTTGAAAGTACTTGAAAAACGCTTTTTTAACAGATCAGTTTTCTTTGCAGAAGCTATAACATCTCCTGTTCTTGTAAAGATTTGTTTCTTTTACATCTGTATTAGCTGAGCAGCAAGCTGCCGCTGGTGACATAGATTAGCAAAGTAGGCTAGTTATACAACATTGAAGAAAGATACATCCTGGAAGTCATTTAGTTAGTACCTTTAGACATTGGCAACTATATCTTCCTTTTTCCATTTATTGAAGAGAATTAATACTTGTGAATCTATTGGCATAATTGTTGTCAGCTGGGGAATTGGAGCCAGCCTTGCGAATATGTTAATTCTCACTGCAAATGATATAAAGCACTGGGAAAAATCCAGATCTAGTTTGAATCCATTGACTTCTCTGAACTCATAGAGTATTTTCCATGTTAAACACATGATTTTGTTCAAAAATGCCTCCCAGACTCCTGGTTCACATTTTATTAAGAAAGACAGTCTGCTAGCTGCCCATTAAGATACTCTGCTTGACAGAGTGAATAAGCACTCATAGTTTTTGAGCAAGTGTAGTTATTTACTTGCAGCTATGTGAGCATAATAATAATGAGTTAAGAAATTTTGATGAAAGGCATTGCTTTTGTGGTCTTGCTTCCAGTACAGAATGAGAAAAGGATGCTTGTGGTTGAGCTCAGCTATGGTTTTTACCTCAAAAAAAAAAAGGAAAAAAAGGCATGGATCTTTCTTTCTTTCCTCCTCCATATCCACAGTCTCATTTTAGTCAGAGGGATGATCTGCAGATACTAAATGCCTGCCAACCTGACCTTGGTACTAGGGAAGGTCATGAGGTAAATCATCACTATGAGACATGTGCAAGACAACCAGGAGATCAGTCCCAGCCAGCACGGGATTATGAAAGACAGGTCCTGTTTTACTAACATGATGTCCTGCTGTGGCAAGGTGACCCTAAGTGGATGAGGAAGAGGCTGTGAATGTCATCTGCCTGGACTTTAGTAATGCCTTGACACTATGGAACTTTTATCTTTCCCCTGTGTCCAGTTTAAGCAGATGCTCTGTGGGATGAATACGGTGCTGGTGTCAGCAGGAGATCCTGAACTCTTCCCCTGCATCTTTCCACATTTGGGGATGTGGGCATGGTTTGAAGGGCTCAGTAGAGTCATCACACACCTCCTTAGCTCCGTAGAGCACTACATCTCTGGCTCTTGTTAGACGTGGTATCTGGATTTCTCCTCAAGCTATTGGTACTGCCAAAGTGAATTTTTTATGTATCCTACATGGTGAGTGGGAGCCAACAATTTGCAGTTGTTCTCCCAGTCAACCTTTTACTTGTAAGAGATTGAGAGATGTTTACTAAGCCATAGGATGTATGTTGATTGAACTTGTGAAAATCTTCCTCATTAGGAATTGGTCTCAACAAAAGCTGGTTGGGTGTTTGAAATGTCATGTATTTTCCACAGACAGCAAATAATGTTCCTTTTTCGGCTGTAAAATCAGTGTCTCTGAGCTTTGCATAATAGGAGAGGACAAAGGTAAACTCCTGAGAGATCATGCATAGGGCTTTCCACTTGACTCTTATGCTGCTCCATCAAGAATAAATCTTGAAAATCACAAAGGTGCCTACCATCTGAATTAAAGACCCTAAATTGATCAAATAGCACCGAAAGGAATGGCATCTGCAGGTATATGAGATATGAGTAGAGTGTAACACAAACTGGAAAGTAGAAAAAGTCTGGAAAGCTCTATTCTGAAGGAGAAATGAGACGGTGTCTCATAGTAAGTGCTTGAATTCACAAGTCACTTCTGTATCAAATATACAGAAAAAAACATCTTCAAAGTGGCACTGTTTCTGCATCTGGCTTCTGAAATTCCTCATTTTGTGTCTAAACTAGGGTACTGAGTGAAGTGTGCATTGCGAATTTTTTTGCACAGTTTTCAGAATAATTATCATAATGAATTCAGTAACCCTCTCTTTATGTGGTTATCATTCTTCCCTGGTTTCAACAGGAAATTATAAGTTAATTTGAGCAGAACGTTTTTTATATGTTAACATTGTATAAGAGGTTCCATCTAAGGCTCACTACTTGAGGATTTTGCCATGATCTGATAATAAATGATGAAGCTGGAATACTCATGTTGAGGAAGGAAATACTTCAATTTAACAATACAATGATAATTTTCTCCTGCATGTATTCATGTCTGTTGGTTCCTCTGCAGATAAGTGTTGACACTCTGTTCTGATGTGCAGTGGTCTTTTGGTTGGATACTTCAGCCCTGTAAGAGCTACTACCTATAGAAAATATACATTTCAACTAGAAGAAATTAATCCTAGGTAACTTTTTTTTTTCATATTGTTTTGCTTATCTGATCTGGTTTTCTTTTGTTTATTTTTTTCTGCTGGTATTTTTTTTTTAAGTTATTACTCCATGCCAGCAATTTTATAATGACAGACTCCCCTTTCCTGTTAGTTTATATTTACTACTGAAAAATTTCCCAACATATCTGTAAATTGTGAAAAATAGAGCCCTTTTCTACCAGATATATATTTTAACGTATCTTTTAGTAAAATAAAGATACTCTCTTTCAGCATTTGTGAAGCAGTGCTGGATCCTGTTCAGGGATCCCCAATACAGCCGAGAGATGGAATTGCAGGAGAAAATCCATCAAAATGTCACTAAGATGATGAAGGAATTGGAGCTACTCTCATATGGCTAAAAGCTGAGACAACTGTGACCGTTCATCCTGGAGAGGATAAGGCTTAGGAACATCTTATAAATGTGTGTAAATATCTGAAGGGAAGCCACAAAGACAACAGAGTGGGGTTCTTTTCAGATGTGCCCAGTGACAAGAGTCAATAGTCACAAACTGAAACACAAGAGATTCTCTTTGAACATAGAAAACACTGTGAGGATGATGGAGCACCAGCACAGATTGCCCAGGGACTTTTTTGGACTCTCTATCCTTGGAGATATTCAAAAGCTGTCTGAAGAGGGTTCTGGGTTGCCCTGCTCTAGGTGCCCTTGCTTGGGCAGGGGGTTTGAGCAAGATGACCTCCCCAGCCCCCTTCTAATCTCAGCTGTTCTCTGATTCTGTGAAATGCCAAACTTCACTATTTTGGGTTGAAAGCAAAAATCTCAGAAATACAGCTGTGCTGATCTTCTAACAAATTTGTCATCACTGGAACATTGCAGTCTTCTGTTGTTTCTGTTCCTCTCATTTCTCAGGGCATATATTGTAGTAAATTCTGGATTTTCAAATAGCTGACTTCATATTCTTGATGATCAATACAGAAGAATATTTTTCTCTTCTTTTGCTTTTCATGCTTGTCATGCAAATTAGTTTGAGCATGATGAAGATTCTTGGATACAGATGTGAATTTGCAGGGAAATGTGGAGGTTACAGCCTCTCCTTTCTTGAGGTGCCTCTTGGTATAGCACACCTTAGCCTTTAAGTGGAGGCTTCTTTGCACCTACCAAATCCAAACCAGTTGAATCCATCATGTTACTTATGCTTAGCTACCTGAGAACTTCAGATCCCCAAAGTGCTGTCAGACACCTACAGCTATTTATTTATTTAGAGTTATGGTAGTTGCACAAGCAAATGTAGTTCTCTTCTTGCTGATTACAAGCCCTGCTTACTCACAGAAAGGTGCAGGGCAGGACTCGGTTATACCCAAGCTTCCTGGACAGCTAAATGGATCATTCCATTCCAGTGCTCGTTCACTTGCTGGCCTCTCTCAGACTGTTTGCAAAAGCTCTTATCCTGCAAATGCTTACTCATGTAAGCTATAATACTCTAGTTAGAAAGTAAGTGGGGCTTAGATACAATAAGATTTTTTTTTTTTAGTGAGTAAGCACTTTCAGGGCAAAACCCAAGGGCATCAGAAATGATGATAATTTTCTGCATAGTACCTTGTCTATTTTTATCTTGAAGTCTGGATCTTTACATAACTTTCTATTACATTGAAATTGTCCCTTCCTAGATCAGTTGAAGCCCAGTAGGCAGACATTCTTATGCTTCAAAGCATTTTCTAATGACTCCCTATAAAATGAAATGTAACATTAGCCTGAATTATAGCTGTGATCTGCTTCTAAGTTCCTTTTTAACCACTAAATTATATCTTAGCAGTGACTGTGTCCTTTCTTCTGTCCCTCTGAATCTCACTTTAAGCTTATCAAATAACTCCTTTAACAAAATTGGCATTGAGGTTCATGACTTGTCCTTTTAAAATAAGATTGTTTACAAATGTCTTCCCAGCACCTAACGACTTACATGAAAGTGCACTTTTTCATCTCCAAGGATGAAGAAGAAAATGAAGATGTGCCTATGCAGGGTCAGCTTTGTCTCAAAGACTGAAAGTTAGTCATCAAAGCAAAAAAATCACTAATTTGATGAGTGGAAGACTGAACTACTCAGGCAGACATTAACTGGTATGTATATATGCTTGACTTGCTGCTGCTGCTACTGCTATTACCAGTCTTTTTAATAGTGCTCTGACTGCCTTTAAAAGCAAGTTTCTTGTAAGAATGCTTTCATATCTCAAACAGTTCTGGTGATTTCACTCTTCAGCTATTTTCTTCCTTCAGCAGTAAAACAGTCTTTATAAACTCGAACTCCAGGAACATTAAAGGGTGATGTTTTGCTGAGCCATATGTTCTTAAATGGCGTATTTTATGAAGCTGATAATAAATACTTCAAGGCATAGTAGCTAAAAAAAATTCCAACCTGATGTAAGCAGGCACAATTCCAGTGATTTCAACATCAACATTAGGGATGAATTTAACTGTCTATTTTCACTCAGGGGTAGGTATAATGTTCAAACTGAGCAGGTTTCATTGACATTATATGTTGGGCTGGAATCTAGACTAAAATTGCGGGTTTTTCCTACTCTACTCAATTTAAGAAATACTTCTCTGTATTTCCAGCTTTATTGCTTTGCAGAAGTATTAAAACACTGATATAAAGAGTTCACTCAGTATAAAATCTTACCTGGTATTTGGTCATTTTCCTATCTGAACAACTTTTTAAATACATTATTCACCTGCAAACATTTTAAGCCTCTTTTACATTAATGATAAACTTAAACCTCTAGTACATGCACAATTCTACATAAAAACACCAACTGTAGGCCATAACATGACTGTTAAACTGAATAATAAATTGTAATACCAGGTAATCCCCAAGTAAGCAAAGCTTTTAGTCTTTCTGCTTGGTATGCCAGGCAAATATGGATAACCTCTGATAGTTAAAGTAGTGATGTTTCCTTTATACTTGTAGAAATATGCTGCACAAATGTTGCTTATCTAAGCTTTGGTGAGGAGACAACAGATAGCTTGGACTGCCAGGCTGAGCACTGGTCTTACTGTCACTTTTTTTCCATCTAGAAAGTTGTTTTTGAAGGTGGCTCCTTCTGCCTTGTCTTTCCTTAGATGTGAAACAAGAAGGTTTTGAATATTGATGGATTATAAACTGTTCAAAACTTTCTTTTGTTCTCATTCCTTCACTGAATGTCTGATTTCTCTCTCCTTCCTAGATTGTATTGTATCGTGCATTCTACCACTTTAAACAGATATTTGACATGTGAGGTGATGATATGAGGGTAAACCTCATCTTTACACCCTAAATACTCTTTTCACATAGTTTGAAATTTTTTAGATTGGAATTACAATTTAAAAAAATCTATTTATGTCAGGAAACTATAATCTCATAATGGCCAGAATTGAGAGGTTATCATGACATCTTTCTGACTTTGCTTTTGGCCTTCCGATAACCAGAAATTTCTGGTTATTGTTGTGTGAATTGCAACATTTAAGAAAAAGTTTTAAAATCCTTGTAAAACTTCAGATTCTTAATTTCCATTCTTCCAAAGGATGTCAACATGAAAGAGGAAAGATAGAAGGAAATGGCCCTTACTGGCATTTTGCTCTTTAAAATAATGCTGCATTAAATGGAGTAATATGTTAAAATTCCATAAGCAGACAAACCCAACTCATTGATCAAAGGATAATTTCAATGAGTAAAGGAAAATTTACAGCATACCTGCCATATTAGCAGCATTAAAGAAGTTTCAGGAACATTAAATCTTAAATAATTTATCTTTTAAAAAAATATATATTTGTCCCTTCAGATACTTAGAAAAGGAGATTGTAAACATGCTGTAGAATAAATAATGAATTATTATATATTAAACTTTGATCATTATCTCATGACCATATAATATTTTGGTTTCTTGTCTCATAACTGAATATATTTACTTGTGTTAGTGTATGCCAAATCATTTCATCCATGATACCATGGATTTTGACAGAAAGTTATGGTAAGTTTATGGAAAGCAAGATAGGCCTCAATATTATAACTGTATCTTTATTCTTCTCTAAAACCTGTTGACGGATCCTTAAAAAATAGTACTGGTCTAATTCTATCACTAGTGTAGAAATGAACAAGATCTTAAGGAAATAATAGAGTACTGATATTTATGGACAGGAAAAATCTAAAGGTGAGCTTAAAATTATAAATATAAAATATTATTAATAATATTAATAATGATAAATGTAATAATACTAAAATGTTAAATTAAACTTATTAAAATATCAAATAAAAATATAAAATTATAAATATTGCTTATAACAGTAGCTAATGACTACCTCCTAAACTAATCAAAACCATTATTAAATTTTTGTACATTTAAAAATATTGTCCTAATTTGATTTTGTCCTCTGGATAATGAAATTATTAGTTTTTCCCAATGTCATTCTGTTTCTTAAATCCCCTGAACTGTAAATATATCTGTGCTACCTGCATGACTCCAAAATCACACTGGTTGGCTGGTTGGATTCAGAGTGGTTGAGAAAAGAAATTGTGTTATAAAAGAGACCAGAAGAGATTTAGAGAGAAAAATAAACACACACACACACACCAAAAAAAGGGGGAAAAAAGAGTAAAAGTCACTTGTAACCCTTGCAGATAAGAAAATTTTTAAGACTAAGAAAATAATTCTGAAAAATGTCACTAGCAATCAGTGCCAGCAAAATCCATCCAGGAAGGAAGGGAGACAGTAATTATTTGGCTCTAGTTTTTCCTATGTAACAAATGCAATCTTGGTCCTCCTCCTTAGAAAATGGCAAAAATCCCATTGGCACTGATAAGGCCAATATTTTTCTCAATGTCCTGATGCAAGCTTGACACAATAACCAACCAACTCACATTGCCCCCAGTAGGACTTTTGCCACTGACTTCCCTGGCAGCACAGCCGAACCTTTTGCCCTTGGGCCATGAGGCTGAAATCAATGAGATATTTGCTTTAAATTAGGTCATGTTGTTTGTTTGGGGTTTTTTTCCTTATGACTGCATCAGGGTCAGATCCATACTATGGCACAGAAGTGGAACAATCAGCTTTCAGTGTACACATTAAGGTGTTCATAGACGTGATGTTGTGTTACAGATTCGATCAATCTGAGCTCATTTTGGCTGCGATGTAATTTCCATTCGTCCCAGTGAAAAAAATAGCAGAAACAAATCTGGCCTATATTTTCTCTATCAGAGCAAATACAGGATTTTGTAAATTAAAAGAACTTAAAAAAGAACATTGGCTTGATGTTGCTTTTAAATTTGCTTTGAAATGGTTCAACTAACATGGATTAGTAATCTGTAGTCAAACTTGGTGTTAATGAAGCTGAACACCTTGTTTGCTGTCTTAGATATTGAAATAAAAATACTAGAAGTTGAAGACAATCTAGTAATAATGTGTAATTTACATGAGCATATTAGTTTTGTTTAGAAGTCAAAATTTTGATGTAATAGAACCTCTTTTCAGAGAAAAATGTAGCCTAAAGGATGTGGACTACACTTCATATTAAAAGCCTAGGAGAATCTCAGGAGAACTGAGATTCTTACAAATTACACTCATTTTTTAGAATGCATAAATGCAAAAGTACTAAAATGTTGTAAGAAAAATTCCAACATTTCTAACTGTTATTCTTCTGTGCACATGTGTGTGTGCGTGCGTGTGTGTGTGTGTGTGAAAGTACACACAGACCCCATGATGTCCAACACAGAATTATCATTATTTTTGCACAATGATAATTCTATATTCATTTCTGTAGCTGCAAGTGGAGCATTTTTTTAATAGAAATAAGTATTTCTGCTTTACTTTAAGGGCAATAATTGTCATTGCCATGGTTTTTGAAGATGCATAGCATACATCATCAAGTACTTAAGTGGTGTACTTTGACATTGTGTGTGAAGAGGAGAATATGTAGTCCAATACGATAATTATGGGGAAAAAAGCCAACCCAGCTAACAGTAAACATCTAATTTGCAAATGAAGACCCACTGGGAAAAGATAGACTAGATTGTGTGATTGGATTTTCACAGAAGACTTTTTTTTTTAATTGCTTTTTATATTTATTTAGTTTGATTAGTATATTTATTTTGATTAAACAGTCAGTGCTTGCAGATTGTTCTCCATTAGCAAGTGTAATTTTCATTTTTCTCTCTCTACTGAACCCGTTTTTCTCTGGTCCTGTATTTTGTACTGCATTTGTACGACCTCTTTCACTTTTATTTTATAAGCAGTGGGAGAACACATGAAATTATCTGTTTTCCGTGAGGACACGTCAACCCTGAGCACTGGAGCCTGATGCTGATCTCCTTGAATCAATGTGGATTTGAACAGATAAGGATGTACAGTGCAGCATTTCACCAGCACGCTGGCACAAAAGCTGTTTGCACAGCACTGCTGCACCACTCCAAGCCTTGACCCAGCCTCATAAGTTGCTAGGCTGAGTCTCAAATTCCTTATTGCTCCTGGCTAGGGCATGCGAGACCAGCTCAGCTCGACTCTAGCTCATCTACCTACTCCAAATATACGTACTAATAGGAAGCTACCAAATCTATAAAAAATCTTGTTTCCTGTTGAATGAAGCCATGTCCAATATGTGTCTTCCATATCCTACAGCAAAATTATCTTTGCAGAACACCACCTGTACTAACTTCACTCTGCAGTATAATTAAAAACACATTTCTGTCATATAGGCCTCACGTAAACCTACAAACACTTTAAAACAGGGGGATTCCTCTAAATCTAGTCATAAAAAGATTCTCTCTCTGCCAGTGTATTCTAGAGGAGGTTTCTCTTTACTGAAAAACATGCTTTGGCTTGAAGAAATTGGCAAAGAGTGAAGTTGGGTGAGTTGAGGCTCATTGAAACATCCTTGTAAAATGAAAGATTAATGTGTAGCCTTATTTAAGCCAAGGCTGGTTGCCCATTTTAGCAATATTCCAAAAGATCTGAGAGTGTTGTTCATATGGATGTGTCTGCACTTGCTGCTCAGACACACAAGTGTTTTTGACATGGTACTTGCTGCAGATTTTGGATGGAAATCTCACAGCTTACAAGGGTGAGGGTTTCTTGGATGCCTGATAAGGAATATACATTCCCTAGAGTCTTGGACAAAAAGCACTTCTTAGTAATTCAGTATTAGGCCTGGTATTTGTGAAGTCATGGAAGTGACTTCTATGCTTAGACTGTGCAAAATGAAGAGTATTTTAATGTAAAAGGAATCCCCAATTACTAGGCAGAAGGCATACAGAGCTCCAGTCTGAATCACAGAGCAGTGCATTAAGCTGTACAAGGTAAGATAAAGGCTAGGATAAGGAAAAGGATAGAGGTAATGCAATGAATAGCATTACTGTGCAGGAATTTTAAAGATTTGGTTAACACACATCATGAACCAAGAGAACAGCAAAATCCCTTGCTCTCGGCATCATACCTAGGAAGAGAAGCTAATATTGAAATGTATGTTTGGACTAACCACCTAAAGGAAAAAGTTGCCTTTTTGCAAAAGGTGAAATTTGCACAAAGGCCAAAGTCAGATTTGCAGCCAAAGATTAATGTGCAAAGCACCATGTGAAAGTAGCCTCAGTTCCCCTGTGCAATGAATGTCCGTGTCTCAGTGGAATAAAAGGGTTTCTGAAAATGAGGGAAATTTATAAACCACTAATTTTATCTAGATTCTTTCACTAGCTCTCCAAGGATACTACCAAAGGAATCCTCAGTGGCATGGCATGCAAGGTAGGGAAGGACTTTGGGAGCTGAAAGGCCTGGCAAAAGTCTACAGTTGTGAGGTTCTGTGACAATGCAGAAAATGTGCACTTCTGGATGCCTTTTGCATGTTCCACACGAATGTATATATTGCAAGGACACAACTTTATGTGGGTTTTCATTGTTCAAAGACATGGCAGAATGCACAGCCAGAGAGTACTTGCACCACACAACTGAAAAGATGAAGTGCTTATCCAAGAAGGGAATTACTTTCTTCCATAGAGATATCCAAGGATAACCATTTTTGCAATTGGCATTAGGGCATCCTATCAACAGACATGAAAGGATAAGGGAAATTTTCTTCTTTTCAGCTGTAAGAAATTTTCTTACTGCTTCTGTTTTACGATTTCCTATTTCTACAGCTGGAGATTGTAGTTACTGACAGGTTGGGTCTAAGACAACAAGTGCACTAAAAAAAGCCTTATGTGCTCAAGGGAAATTTATGGGGACACGTGTAAATGTAGTAATGATATTCATCTGTAGTTGACATATCAAAGATAAATGTCAACTTATCTATTTGTTAGTAGATCTATTAAAAGCTGTGTTTATACTTTCTGTCTGTTTTTTTTTCTCAAGCACTTACAGATGGATTGTGCAAACAAATAGTTCATTAATCACAGGACTCAGAGCCAAGTGAACACTTTTGAGTCCAGAATCATGTCAATTAACCCAATTTAATTGCTTTCTTGATCCACCCCCACTTTTTAAACAGCTCTTTTTAGGTTTTTGTATAAGACCAGAGGGACGCTGAGTAATCTTATATGATTGAAGGACTCTATACATCCCATTTTATTAAGAAAAATACAATCTGTGCTCTCAAAATGGCACAGCACCATGGAGCATAAAGAACAACACAAACAACAAATCCAAAAGCTTAATTAAAATGAGTCACTGAGGCAAGGTTGGCACAAACAGTCTAAGATTCCCAAGCTCAAGAGGTGATGAGGGGAAAAGAATCCTTCCTAAATATGATAACCATTTTGTTTAGAATAATTTCTAAGATACCTTTTCCCCTACTACGAAACAGCTGCTTTTTAAGTATTGGCAGTTTAAAGAAATTTGACTTTAAGTTGAAATAATGATTCATTATATGTGTAGCTACAACATATACCTGTAGGTTTGCCACTTAGACACACAAAAAAAATGTTTCACTTGGAGAGCCTTCTGGAGTTATATAATAAAAAACAGAGTTTTTTCTATGCCTGGCTGTAGAACATAGAAAGAACTACTTCGCAGTTAATTATAATATGTGCAGTGCAAATTGATCAATCTGATTTTCTGAGAGGGAAAACAAAAATTGTCTTAAACCAGAAGCTAAATCTGAAAACAGACAGCAACTGAATGTTTTGTTATTCCTTAATGACTAATAATAAAAATGTGACTTTTCAATTTGATCTTTAGGATATTTTCTATAAATGAAAAAACAAAGGGTTTTAAAAGACGCATTTAATCTTGTATTTTTGTGAGCTGTATTGGTACCATGTGGTCAAATGTTTGACTTCTGAATGAAAATCTGTACAACAATTTCACAAATTACAGGCCAATAAAATATTGCCTTTCAAAACAGAAAAATGTAATAATTTCTCCTCTATTATCTCACTGGTATGCATTTCATTAACCTTGGCAGGTATATATGACATTTCTAACTAACTGGATGAAGAGGTTTTGCTATACATGTGTTTCTGGCATGGTGTAAAGGATTAATCATGTGATGCAACATGACTTTGCAAGTGGACAATTGATTTTTTTTTTTCCCTAGAGTGAGAAAATAAGGCAGACTTTAAATAACATTTCCTGGGTATCAGTTATTGAATCTATGAAAATATTAAGGCTACAAACATTTTTACCCATGTTCTTCATTTTTCAAATGTTCCCAGATAAGAAAGAGAATTTTTAATAATAAAACTTAAATGTGATGTTGCTTATACATAAAGACATAAGAATTTTTTTTTCATTTCAACTTTCTCAGACCCTCAACAGCTTCCTGTAAATCCATGTCATTTGAACAATTCCCATATCTGTGAAAACCCCCAATTTGCCATTAATCAGCCAGAATTTAACTCTGATGAAAAAAACCCGTGATGGAGAACAATGTCTTCAATACATCTCTCTGAATAAACATTCAATAGTTCAGGTCTTCTGAACACTGTTAAAATAATAACTTAAGCCTAAACTCTCATTTGGTTTTCTCATTATGCACACTGAAGCTAATGGGACTATATGCATGCTTAAGCATGTACTGCAGGGCTTTCCTTATAGGCTGTAGTTCAGAATGGCAAGGGGATAATATTTAATCAAGGAAGCAAGTTTTAGTTCAAAATTCCACCATTACTGTTATGTCTAATAGTGAAGGAAATTATTTAAAAACTGCTGGCACTCCATCCTTGTTCAGCATGATCTCAAAACCACAGAATGGTCTATTACATTTTTCTGCTACTCAAAACTTGGAACATGAAAAGTTACGGGACTTTTCCCACAAATCCCTTGCTTGCAAGAACAAGCACTTAGAGGATTGACCTAAAAATCCTGAAGTTCTCTCTGAGTTTGCTGGAAGCTGGGCAAAATCAGGGTTTTAGAGTGCAGGCATTCAACTTGGCACCTGGTTTGTATCTAAGCTCAGTCAGAATCCAGATCCAGTTAGTATGTCTGTTTTAAAAACAATTTAGCAGGATCTCTTGGGAGCATGTCTAGAGATTAATAAAGAGGTGTCTGCCTCACAAATGTAGCTCAGACCATTATTTTAAATTTAATTTCAAATTAAAAAAAAAAAAGCAGAAAAAGGAAATTTCCCTTTTTGTTCATAGCCTTTATATTGGATAAAATACTTATGTAGAAAGTGGCAAACTCTGGTTCAAAATCCTTTACTGCCATTTAAGAGTTCAAACTACCTCCATTTTAGGAATGGATATTTCAGCCGATTATATATCATAATTATTATAGATATATACATTCTTATACAATAAATAATTGACATATTTGTGTTGTAGGAAAAAACAAAGTCAGCATCACTTCATTAGAAAGACCTGTGGCAATTTTTCTATCTGCTCCCTGCAGTATTTATGTATTTTACATATAGGAGTTTTTTAAATAGCTTTGTGAACTGCCAATTCTAAATCTTGATAGAGTTCACTTCGATCCACCTGGAAGGTAAGTCTGCCCATAGACACATAGCACGACATTACTGACTCTTTTGGCAGGGAAACATTTACAATTTAGACATTGTATTCCCGAATATTAGGTAATTGTGCTTTGTATTCTATATGTCCTATTCATTAAGATTTTCTCCTTTGTCTTTACTGAGGCAAGTTTCCTGTTGACAGAGTCAGGAACAGAAATTAAATAAGGTAAGTTGAGCTGTGGTCAAAACTGTTTCTCTCTATTTGCTATTAGGATATAGAAGACATTAACCCAATCCAAGAGATGGAAACATTAGCTAATATTTAATGTTCCTTGGGTTTACCATATTCCTACTAGGCCCTTTACATATATTCATCTAATGTTGAGTGAACCTCAGTATTATTTCGTTGAAAATATTTTTTAAATATTCCCAAATCCTTTGAAGTCATTTGACTTTATCAGGTGCAGCATTTCACATACCTTCTTTTATTTTTCTCCATTGCAAATTATGTAAATGTAGATCAAAATTTGATTTATGAAAATATATGTTTTACATATCATATACATATCCATACATAAAATGTTTCCTTCCCTGCGAATGAGTACTTAATATTGCCTTTTAAGTATGAGTGAAAAAAATGATTGTAGTACAGGATGCACCTAAGTCTAAGAGGATGTTGCATTGTTCTGTTGAACTGCTGCAGTCTTAATATTCAGACTTTTTGTCTCAGGTCTCTTAGAGCAGTGCTGTACCGAGTTATTCAATAGGGCAAGAGGGTCTCTAGGTATGTAGACTTGAATGATCAATATTTATTTACTTTTGTGTGGGTGTGTGTGTGCAACAGTGCTGAAATGTTTCTTGAGTTTGATTTCTGAAAAAAAAAATGTATAGCCTGGTTTATATGCTTTATATAATTGGTTTTGGCAAAACTAGCTTACTATTCCTGTATTTTGAGGTCTGGAGTGACCTAGAATGATTTTTTTCTGCCATTATACCTAACACATACCAGAGGTATCGCATGGGATTAAAAAAAAAACATGTTAAGAACAACTGTCTTAACAAGTTTTAACTCCCTGATTACCGATAGGAATTGTTGGTTTATTAGCATAAACCAAGGAATAACTGAAGTTGGGAGGACCTACCAACTATTTAAGAAACAAGTAAGTTACACATGATGAATATAACTCTGTATCTATATAGGGAATGCCTCTGAGAGATATAGGATTATAAAATCCTGAAAGATACAATGTATTCCTGTTGAAGATCATGAGGTAAAAATAGCAGAGGCAGATTTGAAACAGTTATGTGCACAGCCTTTCTCAGTTTTACTGTAGTTAAACAGAAAAATAAAATAGGAAGACATGGATTATTATTACCAACTCTAATTGTGGTTTTTTAGTTTTTGAAAGTCAGGTAGCTCCATGGTGTGTATCTGACTCGTCGTGTAATTCCATATCCCTTAGTCCTGTGGCTATTAAAGATGAACTTGAAAAAAATGTATTGGGAGCTCAAAAGGTGTCAAACATTAAATTGGTTTTTTATCTTTAGTCTGTAGGAAAGGCAGTGTCTGGTTGTGACAGCCTAAAGCAACCCTGGAGAGGAATGTTGCTTTCCCTTGGTCATGAACAGGGCACTGGCTCCTGGGAGCAGTGTGCTACACAGCTCAGCTTTGTACTGGGTAAATTAGAAGCTGCTTCTTGTCTCTTGTCCCCATTTCCTACACATTTCCTGTTTTCCTTTTCTGTATTCATGCAGTACTGTGAAAATCTTGATTTTGACCAAGACTGAAAGATTAAATAGGTAAGGCCAAAATGTATCCTTCAGGACTGAGCCTGGTGGAAAAGCCCTGATGGCTGCAGAGGCAGCAGGGAAGAAGTGCTGACAACAGCCCTCATCTCACATTTCACACAGTTCTGGTCTCTGTCAGCCTTGAGATGTGCCAATCAACCAGACAGCACACGACCTGACGGCATGCATCATAATTGTGAACATTAGCAGTATCTGCTCCTGACTCCAAGATGAGATTGTTTTTCTGGTGTGCATATAAAGAAAAAGCTTTCATAGGGAAAGAGGAACACATTGGTCAGTCTCCTGGGAGGTAGAAGTCATTCTTCCACCTCTGAACCTTTTCTTCTGCAGGCCAAAAGAGCAAAAATTCTATTATTCAGAGCAAATAGGTTTCAAGGAGGTTAAATATTGTATTGTGGTATGTGTGTACATGCTTTCTAGAGCACATCGAAGAAGGAAGCAGTGAGACAGAGGTGTCATGAAGTAATATTGCAATAACCTAGGAACCTCTCAGCATGTTCTGTTGGATGGTCAGACCATCAGTGACAGTGTCCTAGAATTCTGCTACTGAATGTGACAGAGATGTGCCCATGCCCTCAACTCTAAAAGATCCCTGGATACTGTTTGAGTCCAAAATTAAAAGGAATAGAGAATAACTTCTGAATAAAAATGGTTCCATTAGGGACTAGGGAAAGCACCAAAGAAACTTGAGGAATGATGAAGACAACTCTAAACTTAAAAAGTTGTATGTTGACTGTTGGGGAACCAATCAAAGGAAAAAGAACCAGTGCTAATGATCAGGGATCTCCTGTACACCTAATTCCAAAGGAATTTCCTTCTTTTCATTCCATATTCTTCTTTGATGTCACATAGAAGCAGTGCACAGAACGTTTTGTTAAAGTAGTTTTTAGATATCTATTAACAATTTAAATATTAATGTCACAATTCTTTCAAGAATTAGGTGGTTATTGAAATAGAGAGGGAAATTCAGGCCAAATTATATAATTTTGGGACACATCTTTAAGAGCTGCAAATCTGCAAATCTCTGTTCTCTTTACCCAAAGCAATGCTTCTTGACTAAAGCCAGGGAAAAGCCATATAATGCAGTTGTGGTGAATTTAATGGATGATTAGAGCTGCAATACTGTATGAGTTTGGTTACATTAACTCATGTGTTATATTAAGTCAGTATGTAGCACAGGCTGTGTTTGATGCACCTTTGTCTACTGCAGTTAGGGCTCAATCCCAGACATCAAATTCAAGCATAACTCCCATGGAAGAGAGAGTGAAATCCTGAATTGTGGTCATAGAAACAAAGAACAAACAAACTATTCACAGCTGCTAGTTCCGTAAAACCTGGATGAGGTTTCCTGCAAGCTCCTGCAACCTGCCATGTGCCGGAGGGACGCTACAGATATTGTGGCTGTTGACAGGGAGATGCACATCCAGGAGAGGTAATGCTTCATTCAGCATGTTCCTCTTGCAGCCCCTGGCAATAGGTTTTCTGCAGTTTCCTACAGAGCTGCAAATAGAAACTAAAGCTATGTCTGACTCACTGAACCTTTAAGAAGGAGACAGGTGAAAAAGAGCTTGCCTTTTTTTTTTTTCTTTTTTCTTTCTTTCTTTTTTTTTTTTTATTTCCTCTTCAGGGCGAGTCCCCACTGCAGGACAAAGGTTTTATTCTAGTTAGGGTATGAGATGTCCATTTCTGCTCACAACTGTAAGAACTAAATTCTTAGTTCAGATGATACTATTGTGATATTCAATGATATTAAACTGAATTTAGTCTCAGTTTTGAAAGAAGTAGAATGGAAGACCTCTTTAAAATTTTTTAGCATAGCTATTTCTTTCTTCAATTCTGTGGTAATTAAAAGCTGAATTTAGCCTTTTATGACTGGCCTTCTAATTCTTCTCTCAAAGATCACTGGGCATGACTTCACTTCCTATTTATCTAAAATCCTATTCCTCAGGGTATCCAGAGGAGAAGCCCTAATAAACACCTGAGAGTACACCAGTGTGTGCTCTTGGGATTCTGCCTCTTGCGCATCCTAAGTATTATCTGTCTTTTGCTCCAGCTCTTTAGTAGCATTCCTGTTTCATTAGCTAACGTGAGGGATCAAGAGGCAGCCCTGCAATAACTCCACAGCTTTGAAAGCAGAAATTTCTTTTACATAAGATTTATTTTTCAGTCACTGAAACATGGCTGACCTGAAGAAGGAGTAAATATCCAGTTTTTCTTTATACTTTAAACTTTTGCAACTTTTTTTTCATTCAGAAACCTCCGAGTTTATTTGTGAGCTACTAAATTATGGTACCTGGAAATACATACTTTAAATGTTTGCTCATAGTATTAGTGATGTATTTGTACATGCAGTTTCACCAGCCTGCTGTAAGTTGCATAGTGAAATATTGAACTATCTGATGCATCAATACTGGCATAAATAAACTTGAGATAACAAATCTTATAGTTTTTCTCTGTATTGGATAAAAAGACAAAAACATGTAGACAAGTCTGTCCTGCAACAACAGAACTTTCAGAGACAGGACTATGATTCAAGTAAGTCCCTCTGACAAGATTTGTGTAAAAGTTTGGAAAAAATGGACTTTTGGCAGGACATTCCATATGTAATAGGATCATTTAAAATGTGAGCTTCTAGAATAGTAGCTTAAATGCTCTAAGGTCAAAGCTGTATCCTGTGGGCTTTCTGAATTTCCACATTTGTCCACCCGGCGCATCCATCCAGCACCCCGGATTCTTTGGGCAGATCCTTGATTGCTTTTTGCAATCAACTGGATCAAAGTATCAGCAGCATGAAACGTGTAGGTGCAGTTTATGAATCGTATCTTCTGTATTACCCATTGGTAATGTGTCCCCTCACTTCCACTTGCTGGAAAACAACTTTTCTGGCGTTAGGAGTAATAGCTGAAGGAATAGAGATGCGTAAAAAGAAGCACAGGCAAGGGCATAGGGAACAAAAATGTTGCTTTGCAGTGTGACATTGTTTCACAGTTATCTATTTCCCCCCTAGTTTCTAGGAGTAGGAGAAACAATATTACACTTTAAAAGAAGATTCTGGGACTTCAAGTGTACTTTAATTTTTGAGTATGTAACCTAAAAATTCTACTTTGTAGATATGAGGATAAATCACTATTTCTGCTTCATTGAATGTGATTTTAGTGGCTGTCTTTTTTTGTCAGACTTCTGGTACTAAGATCTGTCATCATTGCATGTTCTTTTTTTATGACTCTAGCTAGCCCTTTAGACCTACCCCCAGGTTTGTGAAATAATTATGAGCACAAGAAGCCAAAAATATGACTTGCTTAAGACTGGCCTTGAAGTCTGTCTCAAACAGCTCTGGCCAGCAGCAGTCTTACTGTGATTTTGGGCTGGTGGGGATACCTGCTGCCCTCTGTGCAGGCACAATATCCTTTATGGACTTGTGTGTGCAAAGCTGCCTCTGGCATGTGGAAGAAATAAGACTCAGATAGATTATACAGAAGATTATAAAGCTATGGTGGGGCGAACACTGCTATTGTCAAGGCAAGAGCCACCACAGCCTAACTCCTGCTCTGTGCCTCACGTTGTAGGTGCAACCAAAGACACCCTGCTGTTTATCCAATTGCTCCAGGACCAGGAAGCACAAGAGGAGCCTACACTGGACGACCCAAAACAATGCATCAAAACAGCTGAGGATGCTGTGAAAGAGAAAGCTGGGGGATGAATGCCAGTTCAGCTGCTTTGTTGCAGCTCTGCACCTGCACAGAGCAGAGTAGGGCAGCTGCAGGGAGGTAAGTTAGTGCAGTAAAAAAAATTTTAAAAAAAGGAAAAGCATAAGATGTGCTGATTGTCATTCAGCTTTTGTGTAGTTTGTACAAAATCTCTTGTAATGCTTCATAACCTCGAGGCATCTTCTGGAGGGGCACAGATTCCCATGTGGAATGTCAAGTGGTGGCCAGCAAGGAATCAGTGTAATTTTGTGAACTGCTTTTCTATTCAACTAGCTTTTCTCTATTTGACCAGGTTAGAAGAAGTAGGTGTCATCAGAACAGAAATAACACTAAGAGAAAAATCATGCTAATGGTAAATTATGAGGATGGTGACACCAAGTATTGGACTGGAAGGTGGGAAGGGACAGAAGAGTCCAAGGTGTCTAGATTAGAGGTGAATTAGTACCCTGGTCTGAGCCAAAGCCTTCCCAATTTGAGGTCATATCCTCAGAGAGTCAGACAACACAGCATGTACTGTATATTTCCCTTTCCAAAGGAAGCAAGTACAATAATTTCAGCACTGAGAACTAGTACAACTGGAAATGCTTCCATAATGTTCTTAGGTAAAACAACAGATGAATAAGGAAAAAAGGAAGTATAGCAGTGCTCCTATTTGTGAAGGTCTGGATAAATCTGTTCAGCAAAAGCAAAATTTAGAACACATATTCAAACCACCAGTCTGTTTTGTGCTTACAGAGAGATGTGACACCCAAATACTCATTTGCCAGTGGAAAAACAGCCCCAAGTTAACACGTGAAAACAGTTGTACATCTCCAATGCTAAATAAGCAGGAAACATAAACAAGACTAAATAAAAATTAGCTTGAAACCTGTGATGCCATTGCAAAAAAATGACAGTCTGAAACACAGAGGTAGCTCTTCAGTATTATAATTTTACTATATTTGCAGCTTTTCAACAGAGGCTTCTCATACTATCAATTCCACCTTTTGCTGGCAAATGATGCAGTGTGATGATCTGTCAAATCACAGGTAGTACACTGAACAGTAACATTTAGGAAGACTCCTGTTTCTTTCTCTCTTAAAAAATTTAATGTTGATAATAGAAAAATCAGTCTTTCAAGGAAGGGTTGCAAATATATTTTTTCAGCTGCAGACATTTCTGCAAAGTTACCTCTTTTCACAGTGACAAATTAAGTATTTAAAATTGGTACAAGTCTTATTTTTCTTTTTCCTTTTTTCCCCTCCCCCGTATTTATTAGGGCTGTTCTAGAATATTAAATCTGCGTACAGCTACTGCAGATTTTCCTCCTCACTGATACTTTGTTTTATATGGAATATATTTTTACATCATTTAAAAATATTGCTCTCTACCAAACATTTTTATATTCTATTTTTCATTTGCATTCCAAGTAATTGCTGTAGGGTTTTCTCATTCTTAGCAAAAGGAGATAAATCCCCAGATCATCTATCTAGATGTATTTTCTTTTGTTTTTCTTACTTCTCCCCTGCGTAAACACTCTTATAAAAGTAGATTTAACAAAAGACCATTCGCTATAAAAAACTTCCTCAGCAGTGACATGATACACCACACACCCACTTGTGTAGTCTTTATCAATAACAACTGAAACAGTGTCAAGTGATAAAAATATATGTGGTTTAAATCAGCTGTTTTGGGAGTATATTTATTCAAGACCCTTCAAGCGGAGATGAATAGCAGGTTTCTAAATGTGATGTTATGAGGGTAAGCAAATGAGTCATTATTTGTATTCTAGAGCAATAGAGTTGGGCAAGAACAACACTGCAAGAGGGAATAAGCAGTCGTATCTAACTGTTTATTCTATTACATTCATCACCACAGGGTGTATCTGTGCATGTGAGGTCAAGGTCAGCGATCCTTGTTCACATGAATCATTCTCAGCGCTAATGAAAAACTCCCCTGATGCAGCGTGTTGGAGCACCAACAGCTCCGGCAGGCTCTGCCACTCCTGACTCACCTCTGCGAGCCAGAATTCACAGGTGAGGCAGAACGGCTGCAGTGGGGGACATCAGGGCTTGGGATGGATGAATCCTTAACAGGAGCTGTTGGTGGAGACTGGCATTGAAAAGAAGGAAGATAATTTTTAACTGAAAAACAAAACAGTGCTGCTGTGCGCCAGCTATGGCTCCTTTACACCTTGGCTGTTTGAGTTTCAAAGCTGAAGAGTCTTTCATAATGAAATATTAATTTAAAAATCACAACCTAGATCTGAGTTAGTTTCCAAATATTTAAGTTTCAAAGTCATGATAACAGATCCTAATTATCTTTCTCCACAAGTTTCTTGAAGTCAAGGAAACAGAGATGGAATATAGCGGCATATGAAGAAGGGCTTGTTCTTCTCTCCCCCACCTCCACTTTCAATCAGTGCAAATTCTGCACACATTTTCTCTGCATTTCAGTGTCCACACAGAAAGAAGGATACGTTTCGTGGAAGTGCTGATCACATATATATATATGTGTGCGTGTGTGTATAGAAAATTAAAAATCAACCATGAATTAACTTTTCAGGGCTGCTGCAGTGACTACTATAATTTGTAAGTGGATTTATTAGTAAGATTGCAAACAAAAGTTAGGCGCGTTATGTTTCTTGCACTGCAATAATACTTCTACAGAAATTTTGGCGGCCCCTCGCCAAAGCCAGGGGAGGAACTCGATGGCCGGAGGAGTCCCCGGGACCTCAGCGAGGAAGAAGAGGGTGCTCCGCGGAGGTGAGGGAGGGAAGGAGGCAGGCTGTTGTCTCAGCACACATGGTCTTGTGGGAAGTGGGAATCTCAGGTTGAGTTACTCATCGGTATGGAGTCAGGAGTGTGCACAACCAATGATTTTGATGGCAGGAGGTAACGTACACATGTTTTTCAGGGAAGGTGCTGTAGGAGGACTTGCCGGCGGGCAGGAGGAGGTTTGCGCCGAGGGCTGTCATTTCCCTAGCGCGGAATTCTTCTGATCTCAGGAGCCCACCATCGCCGCCTCTGATGCTCTCCGTCCCTACGGTACGAGCAGGGGCTGCCGGCGC